>JAQQZR010000001.1:21189479-21200422 GCA_030068235.1 Notoglanidium macrostoma | reverse complement strand
GAACTTCACCATTGGAGAAATTGTAATTTTATGAACTTCACCATTGGAGAAATTGTAATTTTATGAACTTCACCATTGGAGAAATTGTAATTTTATGAACTTCACCATTGGAGAAATTGTAATTTTATGAACTTCACCATTGGAGAAATTGTAATTTTATGAACTTCACCATTTGAGAAATTGTATTTTTGAACTTCGCCATTGAAGAAACTCTATTTAACGAAGTTCAGCAATACAGAATCAGGTGCAGAAAACCAACAACAACTTACTTTCCAACCAAAAGATAGTATTTACTCAAACTTTCCCTCAAATGTATTTGACATATTTGGTGTCCAAATCCGCTTAAGATTTATTCTGCTCGGTGAATCTAATTAAGGAAGCCCATATAAACAAGACACAATTTTCCAAAGTTCATTCAAGCGATGTGAAGAATATTTTGCTGAACTTTTTTGAGTAAAGTTACTGAGAAACTGCAAAATCAGCTCTACCTTTATGATCATAAAACTCTGACATTGGGGACTGAATGGAGTTTACATTATGTATTTACCAATAAACAGAATTTAATCAACCTTTTGCAACTTTTTAATCATCCTCACACGGACGACAAGCCCTTACGTCTTTATCTGCATTTCACTCAGTTGCTCAGTCAGTCTGAGTGACTTCAGTCACTTAATTACAAAGATGAAACCCAGATCAGGATGAAATAAATCACGATTCCATCTGTTCATCTGGCAATCCATGAAATCCCCCATGAAATCTGCAGTCGGGGGTTCGATGCTCCGAAAAGTACAGACGGGAAACTTTCGGGAAAGAAGCAGGAAGGGCTCAGAGTTCATGGGAGAGTGGCTTCCCATGAGGTTATATCCTTCAAGTCTGGCACACTTACATGGAGCTCCTGGCAAGAGTTAAGTGGAGACTTTCCAGCGTTGCAGCCTGCAAAACATTAAGGCGTAAATGGCTAAAGCTGTTCTAAAAAAACTAAAAATAGAAACAGAAAACCCAAACAGACAGTTAGTCAAGTTAATAATGAGATAATGACTGTTATTTCCAGAGGTTGAAAATATGAGAAAGTGCACATCATTATTGTAAATAAGTCAGTCTAATTTTTGTTCTTCCATTTCTGCAATAAAGTCGTCATCATTTTAGGACGACTTTTAGACGAGTTGTAATTTTACTTTTACGTTTTCATTCAGACCTACAAAAATAATGCTTTATATATATATATTTCCCATTTGGCCTTTTTTCTTACAAATCCAATCAAGTGATCCAATCAAATAACTAAAATCTTAGTTATTTATACAAAAATTAAACTAAATGAAAAAAAAAAGAAAATCCCTAAAAAAAAGCTTCTATAATATTTTGCTCAAGGACTGCCTGCCATCTATCTTAAATTTAATAACAATAAAAAATATATAATAAAAATATTAAAACAAATTTTTAAGATTTTTTTAAGATAAAAAAAAAAAATCTTTAGTTTTTCCTATAAAGGTACCTTTATCTATCTATCTATCTATCTATCTATCTATCTATCTATCTATCTATCTATCTATCTATCCAATCATTTGACATGAAACAATACAACAATGCATTTAATGAAATATTACCGACAACCTGGCTAGCTAGCTAGCATTGTGAAATAACTCGAAAGCAAAAAACGAAACACGTTAACCGGCGCTGTGAAAGCACATGGCGGCTTTGTATAATTGAATAACTCTCTGGAGATCTCAGAAAATGAGTAAGAAACCAGTTCCTACGATGTTAGTTAGTGAGCCTCCCATTTCCGGTATCTCTCTTAGACAGCGTTACACAGAAAGCAATGTGAATGTTATAGACAGGTGAGTCCAGGAAGACATTTCTAAAACATTGGACTCCAGAATATTAACATCCTTAGAACCTCTGAGGACATTTAGAGAATGTCATGAGGAGTCGTTTGGTTCACATCGGTCTTAATTACTAAAAACTGGATGTACCTGGGAAGAAATGAAAAACGAAACCAGTTTAGCGCAATCTAACCATCCTAATATACAAACATTTCATGCTGCAGAAGTCATGAACGCTACTCACGATGCCTGGAAACTCGTACTTGTTTGCACCCTGTGGATATTCTCAGTACAACATGCTGCATTTTGTGGTTCTGCATATAAAACGGCTTTCAGGGAAGAGCAGCAGCAGGCGGTGGTGGTGGTGGTGGGGGGTGTTATGGGGGTTGTGGTCTGTAAATTTGATCATTTTCATCAACGTTCTGCAGAAAAATACCTACTCGGAAAAAACTAAAGTAGCAAGCAAATGAAAATGGTCCCGGTGAGACGTGTTTTCATACAAAGCCCTAATTGGGAACATTGGAAAATAAAACTTGTGTTTGCCGAGCAGCAACATCGTTAATGAAGTACACCTGTCCTCCATGTACAGGAAATGCGCGCTTTGTGTTATTATAAAAAGCAACAGAGGAGAAGAACATGTCATGATGGTTCGAAGGGCTAGAAGTAAACAAGGGACATGCTCGGGCAAATTAACTTCATGGCCATTAAGGGCATTTGGAGGTAAACGAGTACACTGTGTCTTTTCCTGTACAGAGAGATGGCAGATAGCTTAGCACTGGAGATGGAACCTTCCTGTTTTAATAATATCAACATGGGGAAATGATTCTGGTAATATTTTATGTGTACACAGATACACAGGTTTCCTGAACTGAAATACGTTTCTCTTGTTACATGAATCTCAATCCCAAGTTCGAGCATCCTAGCACTAAAAGTGAAAAGGGAGTACCTGCCTTGCATAAGTATTCACACCCCTTAGTCTATCATGAATCTACACAAAATAGCCCATAATACAGCTTGCAAAAAAAAAAGAAAAAAAAAAGATGTTATTACATAAGTATTCACCCCCCACCGACCTTGAACCTTTCCACATTTTTTGCCGTTATATATTGGAACCGAAATGGGATTGTTATATTTAATGTCCCGAATTTACCCAAAATGGACATTTTCTTTCTTCTTGTTTGTTTTTTTTTGTTTTTTTTTTAAATAATATAAAACATCTGCTCCTAAACTACAACAATAAAAAAAAAAAAACCTCAGCAGTAATATGTTTTTTCTTTTTTTTTTTTACTGTTTCTCTCCACTGTATTTTCTCAAACTTACCGACTTTGAAGGCTTCAAGCTCCGCCCACTTCACTATATCGACAACTCGTTTCATGTTTCCGTATATAAATATGAAGCTACGTGTCATTATGCTGTAGATGTCATTTTCTTTTATACACCTCATGAACTAGGTTGGAAATACATAAAATCATAATTTTTTAGGGGGGAAAAAATCTGATCCGCGTTCATGAAATTTTACATGGTGCTTTATGATCAGACGCTGGTTACAGATGGATTTCTGAAATAGATTGATTTATGATAGATATCACGCTAAATAATTGGCATAAAAACTATTTTGATTTTGAATTGACTATTGTATTAAATTAAGAGTGGGTAAAAATAGTATGTTATTCATTTAATTTAACTATAAATAAATCACTCGCATTTGATTCAATAGATGCAATTTCATTTTTAAAATATCCAATCCAAAAAATATTAGTAATAACCTGGAAAAGATGTCTTTTAATCTTATGTCGTCGGATCAGATAGCTGAGGCCTGAATGTGTAATCTGAAAAATAACTGCGCCCTACTTCCTCTACACTTCCTCTAGAGCGATGAAAACAACACGAGCCCACATGCAAGATGGACAAATGGGAAAGCCCACAAAGAGTAATGATGTGAAAGCGCAGCCCACGCAGGTCCTCGGGGACTCGGCTCTTTTGTCACCGAGCTGCTGAAAAGCCTGCTGGGAGAAACGCGATTGCAGCACGGACCTACAAGAAAATGTCAGTAATGACTAATCCGTACAATATTAAAGCTTTTTTGCAGGTATACATGAAAACTGGTGATACCTTTTAAGTACTTCCTGTAACACGGGGAAGTAAACAGGTGGGAAAAAATGCGATCTCAGTCACTGTGGTATGTTTGTTGGTGCCGGTTCGAGTATTTGAGAAATGGATAATCTTCTAGACACACAACAGAACGGGTTTAGACATAATGGTGCTTACAAACGTCCTGTAAGCATTAGTTCTGCAAACGTAAAAAAAAAAAAAACACCTTGTTGAAGATTGAGTTCTGAGGTGACTAGCCAGACTAGTTTGAGCTGACAGTAACTCTTTACAAACGTGGTGAGCCGAAAAGCATCTCAGAAAGCGCAAAACTTTGAGGTTGTCAGGCTGCAGGAGCAAAAGACCACATCGAGTTTCATTCCTGTTAGTCGAGAACACGGTTCGAGATTGGAAAAAATGTCACTTGGCCTTTTCTAGTCTTCAACTGTCAAGTTTTGGTTGAAAAAATGTTTCCCGACATTAAATGTAACCGTAAATTAAAAAACAAAACAAAACAAAACAAGGATATGTTGAGTCAGGCTGCATCACACCATAATATCACTGGTTATTTTCCTAGAACAGCAGCCTCAAATGTCTTATTCCTTACATATTCCAGTGAATATTGGAAAGATACACGAAATTCCTATGGCGATAATTACTAGAGCGACTCCCAAAATCCCAAGCGTGAAGCCATAGCCGCTTCCCAAGTTCCCTTTGTTTATTTAAATCCTTAACTGGTTTTCATTCTTGTGTAAATCTGCCAACATTTGGTTTTCATTAAACCGAAGCTAGAATTCATTGGAATATGTCGCGTTCAATCCAACCTCCAGTTTCCGAGGTAATATTTCTTCCCCGTCCAAGGTCTTACTCATCATTCTTTGCAGGATCTTTGCCGGATTTCTTTCTTATAGCACCCGGAAATGTGAGTCTTTTGTATGTTGGATTTTTTTTTTTCCTGCCAGCAGAAGTGAAAATATGCAGCAGACCGGAATACTAACAGACAAGACTTCCTCCCGGCTATCACAGAGAAATAAGCAGTCACATCCTGAAAAAGCCGTCTGTTGCTCATGCTTGGGTTCAAGTTCAAGCTAATCAAGAGTGTCCTGGGGTCATTATAAGAGTGATTAAAGTCTCATTGAAGTTGACTTCTCTGTAAGCTTAACTAATTATTTGCCACCTGAAATTCCAAGAAATTCCAAAGAAATTCTTTGCAACCTTATCTTGAAACATTCGACTGGTTTTGAGGCCGGGTTTTCGTGTTTTGCTTTCCGACGCCGTTTTAAAAAAGCTGGCTTTCATTAGAAAGTCGTTCCAAACATATTACACTTGGCCAGGGGTTTGGACTTTTTTGTTTTTAGCCACAACATTAGCTAGCTACTTTAAAATTTTTAACATTTTCTTCATTAAAGAACATCATCCTTTTTATCTATTTAATGTTGCGGTAACTTTGTGAGACAAGTTAGCGCTTATTTTTATAGCAGCTATGAACAGCAGTTCCGCTCATAGCTAATCATGGTCCTGAAATAAACGGAAAGTCCGAAAAACTAAAGACTTTCCCATGTTGGAAAATGTAAGGCTTTACCTCTGACTTGTACACAGGGCTGACACTGGAGACTGCTTCCAAAACCGTAAAACAAACATCTCCTTGAAAGAAACGTTTCAACAATTACGCTTTTTTCCCATACAAGCTCCTGTGCAAATTTTTACAATGGAAATGATAAAAAGTTAGAGCGATCGCATTAACAAAGAAAAGGAATCGCCTTCTGACTGACGAGGATATCCAACAGTGCTATCCAGTGGAGCATTCCCAAAGGACAACTTGAAAATGTCAACGCCGAGTCGCTGTAATATCCGAGAAGTTCTATTTTGACTGGTTTTATGTTTCTCACAACTGCTTCACAATTAATTAGTCACTGTGGGATTCGTAGAATAAACCTTAGTTGGAAAGACAGGAAGGATTACCGCATCCTACGGCCTAAAACTGCCATGAATTACATTCTCTAAAGTGGGCCAAATTTCCAAAAACTCTTCATAATATTCTCGAGATCAAATCAGCCTAAACTCAGAATCAGCATTCGCACATGGTTTGGAAAATCTAAAGGCAGTGAATGGTTTTGCAGTACACTATAGGGCCAGAGGTTTGTGGAACCCTGACCAGCATTCCCATATGTGCTTGTTGAACATCCTATTCCAGATTTAGTCCTATTTCCTGTTATAATAAGCTCCACTCTTCTGCGAAGGCTTTCCAATAGATTTTGGCAGTGGGGATCTGTGATCAATTAGCCATGAGAGCATTTCTGAGGCTCCAGTTTATACCAAAGGTGTTCAGTGGGGTTGAGGTCAGGGATCTGTTCAAGACAATCCAGAGCCTCCACTCCAACCTTGGCAAACCAGGTCTGCATGCTCATTTTGTGCACAGGAAGTGCTTGGATTGCATGCTGCATTGTCATGTTTGGGGCACTTAGAAGCAGTGAAGGGAAATTGTAATGCATAGAAAGACAACTGTGTGCTTCCAAATTTTTTGGCAACCCATATGGTTGCGATGGTCAGGTGTCCAAATCTTTTGGCCATATAATGTGCGAACAATACTCTGAATTGTTTAGCTTTGGGAAAGAATTCCCACACCGCTCTATTATAGCGCTTCGTAATAAGTTGCATGTTAATGAACTTCGAGTGACTTTATCACACTATCACCATACATTAAATTGGTATTAGATGGAATTGGATCATATTAATAAGTCTTACAACAGTGTAAAAAAAAAAATCCTGGTTAGAGAGGGATCTGTCCTAGATAGCAGCCACTAGATAGCAGCACCATCCTACTCTAATGAATCTCAGCCTTTCTTCAGAAAGAGCACGTTTAGTGCAAACCTGAATACCTGATGTAATTTTATACGGATATATCCATAGAAAACAGGTATTTTTTGCATGATAAACTATATATTTATAATATGTTCCGGATTATTTTGTACCTTAACGTTAGTAAGATTCCCAGTGAAATTCTATCGACTAGCTTCCTGTCAGAGTGGAAGATGTTTTTAAGATCCAAGACCAAGACACCAATCATAGACCAATATATTTTTATATGTCCAATTTAAGTGTGGAGAAATTGGACAGTAATGGATGTTTCTGGTCAGTTGGTGCTCAGTGGGATGACGCAAACCAACATTAACATTTTGCATAAATTTTTGTCACTGACCCGTGATAGATCATCTTGTTCAGGAACAAGTCCTGACTTCAAACGCCAAGTGATTTGATTTTTTACTTGTGGCTCGTGTCCCTGATGAAACAGCCTTGTGCGTCATCCACTTTAAAATATTCGAAACGCAGTGCCCTGTAATGCCCCTTTTGTTTCCACTACATAAAGCAGGCTGTGAACGCCGTCGCCAATTCTTGTACAGTACTCAGGTGTTAATAAAACAGTGTGTCGCATTCAATTGTCTTTAAGAATCTACCGACACTAAAAGGACGTAAACGTAGCGGTTGCCTTCAAGACCTGTTGGAGCTATCATAATTACGATGAAAAAGTCATGGCGGCTATCATTATGAATGTTACATCTAAAGCAGATGGTAAGATTTAAGTGGTAATTTTGCATGTTAACTATTCAGCTATTTATATTCTTACTTCTTGTCACTGGTGATAAAACTAGAAGTGCAGAGCGCAGACTTCCAGCAAGGACAACAGTCGACTTTTCTATGACCTGCAACCACTTGATATATTTGCAATGGAGTAATCATATTTCTACATTGGCTATGTTTTGTCACTAGTGAACTTTACTGCCATCTACTGGATTTTAAGATGTATGGCGTAGTTGAGTGCAGACTTATGCCAAATGGCATGTCTGGCAGCGTTAGTGAAAGATAAACTAAATGCGTCGAGCTGCCCCGTGACTCAGATCTGCCCCAAAATTTAATGCAATCTTCCTTGGCTGATGCTACAACCTTCCACCAAATTTCATGAAAATCAGGCAGGTAGCATTTGTACAGTCGTACTTATAATCAAACAGAGAACAAGCAGACGGTTATTAAAAATGACAACAAAAGAGGTTTTCTCATGACATCCATTTTTTCCAGCCAGAACCACTTGAAAGCACAATGCACAGATTTCTGATGAGGGATTGAAGGAATCAAAACAGACTAGAAAGGTACGTAGCTAAAAAAAACCAAACAAAACCAAACAGAGATTGTTGGGAAAATTGTTGCAAAGCTCTGACACTGGAGACTCCTTCCATGAATGCGACAGGACCATATTAACATTCACGTTTCCTGTTTTTTTAAATAATAACATACTTTTTAACAGTTTATTATTATTCTTAGATTATGCTCAGTGTCCACCATACAAATCCCCGCTAGTTAGCTATTACTGTAGAAACAATAGCATATTATAAATGGAAGTATTTAACATTGTTGTACTTGTTAATTCTCCTTTAGTGCTATAAAGAACTGAATACAGTGAATCGGAGACATCTTCTTTTCTTCTCTGTGTTTTTTCCCTCTTCAGCTGAAAGTCACAGTGGGAAATAATGGACTGCATAATAATGGTCTCAGAGGAGCAGATACTAGCCACATCTCTCTATTGCAATATGGGGTAGAAATTTCGAGAAAATTGCACAAGTCACTAGGGGCCCGGCCCGGCATGGCAATTGTGAGCAGCTGTTGGAGATATCGGTCAGCGTTTAGTGATAAATGTGCATGTATGTGAGAAAACGTTGTATTAGGCCTGTCTTGTAGAACATAGATATGCACATATGCAATCTGACTCGTGTTCCAGTACCATTTTCAACACACCTACACTGACGTTTTTTTTTTTTTTTTTTTTTTTTTCAAGAATGACCTTGGCAGCAAGTACAAGTTTTTTTTTTTATTAATTATTGAGCTGTCATATTGGCTTGTAAACTAGCTAGCATGCTCATTCACTATCATGATAACCTGATGAAGAAATTCTTAGCTGCCATGTACAGAATAAATGGAATAGTTTTCTAGACATTTCTGATTTGCCAATATCAAATCAAAAGTTACATGTTAGGAAAATTTTTCATCTCATTCACATTCATTTAGAAACTTTTGCTGTTTTGGAAAGGAATGTGGAGAATGCACATTTGGCTATGTTCTGTTTTTGAAAACCAGTCGTAATTATGTTGAGTGGATTCCTTGACGCCTTAGGAAACAACAGGAATTCACCCCAGGAGAAAATAACAAAGAATAGAATGTATTTGATTGCCACCCTGTTTTAATATTAGAGTGTCTTGCATAAATATTCACCCCCCCCTTGATATTTTCTTTACCGTGTTACAACTAGAACCTTAAATGGGCTTAATTGGGATTTACAATTTGATTTACACAATATGTCTAACATTTGCAAAGGTGCAAAAACTATTTTTATTTTGACACCACATGGTTAATTAAACAAAAAGGTGAATGTTTGTTGGTTTCCCCCCTTGAGGTCAATACTTTGGCTGCAATTGTCTGGATCCTGACATTCTTGCCCATATTTCTTGACAAAATGTTTTGTAGATTTGATGGCATCTTGGCTCCGACATGGCCATTCTAACACACTCCAGTGTAGCTTTGGCAGTTTTATTGTATTGGAAGGTGAACCTCTGCTCCAGCCTTGCCCTTAACCCTGACCTGTTTCATCATGAGGATTCATGCGGGTCATGAGGACTGTTGGGTTTCTGCCAAATGTCCTGCTTTGTGTCAAAGCCAAAAAGAACAATTTTGGTCTCGCCAGCCCAGAGAACATCCCACATGGTTGCTAAATCTCCAGAATGTCTTTTCTACATAGCAAATGGGATTTCGTATGGCTCGCCAGTCTTCTATAAAGCCCAGCTTTGTGGAGTGTCCAGGCTCAGATTTTCCTGTGAACAACTTTTTCCATGTGAGCCGTGGATCTCTCTAGCTCCTTCAAAGTTCCCCTTGGCCTCTTGGGGACCTCCGTGACTAATCTCCTTTTTACCCGGACACTGATTTTTGGTCAGTGAGTGGCAGTTTCATTCTGTTGGCCATGATCGTTTCATGTTTTAATAATGGATTCAATGGTGTTCTGAGCAAAGTTTTGATAGACTTGTTTTGATAGCTCCTTGTTCTATTGTGAACAGGTGTATTTATATGGAGATCACATAACTGGTTCACTGCGAACTGGTCAATTAACGTGATAAATATGTGACGTCAGATGTGAACTTGTGCCAGAATTAATTTTGGGTTTTCACAGTAACAGGGCTGAATACTTATGCAATCACGCCTTTTTATATGTGTAAATAATTTTGCAGGCTAGGCTATATTGACATTTCCTCCTGCTTCAGTGTCGCAGGCTGCTTTGTGTCGATTCATGACATATAATCCCAATGAAGTCAATTTCGATTCCCGGTTGTAAAAGTTCAAGGTGAATACTTATGCAAGGCACTGTCATTAATAATAATTAATTACTCATTATGACTTATTAATTAAATTTCCAGCTGATCAATTATGCATTAATGATGAAATTATCCAGCTGTCTGTTTTTTTTAAGGTCCATTTTTAGACATCGTTTCCTTTTTCGAACGCCCATTTAACTCTGATATTTTCCGATTTGCAACGCTGGAAAGTCTCCAATTAGCTCTTGCCAGGAGAGTCCTGGAAATGTGCCAGGTCTGAAGGATGGAAGCTGCTGACGGGAATTCACCCATGTGGAAACGGCAAGGGGAAGTCGACAAGGGTGTGTTACAAGCGGGACTAAAATACCGCCTTAGTCTTTTTTTTTTTTGTACAGAACACAAAACAACCAATGTTTCCTTTTTTTAATAAGCTTTTTTATATAAGTTGTGCTTATTAAAGCTTGCTTTCTGTCTTGAAGACTTTCCTTTGTCAGGAAAATCTGTTTATGTAGAGCGTCTATCTTAGTAGTTACTATAGAAATGAATAAAAAACTTATAGGAAATTAATCAAAAACTACTGACCATATATATATATATATATACAATACCAGTCAAAAGTTTGGACACACCTTCTAATTCAATGTTGTTCTTTATTTTTATGACTTTAAAAGAGACTGGATAA
>JAQQZR010000001.1:21156533-21177023 GCA_030068235.1 Notoglanidium macrostoma | reverse complement strand
AAAAGCCCCCCCCCCCCCCCCATTCGTATTCTCATCGATCGCAGGGGCTTTTAGCGTCTCGCTCCTCGACCCTTCGTTAACAAAGCCCTTTATGTACAGCACCCCGGGTGCTCGCTAAACAGCAGCGAGATGCATTGTGTTGGCGCCTTCACGTTTCAGGGCACTTTACTTGAGTGCCAGCAGCGACGGATCGCGCGCTTTTTACAACGCGATTATCGCCTCTTCGTTTTTCTGCCTGTTGTTCAACACTGCTTTGTGTCTAGGTGCGGATTAAGGAACAGGATTAGCTGTTTGGGATCCTGCTTCCAAAACAAACCCGCGCGGTGCTTGTTTTGTCCGCCGCTTCGAAAAATACAGGATAAACATGAACAGGCTTAACAGAGTCCATCATTAACTAAATTGCCTAGCTACACACCTGGAATAATTAAACTTTTACACTGCCCGCTTAGGCACATATTGAACTAGAGTTAATTATATAATTTATCAACAGAGCTTAAAGAGCTTCCATTGTTTACGTTTGTATAGAACGGCATTATTTGTTCTATTAAAAAGTCCATGAAATTCAGCCATGTTAAAAAAGAAATGCAACTAGTAGAGCCCAGTACCGTAAGTAAGGAGGAGGACGTTAGTCCAAAAAGCAACTCAGACAGGAGAAGCTTTTCCCAAAACAACCATAGCCTGAACACTCCATAAAGCTGGGATTTATAAAAATTCAAACTTTTTGGTCAAAGAAATCAATTCTTTGTCCTAGACTTGTACATCATTGGTCTTTATGAAGAAGTACAAATTTTGGCGGTTTCAATGCAATGGGGGCAAATACTTACGCATTCCGAAATGTGGAAAAGTTCAAGGGGGGGGTGAAAACTTATGCAGGTACTATTTTGACACGGAATGATTCATAGCACCGTACGCAGATTCAATCTTATAGAGATATTTCACGGAGACTCGGATGCACATTCATCGAGGTGCCTTAGTTACAAAGCGATCCCATTTTTCTTCACCCCGCAAGTCGTTCTCGGATCTCAAGGTAACGCTCGGCTTGGATGGGGATCGCGAAGAGTCCCAATCTTGACGGTAAACAAGTGGCAACTTTGCTAAGAAGAAAAACGACACAAAAAATATTTAGAATAAATAAAGAAGTGCACGTCGGGAGATGAGACGTGCGGCGGTAAATAAACAGCGAGGCTGTTCAATAACAACGAGCGAACAGACCACAGTCCCGCCCACGACGTTTTTATTGACTTACGAGGCACTAGCGGAAGCACGTTTCCCCTTCACAGGGATTTGGCTTTCACATCATAAAGCTACGGCCAAACCGTAAATGTTGGCACGTCTTCTAATTCCTAAAGTGAGCCAGTTTATCGGTGCTGTCGCTTTAATGGACCCTGTGCGCTTTAGCGTTGGGAGCCGTACACGAAACATGCGAATGAGAGACGAGAGGCGATTCTGCATACCGCAGCGCTCGGAGACGTCGCCAGATTAAGCACGAGGCTTGCTGAATGATTAAGTGGACCTAAAAAGTGACAGAAAGCAGCAGCTGTAAACACAACAGCGCCGGCGGTACAGACTGAATACTGAGCAGGAATGGTGTTTGTGGAGCCTTTTTCAATATTTGCGAACGGGTCTCGATTAGCCGCGGCAAGATGATTCTGATTCCGTGCAAGTTTTAAACGCGGTTCTTGTCGCGAACTCCGGCTTATCTAATTTTAATGCGCATTTTAATGAATCCGTAACCGACGATAAGCGGCGTCTCTGCCCGTCTCCTCTGCTGTCCTTCACGTGAACCGGAAAGGCTTTCCTTCAATATATGATGAAAGTTTGTCGTGCACCAACAAACGACACATCACACCGTTACGCTGTTTACAGTTTACATTTAATGCCATGGAACATCTGCTAAACAGGTCACGGGCGGCTAGAAGCCGGGCGTCGCTCCTTCAGCAGGCTTTCGAAGCGAAAACAAAAACAAAAAGCTTGAAGCAACAACAGAAACGCAGATTCTGTCCTGAAGACTTTCATGTGGGGGAAAAACTCACCATGTTACAGTTCATAAATAAGAGAAAACCTCCCCATATAAACGTGTTCTTTGTGAAAGAACAACACATTTTTTTATCCATTTTTTCTTTAAATTAGTGTGACGTAATGCAGGGTTTGTCCCGTGCCTCGTTTAAGCGTTTAAAAAGGCGAGCGTGATTTGAAATGGTTACACATTGATGGATCTTATGCAAGGAGGACGATCGGTGAGAAATGGATCTGTCCTCTACAGGGGACAAAAAATAAAGGGGGACGGCCGTCCAAGAAGCTCGATTCGTTAAAGTGTGACCGAGCACCTCCGAGCATACGACGTGAAAGCCGTGTGATTTCGCATCGGGTAAAAATCCTGTAAAACCGTCACGTCCAACAGACACGACAGATTAAAACTCGACAATCAACGTCGACAGCTATTTACCGAATATAAAGTCGTCGCCTGTTACAAATGTTGCGCTCGCAACGATTCACGCTTCGCTGCGCCAAAATATTATAAGAGCACGATGAGAATGTTGAAAGACTAATCACAGTGTGTACATTTCTACAGCTGTGGCCTGCTGTGCAGTGGAAATGGAATAATTAAGCGAATTATTTCGAGCTGTTTGTGTTTAAGTGACTGTATTCTTGATTATAGGGAGCAGTGGAAAACGAAGCAGCCTTGCATACCGATGAGCGCGGCGTGTTCGGAGCTCGCTAAAGTCGCTGTACACCATTTAAGGCACTTAAGAATAGGATTTTACCCATTTTATTTACTTCGGAACCTCGCAACATTGATGGGATTAGTGTTTCAGGTGAAACGTTCGGCGTTTCGTTTGATCTACATCGGACATCGAATACAAATATCTCCATGAAGAGTAAAAGAGTCTATATCAAACACCAAAACCAGCAGTTCTGTCATGATTAAAAACAAAACAAAACAGACTGTAATTCAAGATTTCATCAAAAAAAAAAAAAAAACGGATCAATAAACTCAATCCAAGTGTTACTTGTTAGCTACAAAGTTTGACCGCTTCGTACTCTGCGTAGTATCGGTGTTTGCCGGCGAAAGCCTGCAGCGCCACGAGAATTCGCGACACCTCTGAGGTCGAGAGTTTGAGTCGGTGTCGAAGGAGACACGAGAAAAGGTCCAGAGGCGTCGTTCCAGCGGGAGATAATCGGTTGACTCGGTATCGGATCTCCATCAGCTCCTGCAGCGCCGAGTCCTGAGAACCCTGCGTGTACGGATAGTCCAGCTGCAGGATCAAGTCTCGAATGGCTTCCGGGTCAAAGTGCACGCTGTATCCGAACAGCTGGATGCCGTTCATTTTCATGTAGCCGACGTTCTGCGAGGCGCTCCTGTTCGCCGCTTCCGAGTCGGCCGTCTCGTTTGCTTGCGCGCCGTCGCTCTGGATTCGGCTCCTCAGGTAAAAATGGACCGTTTCGAAGAAGCTCTTCCAACGGTTTCCCAACGTCAAAGTCCAATTGGAGCAGTCCGTAGGGGTGTTTAACCTCGTTTTCTCCCAGTCAGGGTACCCGTTTTGGTTCACAGGCATCGTCCAGCTCTCTGAGTGACTCCCACCGAACGGGTTCACCGACACGGAGAGCGTCGGCTCCAGGCTCGAGTTCTTCGTCGTGCAAATCTGCGCCGAAATTCCAAGCAGCACGTGAACTCGACTCGACTTGGATTTATTGCTCTTTAGAGTCAGGAGCATCCTTTTTCTCCAGGAAGGTTCGAACCAGGTGTTGAGTTTGACGTCAGTGCTCACGAAGACGGCGGATAAGGCCAGGTGCGCGTCGCGCTGCTCCAGGAGATCGCGCAGTTCCGAGTCGGGCGTCTCCGTCTCGGTGCCGAGGTACTGTTTGGTGGGGCTCGGAGCAGCGGGGCGGCACGATCCGTGGCTCAGCGCGAAGCCGCTGTTGCAGCTTAAGCAGCGTGTTCGGTTTTCCGGAGAGCATGAGGCGCAACGCCCGCCGGCGCCCACAGAGCACGGGATGGAGCCCTGGCAGGACAGGTGGCCGCCCGGGCACACGCAGCTGCGCGTCACCTCCGAGTAGATCCCCGGAATCTCGGCTTCGGCGCAGTACAAGATGGAAAGGGCGCGTTGCAGCCAGTAACCGAGACGCCTGGAGACAAAACAAACGAGCAAAGTGCGGGAGAACAACAGGAAACAAGCAATAAGCAAGTATAGAATTGCATGCGAGCAAATTGCAGCCTGAAACACGACGCGGTAACAAACGACTCCACCCTAATAGACGGCAAGTGAACTCTTCGCCTTCGGAAACAGTGATAATGGCCTTGCGTTAAAGGCAAAAAAAAATCTGCCTTTAAAAGCACAATTTTTAAAAAGCCCACTAGTGCTTACTAATCGCTTTAAAGGTTGCAGCATGAGGTGGAATAACACATTATGGTCATTAGTGCTAAAATGCACAGTAGGGTTCAAAGGCCTTGAGTTTAATACCAGGATCCAGGAGCACAGATTTATTTAATGAACTATTAAAATGGACAAAAACATCAAATCAACATATATTTATAACTATGAGTGTGTGTTAATATCATTATCATGATCAATATCGCATTAGGAACACACACGTCCCGGCGTTCGAGGCAGTAATTAATGAACTGATGTGTAAATATGGTATTTAGAGAGATTAAATACCGCAGTAAAGAAAAAAAAACGTATTCATTATTAACGCTTTGCCGTTCCCACGTAGCTTTAAGCGCGCCCTCGTTCATTACTCGCGTTGAGAGAGGCTGAGGGGGAAAGACGACACCGATTTCTCAAAGAACGTGTCAGAAAGACGCTAAGCAGCACGGGTGGGATTTTTTTTTTTTTACCTTTCCCTCGGCAGGATTACTTCGGGTTGCAGGCGGCACCTCCGGCTGAGGCTGAAGAGTTTAGCGGCACATTCTTTCGCTTTGTTGATGAGGACAACGGCGTCATTCTCCAACTTCCTGTAGCGCTTCAGCAGGGCCGCGTCACCCCTCCACGCTCGCCACGCCGATGACAAATTCAAGGCCGCGTGCATCGACAATCGGAGCACGAAAGCCTGGAACTCGTCTGCGCACAACAATGTGAATGTCAAACGTGTGATAACAAGCCTTATTCTTATGTCATTTTCATATTGATGGCTATATAATAGATGAACAGAATGGAGCAGGTGTGTGAAAATCAGAGCTGAATGGAATGACCTTTTGGTTCCAGTCGATCCGAACGCTTTATATTTCAACTTGGAACTCCCGGCTCCGTATGACAGGAAGATAATGTTCGTTAGAAAAGGGCGAAGCAGCTGTGTTGGTTATAAAGGATCTCACTTCTTGGTACATTTCCACCCTGACCGAACACGAGGGCTAGCAAGAGAGCGGGCTGGAGCGCAGGAGCCTACAAGGAGTCTTTGGCACCAGAAAACAAACTCGAACTGCTTCTTTTCTTTTCTTTTTTTTTTCCCCCTATATCAGTTTCCATTTCCTTCCCCCCCCGCTCTGACTTACGCCTATTAAAAATTCAGAATATTTGATTTGAAGATGTGCCGTCGGCATATTTCACCTCTAAAACCTGCAGACATTCGTGTTCAACAGAGCAGCATAAATATTACATTTATGCATCATTCATGCATCAGAAGTACTTTTGGTTTCTGCTTATATTCAGTGCCGTTGTATAGCATTTTGCAAGGTTTCTGTTTCTGTTTATGGCGACCAAAAATATGGCTGTATTTTACAGGAAGGGAAAGGCAGACGCGATTGTGAGCTTTTTCGGAAATGAGAACAGACTCTTCGACTAGTATCTGTAAAACTTGGCAGTATAGAAAATATGTCGACGACACAAACCCAACACCGTCACCGTCTGCTTTTTGAGTTTTCTTCTAGGTCGTACTCGGGACCTGTTTGTACCGGCCAGGTATACAGACTGGAAGGTTCTACAGCAGTGTCGCAGTTTGTTTTGCTGCCAAATGTTCCTGTATTCGGTCCAGAGGCGAAGGTAGGTCTTGGCTTCCTGAGCAGTAATTAACTTCCGAGTCCATTTTCTTGCTAACCCTTGTGCTCCTTCAGAGTGAAAATGACCCAGAGAAGTAGAACACCACAAAAACGATTCTTTAGTTTTATTTTTGGGTGTGAAGACCGTTGCCAGCGGACTCGAAACGAAGCAAGACGATGTCGGGCACCTGATCGCTCAAACTCCTGGTTGGCGTGCCTCCAGGCCTCGTTGGCGTGCTCCAGGTTGCTGTGCTGTGCCTGGAGGCTGGCGTGGGGGCAGTTGCACTGCGGGTGCCCTTCTCTACACTGACACCAGCAGTCGTTGTCCCGGCATGTCAAGTGGCCTTCGCCGTTGCAGCCGATGTAACTCAGCGCCGCTTGTACGAACCGGCTCCTGAGGTACTCCGGCAAAAGGACCTGGAGGCCTGGGAAAGTTAACACTGGTAAGATTAATAAAAAGAGATCTTTTAACGAGTTCCAGCCTCATCGTCATATTTCCATAAGGTCAACGGGACTATCATGGCTAAGCCGTGAACACATCATGAAGGTTCGCTAAGTTCACAAGGTAGATAAAGTTACCGCAGCATGCAATTCATAAATAGTCCCCAGTGATTCAAGCCACGCTACGCTGCAGTAATGTTCCTCGCTGATAGCTTTCGGGTACTTTACCTTGGAGCTGAATTCTGTTCTCAGGGCTGTGGACCAAAACGGAGCTGACAGAGTCGAGGTTATCGTAGTTGCTACAGCCGAGCGGGCCAGTCCTCGTCTCAGTTACCTGAAAACCAAATAAGTATTCCGGCTAAAACGATTCAGAATTAACATGCTACAAATATGTTACTCATTACTTTTTACGTTATCCTTTTTTTTTTTTGGCTCTGCAAACTTGTTTCCGTTATATAATACACGTCCGGCACTTAAATCCAGCATCTACAGTTATTCACACGCATAATTACGACCCAAAAGTACGTATTCCTGAGAACGAGAAAGAAAAACAAACCTGGAAGGGAAAAATTAATGCCGTTAAGAAAATTACCACATACTTGAATCTCTATTCATATATTACATTCAACTCCTAACAAAGGAAGTAGGGATGGAATGACATTTCTAGGATGACACCATGACATTCTCGCTTTTCCGTTCTAATAACTGATTTCATTACAAAGCGAACTACAGCGTCGTGAGATCTGGTCATCATGCATTCAGTTAACTACTTATTTTAACGACGAGGAAACGAACGGCAACAGAAATCGGATTCATTAAATCGGAGAATTCTAAAAAAACCAGAGGAGGAAATTCCGAGTAACGTCTCACTAAGGAACCGAGGACGAAGAGCGGCAAGAAGAAGGAGGGAAAAAAAAAAAATCTGACTGCAACTTGACAAAAATAAATAAATTCAAGGGCAAGGAACGGTCGGGATGGGAAAAAAAAACATTTTTAAAAATTCTGCGAACAGTTAAGAAGGTTAAGAGGACACGCGATAATAAATACAGTGAAAAAATTTGCACAAAAGACTTAAATGTCAAGGATAAAAAGCAGCACAGAGTACTTTTGAGCCTGTGTGTATGAAAGACAGAGAAACACGGCTACATCACACCCACTGTGCTCTCGTGGTCTTTTATTGATGCTACGAGGTGATGTGTTAACACCAGAAGCTTTCTCACTCTCTCTCCCTTATACACACACACACACACACACACACACACACACACACACACACACACACACACACACACACACACACCAGGCCAGTATGAACAACGCAGTCCTTGGCGCATGCTAACAAAGGACATGCAAATGCACATTAAAATTCCCAACGTCATTCCACAAAAAGGGGGTTTTGTCTGTTTGGCAACTCTTACATTTACTAAAAAGATGAAAGTAAAAGTAGAAGAAAAGAGGGAAGAGGAAATGTAGGGAAGCATTAGCTAAGGCTAAGGCAAATGTTAGCTAGCTAACATTCCCTGACCGTTGAAACTAGCTGAACGCTAACCACGGTACAAACTGCTGTGGTAAATACAAAGTGTACGCGGCACCACACGGTGTTTAATGCCTCAGATTTGCTAGATTTGCTAATGACCACGCTAATAAATAGAAAAGACAGATTACAAGACTTTTTTTCTGGCTTCGCATGTAGATTGCTAAAAAGTCATCTCACGCCATGACAAATATGATTACAGAGAAATGTAGGGATGAAATTTTGTCCAGAGATGAAATATTTTTTTATTGTCGTTTTATCTGGCTAGCAAGCATATAGATAGGTTTCATGCTAATACAGTAAGGAGAAAAATGAGTTTGCGCTTGATAATATGCTGAATGGTTTACCTAGTGAGGTCTGCTAGCTTCTTAGCTAAGGTGCTAACTGGCTAGCAATCTCCACTGATCAACAACAGAATCACGACACACCATCCCGCGGTTCCTGTGTCTAGGCTCGTCTGGCAGATTCGTCTTTTCCCTTTCCAAAGTCTGACTTTGCGAGTCAGAAGCTTTTGGAAATGCTTTTGTTTCATAATTCAGGTCCAAACTCTACATGCGATGGCTCACTAGTTCCCTGAATATACCGCTCAAACCCTTCATCACTGTTTAGCGTCCCTATTTTGTTAATGACATCAGTCACAACAACATCTTTGTGGTGATAATAAGACCCCCAGTCTCAACCGATGCCAAGAGTTCTTTGGTTCTTCGTCCCCAATTTCACAAAAACTGAGAACCAATAATCTTTGCAGAACAGTTCGAGTTTAGGCACCTGGATCCCACCATGAGATTGATCAAATTGATCAGCAGGCATAATAAAAGACTTCATTACCGGATTCATTACATATTTCAACCCTCTCCATTGTCAGTATCCCAAAGGCCAATAATATTGCGATAACATTTAACAAATTATACATTCTACAGTCTTAATTTCCCAAACCGTCATTAACCTCAACCTCATCAAAGCCCATACAAGAATGTAGATTTGCAGCGTAATAGAGGAACAGAGGGCGTAAATTGGATTTCCCCGGACTGATTAATGATACCTGGAACATGTTGTTCGCACTTTGTTCAAAAGCCCGTATGGAACAGGAACTTCGTACAGCAGATGAAGTTCTCAACACCCGCTCATTTGCATTTCTGTCGTAAAAGGACGTGTGAGTTCAAGCTCAGGCTTTTTCAGAATTCTTCACACTAGACATTACTCGGAGCGAGCGGATTCTAAACAGACACAAATATTTTTTTTAGTCTATTAGTGGTTCGCTATATATATTATGTATACTTCCTTTCTTGCAATCTGGTCCGAAATGTACTAAAGGAATATGACTTTATTAATATATCGGCAGCTCTAGATAGGCACAGAGCGGCGTATCTCATACTCGGTGATTTCATTTTATATATATTGATTTGTATGTACATAGTGCATGCTTTTCACCATTATTAAGCCAACAGGAAAATGATGAAAACATGAAATGTAGCTTAAAGGACCCCATTTTGACTCACAGCAACATTAATCCAAACCAAACCAAATACGTAATAGAAAAATATTATTGGGGCGGTTAGATTTGTCATGTATAAACAACTGTTCCGTTATTTAAGAAAGGGTTGCTGGCGGAGAAAGTCGGGGGTGGCGTTTTTATTTCAGTCAGCAGGCGCCAAGATCATGTTTTAAAGCTAATAACCAGAATTAAATCTAATGAACTTGTGCTATGGAAAGATTATCTGTGATGTATGCTGTAAAGATTGGACGAGGGAAACATTAGCGAGTTGATCATTTCTGTACTAAGCAGTGAATGGATGCACATTTTACTGAGACCTGGCAACCATTATAATACGCTTACAAGTAATACTTGATTATTGGGGTGGGATTGTTCGATTTGTTCCGTTTTCCTTTCTGAATGTGTAAATGTTCGCTGCCAGGCATGTCTTTTTAAAAATGCCACTTATGTATGTTTGCCACTTTCAGCTGAAATGCGTTCAGCTCTGCTTTTTTCCCCCCCGACATCATTCTATAGAGCTTAGCCAGTGAGAGGCTTTTCTTGAGAATGTCCTCGTTTTTGTAGGGAAATTTTAAAACACGTACATTTCGCCGTATCCCCCGTTCAAGAAGAACGACGGGGGGCCAGACTTTTCCGGTCGACGGCCTTATATATGCCGCAGGAGTGCGAGGTTATGAAACTGACTTCTCTTTTCTAGCCATTCTTCCAATTTCCTAATACCAACCCTAATATACAGGTCATGTTGTTATAATGAACTTGACATGTCAATCAGGACAGGTCAAGCGTTTGACATATATATTACAGACCGCTGAGAATAAATGAACCGGAAAAAATAAAAAATCAAACCTTGAGAATATGTAGTGGGAACACTGAATGAAACATGAGAGTGTTGACTCGGAGGTGCGAACGTGGAACGAATCGTTGACAAACGTACTGGAATTAAGTGGAAATTAATGAACGACATTAGTCATTAGTCTGCGGAAGAAATCGCCGCGGTATCAGACGAGGCGGTGTGGCATTTATTATTGAACGACAAAGAAAATGAAACTCCGTTGTAGATTTTCAGTCATTTTAAGTACAAACTCAAAAAAAAAGACAACAAGATGCTCAGAGTAAATAAACCCTATTTAAGGCTCCAAGAACTTTCCTCAAACTCATATCAAAGCTACACCTCCTGAGCTACTATATATTCTGAAGGGGTTTTTTTTTAAAGCACAATCAATTTAAAAAGTTAAAAAGTGGACCGGATTTGGACTCGACAAAAGGCCATGGTGGAAACCAGCATCACCTCCTCCTACACGAACAACCCTGCCTGCCTGCGCGTTGTTTAAAATCAGCACATCGTGACACGCTGGCAACATTTTAAAGGAATATTGCCAAGTACCGCTGCCAAGAACATGGGTTTCTGGCAACGACTATGAACTTCATAACAGAATAACGAAGGCGATATTAAGCTTAAATGATGACATCGTGAAACTTGTTTAATGAATGCACCCTAAACACCGTTTCACTTGTTAGCTAGTCAGCTACTTTGCTATATGCTAGCTAGCTAACATGGAACGTCGGCGTTTAAGGGATGGAAAAAATTTTACTCGAATCAGGAAATAGTGCTGATTGTTGCATTGGGTGGTGAGAATTTTTTTTATATGGAAAAATAATTACAAGTTACAAAGACTCATTTGTCAGATACGGAAAAAACATAGATTGTCCTTAATGGAAAACTGCTTATGTATTTTTATATCTGTTACCTGACCTTTCTAAGCTAAGCAAATTTTTTTCAAACGTGGTTTTAATTAATCAAAATCGCAGGGCAATTTAAAAAAAATATATAAATATGTTATATAAGTAAAATGTCTTGTTTCATTTTCTCAATCAGAGAAAATTGGCCGGTTTAACAAGGAATCTTATTAAATAAGGAGTGTTTTTTTTGTTGTTGTTGTCGCAAGAAATGAAAAGATCATTATAGCATTAAAGGTATCTACAGAACTACGGAATTTAATTTATGTTAACATATAAATACCAAATCACAAAATTTTGGCTTTGAAAAGTTCGAATAGTTTTAAAATCACCAAATCTCAAAACCTTACAACATTCTAGAAATATTCCAATCCGAAAGTATTAAAATCTCCAAATCGCTTTTGAAGTTTAATCTTTCCCTTTACATTTTTTTTTAATCTTAAAACATTAAAATCTTAACTTTTCTACATCTCAGAATCTTAAAACCACATCATATCTCAAAATATCAAAATCTCACAGCATTAAAATCTCAACGTTCTGAAGTTTTAACAACTTAGAATGAATGAATCTTCAAATCTTACCATCTCGAAATCTTAAAAGCTTTAAAATTTCTCAAAATACTCAAAATAATACAATTTTACAGAATTATAATCTCAAGAAGCCCAAAAACAACATCTTTAAATCTTAAAATGATAAAATTTTTAAAAATCCTCAAACCTTGACAGAACATGAAAACTATAAAATCTTAAAAGCTCAAAATATTAAACTCTCAAGTACCTTTGCATCATTTGGCACATTAAAACGATCTCAATACCTGAAACACTGCTTTGGTGAGGTTAGTTGGCTAATATTAGGTTTGAACATTTTATTTAGGATTTTATTGAGGAATTGCACGATACTTGGCACCAAGTTTAAATATCAAGAGAAGTCACTGTATGTCTTGCGATATGATTTTCGCCAAAGCCTGCATCTTTGATTTTGACTGTTGATTTGTATTTAGGCTGATTTGGCGGCCAGGCGTAATGCTGCGATTGCGTTAACATGCGTTTAAAACTCACGAAGCACCCGTCGAAATACTTCGCCGGTAATGATGTTAGCTTAACTATAGAGAAGGAAAACTTAAACTGGTTGCCAAATGTCATTTTCCCTTTCCTTTTAATGTTAAAAAAAAATCCCCCCAAATTGGTATTCTCCAGCTGTTTCTTCAAAAAGCACATTTCAAACCCATTTCAAGGCATCTGGAAGAATGGTATGAAAACGGCTGCTCCTGGCAAGCCAAGCAATCAAATGAGTGTGAGTGATCTTTTTTAACCGCACTGTCAGAATTGCGAGGGTTTCGTATCGATCGTTCAGCTAGTACGAGACGCAGTCACTCGGGTCGCTCTCCGAAACCACCAGAGACCGTTCCTCAGCCTGCAGCACGGATGAGCCGCAAATGCCCTCGTTAGATATTTGTTATCTCTTAAACGTTCAACCCAAATTCCTGGTTACACTCGGGCATGGGCTGCTAATTAAAAAAGCTGCTTAATTACATATTCAGTAATTCTCTACAATGTCTCACACATGTACACGGGGTTTGATTTGGGGTTTCGTTTATTTCTAGGGATCAAACTTTCCCCAAACTTTAAGTGAATGTAAACATCCAAACTCCCCGGTCAATTATTTTCCTATAGAACAGCACACCATGCCGTGTTTTAATAAATGATGAATGAGGGCCAAGGTGTAAACATCTGTTCATCTCGGCTATCCGATCCTGTTAATAGCACGTCCGAGGCCGCAGGGTTGGAGCTCATCCAGCTCTTCACATGCGCTTCAGGAACTACGGAACTTCTCACGCCATTAAAAGGAGCTAATCGCGGAAACATAAGCGTCCTCGGGTGTTGGCGGGGATTTGTGTAATCTCCTCATATTACAATCTAGGATATATATTCTCATTCTTCTCACATTTCCTCTCATGACATTTCTTTTATCTCCAGGCTAAGATGAAAACGATCGTATCTCAATCCGCGTGACATAAAACATATGAGGCCCATTTTTCTACGCTGACAAGCGACTGCTCATGCCCGGGACATTTATAACAGCCGACCTGCTCGGTCTTAGTGGTACCATCTGCAGCTCTAATGAAGACCCGGCTACAGCAATCATAATGTCTTCGTGTGCGATGAGGAATCTTTTCACCTGCTAAACTCATCTGAGAGTTTAAAACTTAAAAATAGGCGCATTCAACATCCACCGACTTGTTTTCGGGATTTAGGCTGTGTAGATGCGGCTGCTCTGGAGCTGAATTACTCATCACACGGATAGGTGAGCCAGGATCATCCATCATTATGATAGATGGCTTGGCTGAAGGTGGTGCTGCTGCTGTTTTGTCCTCATTAACACTGAAATATTGGGAATGTCCTTACTCGAGTCAAATGTACTTCGCTTTTAAATCACTTTGAGTCCCAATACCTTGAGAATTGGCCTCGGATATAACATTTGCTTAACTAATAATCACGACTTAAAAGGAACGGAAGTGCTAGCTCAGGTTCTCGGAAAGCTGTGAGGTCAAACACAACAATTTGCCAAATGTAGAGTCATAGTTGGAACCTTAAAGGTGACATATCATACCCCTTTTCCACAAGTTGACACAGTTCCACGGGGTCTCGTTGAAATGTCTGTGACGTGCTTTGGCATGAAGGATAAAGCACAACAGCTCGTTCCCACCCTGTCATGCCTCCCACCTAGACCACACAACCAGGTTTGCTCTCTCGGACTCCTGGTCATGGATGGTCGCGGAAACCGCTTTGTGATCTACTTTATTTGTCACCCGCGCACACTATTTATAAACAATAGTTCCATGTGTTCCAAATGTGGTAACGCAAAACATCAAGGTGCGCCGTATTACGCTTAAACATACACACCACACGAGAATGCTTGTTTTGGGAAAACCGATACAAAGTAGTGCTTTTTTTCCGATTGAAACGTACTTGATTAAAATAATAACGAAAAAAAATTCCCAGTCACGAAATCTGCTGAGAAAGCAAATAGGATATGATATATTTTAGATACAGCGAATACGAGCGCATGCTTACGAAAGCTCGAAATGATGTTGTCATTCCTATTTTAATGCATACGGATGTACTTCACACCCGCCGGCTCAATTTTTCATTCTGCTCCTTTATCACAAACCCGCCATGACAGGAAACGACTCAAAACACGGACTTATCGTGACTTGTGGAAGCGCAGCAAGACAGGTCGCCTGGTGCAGCCCGGAGCGCCGCTCGACACGTTCATTAATCTGCTTCGGTGTGAAATGTACGAACGCGTTTCATACCCGAGTTCGATTACTTTAATCAGAGTAGTTATGGGATGATGGGAAATGGAGAATAGGTGTACAAAAAAAAATTTTTAAATCAGCTGAAACTACAGCGAGGGAGAGGACCGAATCTCTGCCTAATGTGTTTATACAAACCAAAATGAACTCCCCAAGGTTAGAGCGTTCATAATTATGCATACATTTCGCACTCGACTCATTATATGCAAAAAAGTATGAAAAAACCCATTCTCATGCAGCTGCGTGTGCTTAGCATTGCACTGCATGCAACAGTCGCTCTAGATTTATATCAAACTTATCAATTATTAAGCAATTAAATTCGACAATAAAAAAAAAACAAAAAAAAAACAATCGATACTTTTCAAATAATCATCTTTACAATACCCGATGTACATTGTCTTCATATCAGTCATCGGCAAAATAAACAATAATGCTGAGTGCAAATGTTTACACCCCCCCACCCCATGCTCTATCTATTTTTAATGCAAAATAGGAGAAGTATGTTAAAAATAATCTACTGAAAAGAAACAAAAACTCTAGAAGATGATATTTCTAGATAATATGTGTCACAATGCGAAACTTTTCGGATATCATTTGCTTGTTTTTTGTTTACTTATAATAGCGCCTTTTGCCATCTTGTTAAATAATAAAGGACCTAATTAAAAGCATGTAATATTCGTTAAAACTCTGATCTAACGGTCCAGAAACGTTTGCACTCAAGAGTCTCATTGAAATATTGCTTAAAGATATGAGATTTATTTAACATTTAACTGATCGCTCTTAATAAAAATCCAACATCGGTTCTTCTGACCTGAACATAACGTGAAGGTTAAGGCCCAAGTGAATTTAATCTCCGAGTCGGCGCGCTTAAGGAAGTACCTTGATGGCCGCTGAGGCGATCTGGAGGTGGTGTAGTTTCCTCAGCGTGCTGTCTCGGTCGATGAAGTAGGAGGCAGCGAGGTGATGGAGGGCCTCGAGTGTCAGCGTGCCGTTAGCGGCGCCGCTGTTCGTATGTGCTTCGCTTAGCTTCCTCTTATCCACGAAAATGGTCAAGGACTCCTCGCCTGGAAGGGAGAGAACTGTTAGTTCACGCGCCGCTGAGCATCTGAGCACCGACTCTCTCTATCCTCGCCTCACCAGTTCTCTCAAATCCCAAACATTTTGTGTCTCTATCAGCCAGTCTAAAGGAGCAAGCCGTGGTCCTGATACTGATTTAAATCATCATCCTTCTTTTTAAATCTGTTTATAGTTACATGAAATGTTGTGGAACGTCCAAGAGACAAATTAATAGCGGTATCTGTTATCTTCTAAGAAGGTTAGGCTGTTGCGTGATGCTTCCTGATCTAATCTAAAACATTAGTTGGAACGCTAACGATCTGGCTAGAAGTCTAACACGGCAAGACATTCCAGAAACCTTGAGTGAAATTCTAAAACTTCGAACGGCTTTTCATCTGAATATGATTTGAAGGGGGGAAAAATGCAATCAACCTGGGTTTTGTGGAGATAATCGAAGAATCTGCAGATGTAAAAAGAGGGCCGGAGTGCGTGATCAGCGCTAATTCGTCGATTTTTCAAACGTAGAACGGTTCTTTCACACTTTGTTGCGTTTTCATTTTAGCAGGACTCTTCCGGCATAGAGACCCCGGTACACCTCTCTCATTTTTATCACTCGCCTGTGAAAGGATCAGGGAGAACAGGAGGCGGTTCGACTGCCGGAGGGTTTTTGTTTTGGGACAATGTGTTACGGAGGAAAAATGGCCCCAGTCAGGTGCTGAATTGTCTGGAGATCTAAATGGAGCCCAAATGAGGGCATGGGAGCCGCACTTAGCAGCCGAGTTATCGATTGCAGGATCATCGCGGTGAGTACTGTAATTATTCTCAGTGGGAAATACAGTCTTTGGGTACTGACTCTTCCTACGATTAGAGTACAACAAGAGCCACAAGGCCGTCGTCACACACTAGCACTGGCAGACACGGTGACTGATGGCGAGCCCATCGGCAGCTTGTCTGATATCACGCAACCTCTGGCGTACTTTCCATTAGTACCAAGACCTTGCATACTTGTACTAAATAAATTCATCCAAAATAATCAGCCACGCTGGAGAAATCTGTTTTTCTTTGTAGCTACAGTGACTGTCGGACTCGCTTCCGCTCTACAGAAGCTGTCCGCTTACTTTAGCTCCATTCTGCTTTAATAGAGGACGATGGAGCAACTAACAGCCATCAGCTTTCTGACATCCAAAGCACGGATGCCAAACGATAAAAAAATAATCTTTAGGTTGTCACGTCACCCGAATAAGCAATCTGACCTCATTCCATGGACTGATCAGCTAATCAACTTCTCCCACAGCAAAGAAGAGAGCTGAAAGAATCTATCCATGCGCCATGTCTAAATTAATGTTTCCTTTCAAGTCCGTTCTAATAGTTTAAGATATGCTAAAAGGTTTCATCAGAATTGGGCCGACATCCCAAGATCAAAACAAAACCACTCATTTTGGCCTTCTCAGAATGCTAGTAGCTTTCAAATGATGCTTATGAGTTAAGATAAATCCTATGTTGTTACGTATATTAAACAAAGAAACGCAAGAATACATTAAAATATAATATGATATATGAGCTATGACTTCATTTATGGTCAGTATTTTTTTGATTCAATTCATAATGCATAGCAGACATCGCTATAAAGCGGTGTATTTTATTAAATAATCATGACTATTATGAATCTATTCATGGACTTTTGTAGATTCATGGGTTTTATATTACCTGGATTACTTTACTTCTTCATGATTTGTTATAGCACATTTGTTACTCTTCATTATCATCTTGAATATTTAACGCAAGCCGGTGGCGGCGAACTGAAGTGACACTTAATGAAGTTCTGGAGAACGATCACACCTGGCTTGGTGGTTCTTCTTCTTACCTCCAAGAGTGGCCGAGACCAGGAAGTGAGTGCCATACTTCTTGATGATGCTGTCCGTGATCGTCTGCAGGCTCGGCCGTCGCCCTAGCTGCCTGACGTTGCGCACAAAGTCGGGGTCGAAGGGCACCGCTTCCTGCCTCTCCACAGCCAAGTTGTTCACTTTCCATCGGCCAAACTCCCTGCGAAACATCAGAAAACACTGTGCATACTGTATCCACTAAATATACTGGAATTAGCTTGGCACATCAACAATTTAGAATGAATAAAAATGAATAAATTCCCTACAGAGCATAGCAGAGCCACCAATGTTATCACCTATATACACAAAAAGAAAACTCCCGATGTTACGGCTGCATAAATATATATCTTTGCACGTCAATTACTTTGTAAGAAAAATTGCACAACTTCACTTTCTTTCTGGTCCATGATGACATCATTGCATCACATAACTGTTGCAGATTTGTCAGCTCCAAATCTACCATTATACCAAATCCCAAAGGTGCTTCATTGGTACGTGATTAGGGATACCATTGAATACCATTGAACCAGATTTAGACAACTTTCTGCTTCGTAATATGGTGCATTATCGTGTTGGAAGTAACCATTATAAGACAGGTAGACTGTAGCCATATAGGGATGCAACAAAACTCAATAAGTCTGTGGCATTCAAACCATGCTTGACTGTTAAGCAAGTAAACATTCCCCACACCGCTACACTACCCCCACCAGTCCGAACTATTGATACAAGGCAGTTAGGGTCCGTGTATTCATTCTGTTCATTGCCAAGTTCTTGGCTGACGGGAGAGGAACTTGATATGTTCTTCTGCTGTTGTAGACTCAAGTTATACGTTGTTGTGCTTCCTGTGATGCTTTTCTGCTCAACACGGTTGTACAGAGTGATTATAAAGTAAAGTAGTGTCTGAAAAACTGTGGACAAATTCCCTTAAATCACATTTTCAACGGAAGCGCTTGACCTATATCCGCATTTTTTTTTTTTCTAAAGTGGCCGGTGTGTATATTATCATGAAATTGTCTTGAAGTATCATGTTTGGCCACATCTAACTAAACTGTGCGCATTTTTCATAAAAATATATTATCAATACTTCGTCAGGGCTCAGAAAATCATGGGATTAAAAAAGTACAGTGCCCGCAGGAATCTGACTTGGCGAATCGCTGCCCAAACCACTTTCAACATATGACTCATAAATCACACATATATAGAAAACATATGACCGTATGAACCAGTGCACTCTAGGAAGCGACAGAGTGCAACTGTAGTGTAAGATAGCGAGCTGTTAGAAATGAAAAAGCAGCGTGAGATGAGAAAAGGCCACAAAAGCAATCAGCACACAATCTGGCTCTCCTTTCCACCTCCTCCTGTTTATACCACTTCTGCTCCACACTTCCCCTGTACACTTGGCCGACACAGACAAGAACAGTAGGTGGGATTTGATTGTGCTGGGACTTGAAAAGGCACAGCAGGGAGCCAGGTGCTAAACACACTGTACGGCACTTTTTTTTCTTTGAAATGTAATCTGCTCAGATCTTTCTATACCTATTTTCCACCTCCGGTGTTCTGACCTGAAACGCATGAGTTTTTAAGTGGGTAGGGTAGAGGTCTGGGAGGAAGGTCTTTCAAATGTTGGTTATAATCAGCAAGACGTTCCCTTAATACATTCAGCAGGCATGCCGATTACGGCTGAGTCAATAGGTCTCTCGGTGCAATAGGTACATTTCTTTTTTTTTCCGTCCGGCTCATTTTCATGCCACGTGTTGACGCGCAACATCTCACTCAATACAACTCTACTCAAGGACACCAATAGTCTTGTACGAAAGAGCAAATCATGGCACGATCAATCATTAGCTTTAAGAAAGCTCCCATTGCTACGAGTCAGCCCAATGAGTGGTCTGTAGCATGTGTAGAGGTTTGATGAATGGTAGATCAGGAAATGGCTAACAATGAAAACCTCAGAGCTAATTCTAATGGCTCTTGCATCCAACGGTCCCAAACGTAGCACAACAAAAAGCTACCCGAGTGGGAATTTTTTACTTCATTGTTGGGGGACAAAAAAAGACCACATTTATTAAAATGTAGAAATAATTCAAAACTCCACAAACAGAGTTCAGGCTCCATCCCCAGACGCTGAAGCTGTGAGCTAACACCACCACCTCCTACACCACTGTGCTGACTCTAACATTCCTCTTTTTTTTTGCCAATTCGGTATCACAGTACTGTCCGAGATATAATTTCATCAAGGCTGCATTAAGGATGCACGCTGGCATCCTTATTCAGATGAGCTCATCAGAAAAACAGTAAGCATGAGCCAAACACCTGCTTTCTTGGCATACTTAGCTTGTGTAAAAATTATGTAAGACAATGTTTTGTTTCACTCTGTATGTACTACGTAATGTATTATGTCATGGATCAGTGATTTGGGCTGTTCATTCTAATAGCTATTCTGACAATAGTCATTTAAAGCCATTTAAAGAGTTGTAGGGAAAGTGAACGCTTTTAATACTGTCGGCTTACAGGACATTTCTAATAAGAGTTTGGGAAGGCTTATCTTAGAGTTTGATTCTTGGGAATTGGTCTGTTTTTGGGGGGATGATTTAGAATGTTCATTTGGTGTTTTTCATTCTGATTTTATTGGTCTGTGTTGGGGACTAGTTTTGATTAGCCATTAGGCTGTTTTAGGTCTAGTTTTGATCGGACATTGGGTGGTTTTTGGCTGTTTTGGGGTTGTTTTTACTTGCCACCGAGGTGTTTTTTGGGGCTGTTTTTGATTGCCCATTGGGATGTTTTTGGGGCTGGTTTTGATTAGACACTGGGCTGTTCTGAGTGATTGTTTTTGAACTTGGTTTATTGGGTGGTTCTGGGCCTTTGTTGGAGTTTGTTTTGATTGGTCATTGGGCTGTTTGGAGTTTGCTTTGATTGGTCATTGGGCTGTTTGGAGTTTGCTTTGATTGGTCATTGGGCTGTTTGGAGTTTGCTGTGATTGGTCATTGGGCTGTTTGGAGTTTGCTGTGATTGGTCATTGGGCTGTTTGGAGTTTGCTTTGATTGGTCATTG
>JAQQZR010000001.1:21142164-21156454 GCA_030068235.1 Notoglanidium macrostoma | reverse complement strand
AGTTTGCTGTGATTGGTCATTGGGCTGTTTGGAGTTTGCTTTGATTGGTCATTGGGCTGTTTGGAGTTTGCTGTGATTGGTTATTAGGCTGTTTGGAGTTTGCTGTGATTGGTCATTAGGCTGTTTTGAGTTTGCTTTGATTGGACATTGGACTGTTTGGAGCTGGTTTGAGTGGTCATTGAACTGGGTTTCAGTTTGTTTAATTGACCATTTAGTGGGTTTTGTGCTGGTTTTCTTACTTGTTTCTTGGGATGTTATGGAGTTAGTTTTGATTGGCCTTTGGGATGGTCTAATGAACAGGACTCGGTAGTCTGGTGAAAATGCAACCCTAGGAGTGCAAATCTAAAGCGTGGTCTGAAACAAAGTGTCAAAAAATGAACATAATTATCAACAGTATTTCCAGAACCAGAATGCAAATCCAAATAGCAATGCAAGCGTAATACACAATATGGCAAATACAGAACAATGACTCAAAACTTACTCAAGACTTTGAAATGAAAGCATGTAACCAGGGAGGGTGCGCTCTGATGGTGTGGCAGTGAAATGTCCCAGGCAGATGTGACATGGGGTTAGTTGGGATGGTTCTGTATGTCCGTTGGCCGGTTTTTGGGGCTGAATTGAATAACCACTGATCTGGTTTTCATTGTCCATTGGGGTGTTTTTGAGCTGATTTTATTGGGTAGATTTTGGAGTTTTAATTTGCTACTCGACTGGTTTCGATGCGGTTCTGATCCGGCTGTTCATTTCAGCTGGGCATTTGGTTAGTTTTGGAATTGCTTTCACTGGTCATTGAATTACTTCTGGAACACATACTTGATACCCTGACCAATGCAAAAACATCAACTACAGCAGATGCATTTTCAAGTTTCTAGCTGCATGCAGCAGATTAGAATAACAAACACATAACATAATAATAAAAATAAAAAAAAGTGTAAACGCAGGCAGAGTATTTGAAATGTTAGGCTTAAATGCAGTCGCGTGTCTGTACCTGTAAATCTTGTAGCGGGTGGTGAAACCGTGTTGGTGTCTCTCGGAGAACTCGGTGAACTCGTGCGCGCGGCGGAACGGCCCCTTGTCCGCCAGCAGCCACGCGAGGCGCTCCGCGGCCCCTGCGCACGCCCCCGCGGCCACGAGCAGCAGCAGCACGAGCAGCGCGCGGAGAGCACCGTGCCCGGCCATGCATCCGCGCGTGCCGCATGCCCGCCGCGCTTTCCCAGGTTTGCAACTGCAAGGTAACGTGAACGTACCTCGCGTGTCAAGTCCGAAGAAAGGCTTCACTGATGCACGTTAAGTCAAAAACACAGCCGGTACAGGTGGTCGCGTTTACAGCATCCATACAGCTTACCTGATTTTGCAGTCCTTTTCTTTCTCAGCTCACTGCAAACTAACAATATATTTTTAGTAAGTTTTTTTTTTTTTTTTTGTCTAAATGCACATTAATTACAGATTTAATTCTATACGACTCCAGTTAAGTAAGTCCAATGCACGTAAGTGGCGAATCCGATCTGTTATCTGCAGAGTACGCGCGCGCGAGATCCACGTACAACGTCTTCTTATCGCCTGTAAAAGTGCCACATCAGACTAAAATCGGATGCGTGGTCCTACTCAACAATCCCGACAGCCAAACAAGTTTAACGGCGAAATAAGAACCGCGCATTAACTCGGGGCGTGAGCGCGCGCGAGGAGGATGAAACATGATGCATTTGCGTTATCGCTTATCTGCAGGGTGAGAGAAGTGCACGCGCGCCTGGTGCACTTTTGGAAACGCTCTGCATTTTAAAGGACAGTCTCTCTCTCTCTCTCTCTCTCTCTCTCTCTCTCTCTCTGTGCGTGTGTGTGCGTGTGTGCATTTTCAAATCCCTCATTATTGTCCTCCTTTCCTATCTAGCGCGTGCCCATTTTTTTATATTTGGATATCTGGTCATGCATATTTCTGGGACTCATTTGACAGAATACATTTAAGACGCCACTTGCAATCATCTGTTTAGGCTTTAGATGATGCATGATTGCATAGTCTGGATAATTAGCTGATGAGTCGATTTGGCTCAAAACACAACGGGGTAAAAAATAACGTTTGTTTTTTTTCAGTGATCAAAGCTCAAGACTCAAGTAAAGACATCTGGCTGTAAATTAGGTCTTCATTGCGTTACATAGTATCCAAAAGACCCTTCATCCAACCCCATCACAATCATGTTGTTGTCTTCTATTAGCCTTATGACCTTTGACCCCGTGGCCCTTTTTCCTTAGTGTAGAAAAGGGCTTACGCCATCAACGGATCTGTAAATGCCTAATTCTTTTCCTTTTCTTTGAATCTATATTAGTACATCATAGTGTCATATATCATTAACATTATGAAAATTGCACGAGTTGGCCGTGACGATGCACTCCATTAACACGGCGAGACCTGAGCACGTATCGGGTAATGAAGTCACTCAGTTCAGAATCACTGTTTGCCTTTTTAGGTGGAAATTAAATTCCGTCGTCTGAAGCGACACATCTATTAAGAGGCACAGAGAGAAAGATGAAGAGAGGCAGGAGAAGAGTATAAGATAATGAAATTGAGCGAGAGAGGGATAGGGAGAGATGGAGAGAGACGGTTGGAACGAGGGAGGGAAAGAGATGTTGGGAGGCAGAAAGAATTTAGAGGTAGAGAGAAAGCCAGATTAAAAGAGGGGTGAGACAGAAACGTGAGAAGGACAAAGAGAGAAAAGCAGACGGAAAAGATCTTGCGCCATTAGGATTTGGATTTTTATATGTGCATTATTTCATTTCTTACAACAAAATATATTACACACACACGGATGGTTGGTTTTTGTTTTTTGTTGCAACATTATGTGCAGCCGTACACTTTCTATAATGCGATATAACTTCGCTGTAGAGTTTGTTTTGGGGGTTTTTTCTTTCCGCAAAAGTACTTTAATTCCGATGTTTTGGCAGGTTTCCAAGCACAAATCGCTTGTTTCAGGTCTCTCTAGGCTTGAAGTCAGCACTTTGACTAATTCCCAAACTCTCCTTCAGATTTCTGTTCTTTTCTTTACAGCCTTTCAGATATGGAGGTCGGGATTATTGTCTTGCCGCAAAACGCAAAGGAAAATTCAAGGCTCTTTTAAAAATGGCAACTCATCCATGTCCTAATGTAGTCTAGCATGTTCGTATCATCACACTACCACCACCATGCTTCACTGTTAGCATGTTCTGACTGGAAGATGGTTTATTTCCTTTATGCCAGACATAACAGGAACTCTATAGCTCAAAAATGTTAATTTTTTCTTCCGTCTGGCCAGCGAACCTCATCCCAGAAAGCTGTGAAATTGAATAATTTTTTTAGCAGTGGATTCTGACTTGGTCTTACGCGTGAGATCTCCCATTTTTGTCACGAACACTACGCTAGAAAGGTCTGCGCTTTTTAAAATGTATAGTTCTTGGGGATTTTCTCACTTCCTGGAGAAATTGTCATTGTGCCCTTTTAGAAAATGTTTCACTTCTGGGAAAATCCGCCACTTTTCCAGGTCTTCGGCGTTTAGTAATGACAGCTTTTACGCCGGTCCGGTGGAGTCTTGAAAAACGTCTCTGTGACTGTTTTTCCCTTCACCTCTTTTAAAATGTCCTTTGATGGTGCCATAATAAGCTTGTAGACACTTTGCAGCACTTGCTTCACACTGAGAGCAAGGTTCCATACGAGTGAGTTTTAGCTGCAGTCAGGTCTGGCTGCTCACCCAGGTGAATCTAATTCCCAATTAAATTTGGTTAATTTGAGGGCAACTACTGAGTGATATCGGTGATACTCTTGTCGTATCAATTTGTGCCTTAAATAACGGAAAGTAATTTAAACAAAAAATGGCATTTGCTTTCCGAATTAGCATTTTGAATTCATGCAGCGTGGCCGATAAGCAATAATAGCGGAGACCCAATGGTTGGGGGGGGGGCAAATACTTTTTCACAACATTGTATACGGAGTCTATAAATTGATCTCGCGTTCCATAATTTGAATCTGTATGCAAGGCTTTAAAAACAACTTTGAATTCGATTTCGTAATGAAGTTCGTTTTTGATGCCTGTGTTTGAACAAAGGCGACTAAACAAAATAGTCATTATGTCGATGCCAGAGGTGAGAGAAGGGAACAAATCCATAACCAAAGGGATTTAAAGAAAAATAAGTGAAAAAAACCTTGATGCTCCCATCACCGTGCTTCACAGTTGGTTCCATCTTACTGTATTTTATTTAGTAAGACAAGGAAGTTGCAACAAGAAGGGAAAAATATAACTCGCTTTAAGGTTTGTTCGGCTTTTCCTGAGGGGTTTAAAGTGGTTTTGCTTGGAACATTTTACGAAAGGGAAAAACCTGCCTCACAGGGTTCCACACAGAAGCTTTAAGGGACAAAATGAAGTACTCGTCATGGTGCCTCTTTCTAAAGGCAAGTGAGAGAAGAGAACGAGAACGTAGCCGAAGGGATGAGACTAAAAGCCTAAAATGAAAAATGTAGTGAGTCGCAGAAAGAAAAACGCTACGGTGTAAATCGGCAAGGAAGAATGAAAGACGGAGAAACGAGACAGAATTCCGGAAGCAACCGAGAGCGAGGCGGGGGAAACGGAGGAGGAAGAGGAGGAGGAGGGAAGAGAGAGGAGGTAAATCAGTCCCCTAAGGCTGAAGCCTGTTCTAGGCCGGGGTGGTGTGTGTACACAGTAATTGAAACGCCTATGCCTCTGCACTTCCTCGCTCGCTCACTCGCTCCTTTCACTTGTTCCCACTCGTCTTTTTTCAAGCTCTGTTCCTCGCGTTATCCTCTTATTCGCCTCTCTTTTCTTTCGCGTTGGCTCTCAGCGCGCTAAAGCAGCTCCTGAAAATCAGCAGAGGGATCACTCATGTAGATTTCACCTGACAAAATGCGAGAGAGCCGCTTTGCTTCAGGGCAACAGAGTAACACAAGTGTAAGTGTGTGGGTGAGAGTGTGTGTGTGTGTGTGTGTGTGTATGTATACACAATTCACAGCAGCAGAAAAGCCTGCAGGCATCACTCCTGATGCAATAATAATAATAATAATAATAATAATAATAATAATAAAGACCATCATGCAGCATGTCTAACAAGGTACAGTTTGTTCGAAATAAAGACGATATTAAATGTTGCAAGACTGCATCGATGGTCCAAGCGTTAGCTAAATGATTTGTTGTTTTTGTTTTTAGGACATTTCTACGTTCGTTTGCAATCATGAGGATTGCTTTTACACTCGTCGCAAAACGACGTCTAAGTCGGACATTTCTCTGAAGAGAACGGACGCACGTGAATATTTTAAAGGATTCGGCGGCTAGCTAACATTTCCGAGACACGGGCGTCAAGCCTAAAAAGCGCCGCGTGAAATAGTGCCGTGACCCGTAAACGCTCTCCTGCGTCCAGCGCGCGGAAGAAAGGTCCGTTCCGCTCTTCCGCATGAGCTTGCTTTCTTTTTTCTTTTTGTCCTATCGAGATCATTTTGTGGTCATTAATTTATCAAGAAAAATGATTCGATATTACTCGCCACTCACAGATATGTACCAATGGATCGTTTTCCACAATAAATAAACGACCAAGTGTAATATTTTTGTCTCGTTTGTTTAATCGGGCTCTCTTGATCTATTTTTAGCACATACTTGTGCGGAAATCCTAAAGCGTTCCCAAACTTTCAATCACCAATCTATAGGAACATAATAAGCTTTCTTTGGTGCGAACTGTAACTCGGGTTCATCTCAGCACCCCGTCGCGTTTTATTCCTTATATAACACTAAACACATTTGCACGCACACCTGGCCTTTGGAGTGAAATAAAAGCAGGAAAAAACACAGACATGACGAACAAAAGTGCTATTTCTATCCCTCTCTAAACCCAGACCAGTCAATCACGTTATTTAGGTACAAGACGTTCAATTATAGTGTTATTATGGACATTTGTGAATAAAATGTCTGTACAGTGTGTCTGGAACTTTCATAACCTGACTAAAATAACTCTTTGATTGCGATAACTGAGATCTGTCGATATTGCATATTACTTGGAAACTAAATATAGCTAATATAATAATATAAATAAGCTCTAAAAACTTTACGGAACTGAATCAAAACAAGCGTATCAGTCAGACGAAATCGCCACCGTCAGAAAGAAGCAGCGGGTCTTCGTGGGAAAACGGCTATTTAAAGGGAGCAGGTGTGCGTGATTAGTAATCAAGAGACTGCGAGGAGGATACGGGTCACGTGACAATCGAGCGACGTGAATTCGTCCGTTCATCTTCAGTAAGCGGTTCGCGTCAGGCGCACAGGCATTCACGCCTAGAAGCATTCGGCACAGCCAGTCCATCTCCGGGCATGTTTTCGAGAGATTGGAGGAAACCAGAGACCATTGAAGGAAACCCACATGGGGAGAATATGTGAAAATCTCCGGGTCGAACCCTAGAGCTTTGCATTTTCAAAAAGAATCACTCAATATAACAGAACCGCAATACCACAGTTGTTTTCCTGAGATCATTTTCTACAGGGGGGAAGAAGAAAAAAAAACAACCCAAACGAACCGTGACATCATCTGCATATACAAAAAGCCGAAATGTTAAAAGTTTGGACGAATTAAAATGAAGGAATCAAATCACTAAAGTGAGTCCTAATGCTCAATATGCAGTGCATGAGTTCAGTAAAATCTACATGAAATGCCTTTAAATTGTCATTTTGTAGCTCTGAAAGGACAAATTAACTTCATGGCAAGTTAATAATCATGTTACGTGTCTTTTATCTACTATGTTATGACATGCTGGGTTAAATGGCACTAAGTGCTTGTGTTACATGCCTCTAATGGTAAGAGGATTTATTATTTTTTTTTTTTTTTACACTTTAGACTGGATTCAGCTTTGGTGTTAATTTTGCAAGGTCCTCATGCACACTAATGAGATACGCTTAACCACAGCCTGTAGTTATTAACGCTCTAAAAAATGTCTGTTTCTGTTGTTTGTGATAAAGCAATTATTCAATTTAAACCTATGCTTTATTAATATAGTGAGGAAGAAAATCCTTGGGGGTGTGCTGTTAGAGGAAAATCATCAGTGGTGTTAAAGAATTTTGTGGAACATCCATGAACGGAACTACTTCCTGTTATCACTTACACGTTACAGTAGCTACAAATAAACGCTAAGATGCTGATTATCATGTTAGAGATGTGTGGCGAGTACTCTGCCTTGAAGACTTTCCTATGGTGGAAAACCTACATTTATACCCTCCAGATTATATACAGTAACGTCACCATATCAGTAACCACATAATATGGAGCGGTTAGATTAGCTTATGCAGAAATAAATTAATCGCCGTGTTCGTCAAACAGGTGGAACAAAGTTATAAAAATATACAGCCAAACTTGTGTCACTGTTCATGTCCATGCTAGTATGAAGCCTAGACACGCTAATGCGAGAACAATTAAAACAGCCACGAGGTAATTTTCACTCAATGAGTCCCTCTGAAATCACCGCGAGTCCCCGGGGAGCCTTTTCATGTAATTACTGTAAAAATTCTGTTTGCCTGCAGAGCTCCATGTTTTCTCATGTGATCTGTAAATCATTCTGCATAATTGTAGGCTTAAAAAAAATGGCTCCTGGTACAACAGAGTAATTATAATTTAATTATAAAAAATAATCCAGTACATACAACGTTTAGATAGCAAACGGGATTAAACGCTAGATGCAAGCTTCCGAAACGTGTAAAGGAGGTATATAGCTAGGACGTTCATGCAAATTGCGATCCTGTGATCACACCCATGGTTTGTATCGTATGAAACAACGTTATCCAAAACATTTGCATTAATATTGTTAGCAGGGCTAAAAACATTAGCACAGCAGCAACACTTTTATTTGTGATATGTAGTTTGCACTGGTAGCCTGAACCTGTAATCTTGTTTATGGAATAAGAGGAATACAAATGCACTGGCGAAATTTATTTATATGCTTTTTTCAAATAAAATAAAAAAAAAAGAGCCCAATGTGGGTTTGCCGTATGCATTAAATCTCCCAGGCTGAATATTAGTCCGACTAGAGTACTTCTATTAAATCATGTCAAGTTAACGCAGATTGCATGACACTCTTAATCAAAAGTTTCACTATCGAAGATATGCCTTTCGCTGTGTGTTTTCTGGTGTGCGCGTGTGTGTGCATTATTACTCTGGAAACTTATACAGCAGAAGGATTTGATCATAAGGACGTTCAGAAATGAGGACACGAAGCTTATTGGTACTAACGGGAACTAAGGATGAGGTTGCCAGACATTCTAAACGTGATGAAGTAGTGGTTAGTTGCCATGACAGCTTGTTTTGAATTGAAAAATGTTTTCCTGTTTGATGTGCTTGGAACCCAACGTCCACCGTTTCTGCCGTTAACTCGTCACTTTTAGCTCTGTGAGCTTTGCCTTTTATGGAGTTCAGTGGGTGTGGCCAAATGCAAATCAGCATGCAGTGGAAATCTAGAATTTTATACGGATAATATAGATCCACTTTGATCTTACCAACTGTGTAAGTGACAATGAGATGGTTGAAAAAGAATAAGATTATCACCCAGTAGATAAGGCTAGAGAAGTGGGTTTGGGACCGAAAGGTCGCTGGTTCGATTCCCTGGACCGGCAGGAAAAATGCGAATGAACATCACTTTCCCTTCCCTCTGCATCCACGGCTGAAGCGTCCGTGAGCAAGGCGCCTAACCCCAAAAACTGTTCCCCGGGCGCTGTAGAGCTGCTCCGGGTATGTGTTCACTGCTTGGATGGAGAGGAAACATTTCACTGCATGTTGTACCATGTACGATTGTGTATGTGACAATTAGAATTTGAAACTCCTCTTATTCCTGACAAACGTAACCTGTTTGTTTGGTTTGTCAGAAATATGTAGCACTTTAAGATAAGGATCTTTGTTTTCGCTCATTATGGACATGTTTGTGGTACGTTGTTTGCACCATATGTTGCGCCATCTGCTTTTACGACACGAATAGAGTTGTGTAATAATAAAGGATTAGTGATGCAGCTGTGTTCTGCTCATCCGAAAATGTCATGATCCTGAAGAACTGAAAGGCGAGAAAAAAAAAAATAAAAAAGAAAGTTGTCACTAAGCAATCATGATTTAAGTCTGGTTTTCATAAATACATGAATGCGTAATATAATTATAATATTAAATATATAGCTTCTCATCTATTGAATGGTCTCATTTATGTATACATATTTTTTTTTATGAAAATTCAGACAGTGTGCTACGGCTTCTGATTACCTTTGGCTTTCTGGCCAAGGCGCTGCAGGGTTTTTCCGTTTCCAGTAATAATATTTTTATCCCATTTCATTGATTAATTGGCTGATTGAATGATTTGGCTTGGTTCATACCATCCATAAGCAGCTGCTGGCCAACCAACCAGACAGAGTTGGTGGTTGATAAGGAGAAGAAAACAGCAGTAGTGATAGATGTGGCAATCCCAGCTGACGGTAACATCAGGAAGAAGGAGCATGAGAAGATCGAGAAGTACCAAGGCCTGAAGGAACAACTGGAACAGATGTGGAAGGTGAAGTCCAAAGTGCTTCCAGTCAGCGGCTCCAACAGATTCCAGGCACAACAACTGAGGTCTCGGTCCAGAAATGAGCAGGTCCAGGAAATTGCTAACATACTGCCGTCAAACTCCCAGGCCTCTGGGAGGACCCGAGGTTGAGGAAGACCCATATAACCCCCCAAGTATGGTTTTTTCGATAGTCTACACATCACCTAATCCTATCTGGCTGATTAGACAAATGAGATTGGACACAGTGTATCTTGAGAACTCATCTTCCATGTCTATTAACTAAATGAGGGCAGTCTGGATTGGATAATTGACCCGCTTACTGATTTCAGGTCACAGGCTGCCCACTGTGTGCTTCTATTCAAGAGGAAGTCTCACATTATACCCATTTTATACCTGAAGAATTCTTAAAGTGATTTTTTTAATCCACTGGAATCTCACTATGGTTGATGATCTCTGTTGATTAAACCAATACGTTTTGGCAGTATTGAGGTCTGGGCATTACTCTCTGATTACTTTTGACAGGAAAATGACTCCATGTTCCTCCATTCATTATGAAACACAATTCTGTCAAATCTCATTCCTCAAACAAGACTCCACATTTCTTCACTAATAAAGTGATTGATTGAAGGCGGTAAAAGAGGTGCGCCAACTTCCAAAAGGAATTTTGAGCGATCTGTGTATTCTGATTTGCCTCAGTTTTAGAGAACATGCTCTTGAATGACAATTAAAGACTGAGTGAAGTTGAAAACTTGCGTTGCTGTAAATCACATGAAGATCCAGTTTGGTCATGCTCACGATATCTTATGACCGAGAGCGGCTGTCTCTGTGCCGTATGCCAAACATCACCTGAGGTTCAAAGTCGCGGATGTTTCGCACACTTGGGCACGTACAGGACAAGTCCTTCTCCTGCTTCTTTTGAGAACTTTTGCCTTTGGGGTCTTTCCAGAAATCCACAGAATTCCAATGCGGAAGTTTTCATCAGCCTAATGAGGTGAAAGTGGTGAGAAATATTATACTTTTATGTACGTGAAATCACCATTCTATTCTTGGTCCTGATTGGTCAGTACGACTTCACCGATACGCTACCTGATTGTACGCCATTTCTACGTTCTCAATAGCTGTAGCTCTACATGGTTAAGAAGTGCTTAGCAGTTCAGATCTTGACGTGACCGGATCAATTTGTATTTTTTAAATTTTTAAATACTGAATAAATATTGGAAACGTCAGCATAGCGCTTCACCATCGGACAAGAACCATTATTTCTACATGCTCAAGTACTATCCCTCTGAAAGGGCACTGCTTTTATTTATTTATCATTTTTGTAATAGTCCGTGATGTATCTTTGGTATCCCCAAGGTCTCATTTGATGGAAGGTCCAGCACAGTTTCTCTTGACTAATGCATTTTTAATGATATGCTGCTCAAAGTGCTATGGAGAGGTTAGCTTAATCGCCAGCAGAGCTCTCGAGAGCCACGACTAACTGACAGAGGTCAAAAATAGCTACGTAGAAATTAAGTCCTGAAATATTGAACATGTACCCGGGGAGTGTAATACACTGGTATGATGATACATCGTAACCTGGACATCTGAAATAGTCATACCATTAATGTTATGCTAGGCCTAATGTACAGGATGCACAAATCCTTTTATTTTATTTTTTTTTAGCTTAACTGACTCATTTAGCCTTCAACAGCATGTAATTTCACATAATTGTATAGGTCTCATTCATTCACCTTAACCCAAGATATGCAGCATCAAGTAAGTTCAAGGGAAAAAAACCATTTTATGATACAAAAGCTCATATAATTTACGTCTAAGAAGACTCGCTATTATGTTCTATATTCTATATAAGTTGGTGGACTATTTACAGCATGCACGCAAGTGAAGTAAAAATAATTAAACCAAGCTAAATTATGTAAGAACTTTTTCCACCCTCAATGTAAAATTACAACGTATAAATATCGGAAACATTTTAAGAAAAATTAAAAAAGCTACAATAACCTGGGCACATCCTTTTATAATTGGGTATGTAGCTATGAAGAACCACCAATCACATCCAATCTAATGTTCAAAAGCAAATATCATACAGCTGTCATTGATGAAATGATCCTGATTAGCCCCAAATAAAGACCGGCCGTTCTTGTAGGACTTTCTTTACATCTTCTTGTTTTCATCCAGCTGCTGAAGCCGTGGTCCGCTAAGAGCTTACGAAGCCTGTATGGAATCTCACTTGTTGAACGATAACAATCAGGAGAGGGTTTATAAAAGAATTTCCAAGATACTAGATGTGCCAAGGAGCACCGTGAAGGCCATCATCAACAAGCGGAGAAAATGGAGCGCCACAGTGATATCGCCAACAGGACATCCTACCAAAATTTTACAAAAAAAAAACAAGACAAAATCTTACCAGTGAGGCTTCCAGGAGACCTACGGCAATTTTAAAGGAACTGCAGGAACATCTGACAAGTAATGATTACTCTCTGCATGTGACAATCTCTTGTATTCTTCACATGTCTGGGTTGTGGGCTATACAAAAGCCCTTTCTCACAAAAAACATCCAAGTCTGACTAAATCACCCCGAACCATGTGGCAAAATGTGTTATGGTCTGATGAGAACAATTCCAAAAGCTATAAAAATGAGGAAAAATTAAATATAAAGAAAGACTTTTACCCTAAGTATTAGTTTAGGGGTGTGCAACCAGCAGTAGTATTTTTCCTACTTTTTCCCTAAAATGCATCCAAGTGTTTTTATCTTAATTTTTATATGTTGTAATTTCACATTGTGGCTGTAAAAGTTTTTTTTTTTCTCACAAAAACCTGTAAACTTTTTATATCGTTATTTATATGCGCATATAAGACGTAGCATATGTGATGTTATGAAGGATGTATCCGAGGCTGTGAGCCTGTGAACGCGCTACGACATTACGAGCCTTGCATTAGCGTTTTCATCAGGCCGTTTAAACGAGTCGGTCCGCAAAAACCAACCAAACATTGTTTTGTTTTAGAAATGAAAGCACATCCAGAGTGCACATTTTTAGACAAGTTGTGATATAGTAAAGGGTTCTCATTGCACTGCATAAATTTCTTTTAGTCCATGATGCAACCAGTGTGCAAAGACTTTAAATCACAACACCTGCTACAAGGCAGATAACAGTTTCTACCTGCAACTCGACACGAACCAGAGGTAGAGTTTCCTGTGGAACTGATTCACACCTAAACGCTCATGATGTCTGCTGGCCAAGCTATTGTTCGGGACTAAACAGACCTCAAAAGATTAGCATGGAAGCCCAAATGAGGTAGTCTCTTAAAGTTAGCTGCTTGTCTTTCATGCTAGCCAGATGTCTAGCTTTTGTTAGAAAGCCAGGTAGTTTTTGTTATTAAACCTGGACAAGACATGCATGCTTTTGACTTTTGACTTGTTCAAACAAAATTCTGAAATATCACATATTGCCTGAACCTTGACTACATCTTGTGATGAAAAGCTTCTATTGTTAAGGTTGTCTACCGGCACATGAACATGCTTACATGAGAACTCGACCTTGAAGATTCTGAAGCTTGTGGCCAGAAAAGTGGACAAAACGTTGTATGCAGAGCAGCTCAATTCTGAGCAGCTTACATATTTCTTATATCTGTATTGGTATTGACGAGGATTTAGTACTTTTTTTTTGCATCTTAACGCAGGAAGTCTTGCCCGTTATTTTTAAACCACAAGAGTCCAGTTGATTTCGAAGCTACCCGATCTCCTCTCACCAGGAAGGTCTTATTGAGCTGCAGTCACTGGAATAAGCTCAATCTACATGCCGTTCTAAGAGCACTTTATCCTGGGATGCATATCTACTCATATTAAGGCCTCGCTGTGGGAGTTACAAACCAGAAATCATTAACACGTCATTAACTTACCAGACAGTCTAAACGTGAATGTTCTCGTGTACTTTATCTTTTCTCCGTTAATCAAACAGAAAACGTGTTATTGATTTCCAGGAACGTATTACGCTGATTTTCTTTAATAATGGGAAAATGGATTCCTGGTAAAACACAATTTTTCTAATCATATCATACAAGCAGTAGACATATAAGGAGGGGGTGACTATGGTTCATGCTTTATTGCTGAGAACTAATAACTCCATAAAGATGTGATTCATCCAAGTGAAATATTCTCTTCAAGTCCGACTCCGCCGCTCAGATCTAAGTGTGATCATCTTAAAAGCCTCAATGTACAAAGTTCTTCACTTAAACTAATGAGAAGCCGGTGTGTCGGCATCAGCACTGTCTTCCTTGTCATCCTCTCCGAAAGATGAAGAAAATCATTTTAAAAGCTGTGCGAATAATTACCAAGCCGTCATCAGAGCAGGTAGGGTGTCATACACCTTTGAAGCTTTCAGCGTTAATAGGCAGGGTCGAGATGACAAAAAGTCAGAAAGTGAGTTTTTTTTTTAATCAGTTTTAAAGATAGAGGTAAAAAAAAATAATAATTCCTCTCCACTATAAACTCATCCTTTATGATTGCCAAGTCAAGAAAGAGAAGCTTTATTATAATCTAATAATCAGCTAATCCGTCATGTTTGTGTTTTCTATGCAATATAGTGATAACGTGTTATTGGGATATTTGCACATGCATCATGTATTATGAATTCCTGAAATTGGCAAAAGAATTATATTTATTGAAAAGATTATCTTTAAAAAGATTAGCTTTGTGCCAGGAAATTAAAGCTTTCACTACCAACCTGTATTTGCTTTGGATATTCAAGAATAATGAATATT
>JAQQZR010000001.1:21102220-21142064 GCA_030068235.1 Notoglanidium macrostoma | reverse complement strand
TATTCTTATGTTATTAAGTAAAGAATCAAACACTTGCTTGGGAACATGCTGATGGGGTAAAATAATCAATGATGGCCTGAACCTGATTAGTTTCCTATAACAACATGTTCCATGAGTGTTTTATTCCTCTTATATCACCGAAAAACGCATTATGCATTTTCCACGCATGGTTACATTTAATGACCAGATGCTTTTGGAATCCGTCAACAAATTTCTGGTTGGACATTTTAGCATTCTTCTCAGGCAGAACTGGTAGAGTTAAGTTCAATTTGTTGCTTTCCTGGCATGGACCCTTGAACTCTTAATTTAGTCCTCTTTCATCCTTATTCCATATTATCCGTTTATCCATGCTTAACAGTTGGTAGTGTTCCTTTGGTTGAAGTCCTTACCATTACTCATTCACACATACCTTTTGGATCGTTGTGGAGAAACTACTTATTCATTGTCTTATCTGACCATAAAACTTTCCTCTAGAATGCCTTTTCTTTGTCTCTGTGAGCAGCTGCGAACTTTATTCAAGCTTGAAGTTATCGATTTTGGAGCAGGGGCTTCTTTCTTGGACAGCAGCCTCTCAGTCCGTGCTGATGTAAAATTGTGACTGTAGGCAGTGATCCAGGAGTTCATGGCAGGCCTGTGCCTTGATGTTCTGGGCTTTTACTGACCATCAGAACCAATTTGCTCTCAGCTGAGGGTGACCATTTGGGTTTTCTTCCAGACCTTGGCAAAGTTGATACACCTCCCATTAAACTTGTCAAACAAGCCATTTTTATGTTGGCACGGAGAAACTACCAGCTGTATTCAATTCAATTCAGTTTAACACGCTTTATTGGCATGACCATATACATGTACAGTATTACCAAAGCAGTACAGGGAAGTAATGAACACTTATTAATGAACTGATATTAATGTCGTCAATCATGACTACTAACAGGAAGTTAAGAGGCCTTAGTCTTGCCAAGTTAAAAGACCTTTTGGAACTTTGAGCTCCACTTAATTAATAATCTGAGTGGGCGTTTGTATATTTCTGACCCTCTGTGTATAATTTTGACCCTGTGACTCAAATTCTTGTTTTTTTTTTTCTATTAAAGATGTATGTTGTACAATCATACTTTCCCAGAAAAAGAACAGTTTAAAGAAATCACCGGAAGCCCAATATTGCCGCGACATTCGTGTCCATGATGAGTGCATGTAAACTTCTGACCTCAACTGTATGTTATAGCAGCTACAAATGGTCATTCCCTCACCAACCTGTTTTTCTCACCTCGTCTCACTTGACCTTGAAATGCATAGAACGGGAGGCGCAGACAATCTACTGAAGCAGGTCTGTAATAGAACTCTGGATACGTATACGGTCTGGGTAATTATTGAAATAACGATTGGACTTAAGTAGATAACGCTGCAAGTGTAGATCATTTTCGAAACATTCCAACACGGTAAATTTTGTAGCAAAAACGTATAGCTGGTACTATTAACAATTCTCCTTGTTGGCAAGAGTCTGAAAAATACACACGACTAGCAATTAGGAACACTTCTTAATTCATAGCATGATTTATCCATTATTTCAACTACAATTACTTTTTCCATCTGACAAACATAGCAAGTGGGGTAGCGCTAGGCCATTGAGATCAAGGGCTGTACAGTGGCTCTCTGGCAGTCCTGGGATTTCACCTCACAACCCTCTTGGCATACACACAGAACCTCAGCATAGAGCAACCGTGGCCTATTATCTCAGCACTATGGATGATTTGGCAGAGCTTTATCTCTAAGCCCAGACTGTTATTAGATGCAGAAACAATCATGGCCTGACAAACTGAAGCTGCTGGATAAATGGCTTGGCCTGGGAAACTCAAGCTGGTGTTCAGTCCTTCCTGAAAAGCTGTCTCCTGGGTACCGTTTGGAACTTAGATACAAATTTGAATACAGATCGAAACTTGAGGTTCTAAAAAATTATGCTTAATTCCTAAAGATGAGGATCTATTTTTCCTTGCTTGATTATTACAAACCGGCTTTTGAATATGCATACAAGCCACTGTAGCTAGTGAAAGTGAAGTGAAATTTCCTCCTAAATGTAGGCAATTAAAAATTTGCTTACTTTTACAATTTTTGTTCTGGTTTTTTTTTTTTTTTTTTGTTCTCACAGACAAAGCTATCAGGCCAGCACTCTACATGGACTTTTTACAGATGAATGCTGATGGCACTTTTCAAATGATCAATTCAACGTAGCTTTCCGCCCTCTTTCTGTCTTACATGCTGAGGCAAGTCTTTCCTTTTGAAATTATTTTCCTTTCATTTGGGCAATTCAGCGACTGCTCTGGGCTGGCTGGAATTGCACGTATCGTGTCCTGCTGAGCTACTTGAAAAGAATCTTCTGTTTCACTCCCTCCAGGATCCACCTGGTGGATCACAAAGCTCCAGGTTGATTCCTTGAAGAAAAGTTTTGGCAAAAACAAAAACCTCTTGGTCAACACTTCCCTGGTCAACTTCCTCTTATTCGACTTACTTACAACACTAAAGGTTGAAGGAGTGGTGGGAGGAGGGGAGTGGATTTTTCAGTAAGAGCTCATTTCCTTGGCGTAATTGGCATATACCGATTGCTTTGAAAGATCTACACTTGGCTTCTCAAGGGTTCTTTGAATTGCTTCTAGTTCTATGTACCGTTATGAACATTTCTGAATATGGAATGAAATAAAACCATTCAGGGAGCGTACCTAATAAATCTTAATAAAAAAAAAAAAAAAAGGGTGCCAGGAAGAACCTGTTCTTCTAAGAGAGTGGTTAGCTATATAGCACACTTAACTTGACTCTATTTGCACCATAAAGTCTCCCCTCTTGAGGAACCCTCAGGTTAGCGTTATACTTGATGAATAACTACATGCATGCAACATTATTCATACCTTTCATACATCTTGAGGATTAGAAATCTGTGTGAGTCAAAACAAACGTTGGGAAGATTAGTATTCCACCACGAGAAGGTAAAAAGGTGCCAAGAGCTGAGGAAGCTATAAGAACCAAGCTTAATGACTATGAGTCATACAAAGTCCCAAGACTGAGAATTGGCCAAGGTAACCAAGTATGTTATAGAACTAGTGATCTTAATGTTTGGCATTACGAGACAAACATCTCCCAAATGGTTGAGCTGTGAATAAACATTTGGACTAAGAGTATGTATGCCTCAGCTAAGCAAAAGTACATTAGCGAGACAATTAAAACTGTAAACTTCATAAGCAGAGATTTGTAGTCAGTGTGGAGCATAATAGGCAACAAGTGTAGCCTGAATAAAACTGGAGTCATTAGTTTACTTTTTCCTCTTTCAGTCCAGTCAAGAGGCGTTTATCCTTCTTGCAGGTGTATGTGTTATGTGCAGATGTGATACATGGGAATCAAAGGAAACACACATTGCAGTGCATTTCAGTAGGTTTTAATGACTGAACAATATACAATTATACAAAAGGAGCCACCTACTATGTGCTTCCCACTCCCAAGAACTCTAAGCAGCGAATTGGAGATGATCCATCATGTCCACTCTGTAAAACCCAGTCTTTCCCAAGGCAGGTCGAAACACAATCAGGTTCTCTGGCAACTGGAGCAAAGTAGAACTGTTTCCAATGCCCTATCTTCCCAAATCATTGGCTTCTCAAACACCACCACCACCTTCGTGCCAGCAGGACAACTCTCAAAGCTTCCAAATCGAAGCCTGCTGGACACAGCCAGAGACTGGAAGATGCAGGTGGATCTGGAACAGAGCTCATCTTTCCGCCAGAGATCATGACAACGAATCTCAGACCGGACCTGGTCATGTGGTCTACCTTACAGAGGTTCCTATGCATTGTGGAATGCCAACAGTGCCAGGAGAGGCTGCAGTGGGTGAAGCAGATGAATGTAAAAGATAGAAATATGCACACATAACAGCTGAAGCAAGTGCTCCCAGTGTTGGTGGGTTGTGGAGGTTTAGTGGCCAAATAAACCACTGGGCTCCTGAAAGAGATCGGAGTTGGAGGATAGGTCCTATGACAAGACATCAGGTCATTGTTGGAGGCTACCAAGTGTAGGATCAACTGGATTTGGTTGAAGGGAAAGGGTCTGATCTGGGCTACAAGATGACCAACAACATTTATGAAGGGGTAAAAGCTGAGGGGGTTGCATCTGGGATACCATATGTTGCCTTTGAACCCCCTGGATGGGCCGTGGGCTTATCAACAAAACACCAAATAAGGAGGGTGGCAACCTGATGACCCCAGTGATGTGATTACCCCTCCCACCACTCGAGAAGCCAAATCAGTGCTGATCACAGTAAGGAACAGTCACGACAAATTCTATGAGTTTAATGATAGTTTACCTTTTATATCATTTTACTGAAAAAAACAATTGTGAAAGATTAGATGATCCAGGATCTTAGGGCTACACCAAGGTAGTAGGATATGGCCATCAGCCATCTTCTGTACACACTGAAAGCAAGTATAACCCTGACCTTACAGGGTCTATGTAAAATTCTGCATTTGAGAGTATCCTTTTCAGAAAGGGAGCTCATTTACAAAACTCATCGAAATATGTCATTTATAGATGTTGCCATTATATTTGAATGTTGCAAACGTTTTTAAAAAAAGTGCCTCCACCCTCTTCCGCATACCTGAGATCTCAATCGCCCATGGTTGACGAGTGTCACTGTGATTGACAGTGGGAGAGAGACATCGCCACCTTTTTCTACCAAAGAGTATGGTGAACATATGGATTAAGATGTGCTTCAGAAAAGTGATATTCATGCCATCTCCTGGTGCATCAAGAGTTCATCTAAGAACCTAAGCCAACAAAGTATCGCGGTTGGTGTCAGTCATCTTGTTTCTTTGCGGATTATTAATCAAATTCCTCAACCATATCCATGGTCCGAGAAACTGTGACACTGATTTAAAAAGCAGTACACAGACACATATTTCCATGTAACACAATGGAAGTATCACTCTGGGAAATACTTCATTATCAGCTGTTTATGACGGCACACCGACTGAGTCTCAAACATCAGCTTCGATCTCGGGCTAGAATGTGCGAATGAGCTGTTTTCACAAGGGAATTAAACCCAGACATACTGTAAGATCTCATGCCAGATTCTCTTAAACCATCACATAGCATTCTCTAAGTAGTTTATTCAGTCAGATCTCAATCTATCACCCCAAATCTGCATTTTAAAAAAAGAAAGGAAGAAATAAACGAATGAACAATGACAGACGGCATTTTATTATTCTGTTAGACACAGTGCATAATTATAATGGCGCTGTCAAGGCTAATATTTTAAATATGACAGTAGGATTATATTAAACCTCTTCAAAGACTCATAATCTCTTATTTGCTGTCAAAAAAAAATATGTTTAAAGGGATATTATAATAATAACCATGCCGCAATCCATGTGATAATGAGCTTTCAGTATAAATAGCCGTTAAGGGAGCTTTTTTAAAAAAACAAACAAAACAAAAACAAAAACAGAAAAACCCAAATTTGACCATTTTAGATTTAAAAGCCTACATTACTTGCTTTTTTGTTAACATAATATTAGATTTAATTGCTTTTTGACACATTTGGGTCCTATTATTATCCTTCCTTGAAATTAAAAGCAAAAGCCTTTGCTTATACACTGCCTGTCCAAAAAAAAAAAAAAACCTCACACACTAATATTTCATTGGACCGCCTTTAGCTTTGATGACGCCACGCATTCACTGTGGCATCGTTTTGATGAGCTTCTGCAATGTCACAGCTTTTATTTCCGTCCAGAGTTGCATAAATTTTTCGCCAAGATCTTAGCGATGATGGACAGCGCCAGTCAGACCGCCGCGCAAATTCTTCTCCAGCACATCCCAAAGATTCTCAATGGGGTTAAGGTCTGGACTCTGGAACAGGGAAAATCTGGACTCATCAGACCACATGACGTTCTTCCATTGCTCCAGAGTCCAATCTTTACGCTCCTTAGCAAACTGAAGCCTTTTTCCTCACTGATCAGTGGTTTTCTTAAGGCTACACAGCTGTTTAGTCCCAATCCCTTGAGTTCCTTTCGCATTGTGCGTGTGGAAATGCTCTTACTGTCACTCTCGAACATGGCCGTGAGTTCAGCTGTTGATTTTTTTTACGATTTGATTTCGACAAGCGCGTCAGCGATCGCCGATCACGATCATTCATTCACGATCATCTTCCACGAGGATGACGGATCCCCGCTATCCTTCCAGTGTTTAATAACACTTCTTTGGACAGATCTTAACCCAATTTCGGTAGTTTCAGCAACTCCTTAGATGTTTTCTTTAATTGATGCTTTGACCCTTCTGAAACAGATTAACATCTTTTCCACGACAACAGGATTCCGACCATAAAATGGTTGTTTAAGACATGAGAAGCTACTCAGTGCGTCAGTTAGGGGTAAATAACTTGTTGCCAGCTGAAACAATCATCCAATGTGATGCTTTGTTAAATCCACGTGGTGAGCTTTTTTTTTGAGCAGGCAGTGTATGTGAAAGGAAAAGAGCCTTGAGTGTGACCTTAATCGTTATTTTTTTTTGTTGAAATGACTCCATGCTTTTTTAAGAGAAAATTATATATATTTTTTTTTGATTTTTTAATTTATTTTTTGTATTGGCAGCCTAAATAATCTCATCAGGCAGCCCAGATTTGGCCCAAGGGAAGCTCTCTCCCATCCTCTACCCTCATGCATGCTCTCATTACTATGCTGATCTACCATGACTACATTTAGCATCTTATTATGCAACGCTGCATCTCGTAATGAACTCAATTCCTTTGCGAGGAATCGTTTCTCAAGGCTGATTTGAGATCAGCATTGGTAGTTCCTTTGATAATAACAATGTTTGGAGAAGCTGGAAAGAGATCAGGTTCGGGGATCAGGCCGGAGCTCTCTGAATCCACGTATTCATCAGAGGAGGACAAGAGAGCTCCTATCTTGCGCTCTCTTTCAGAAACCTCCGGAAATATGACGTCTCTGAGGCATACTGCCAAAGTGCATGATATTTTGATATAATGCCACGCTGACATAACTATCTATATATATATATATATCTATATCTTTGTGTAAAAATTCATACAACCAGTTAGAATCTTTTAGGTCTGTATATTAAATGGTTTTTTGGGTTGTTTTTTTTTGCTGATCAACTTTAAATCGTATTTGTCACAGTCTGACTTGGTTGACCGCTTAGAGGTTCCAGATTTATTGGCACCCTTCACAAGAACAGTCGATAAATTAGCCTATAATATAAAAATGACAAAAAAAAAGCATTTCAATTCAAATTCTCAATTTTAATTCCTACTCGAAAACATCTTGACCAAATCATTGACACCGCTAAAGTATAATCTTAAACCCAAACATAAATAACATCATCACTGAATACCATTTTCTCTTTTTTTAATCGCTTTTCATTTCCAAGGATTCGTCCTTGATTTCAACCCGGAAACGTTTATATGCACGGAAATAAAACCCCCTAAACCAGCGTAATTAGTACAATGATAAATGGATTGTTAAAATTATGATCACATAAGATACATTTTTCACCCAATCATTAATTTTCCACTCGAACGCAGAGGAAAAAGTGTGCACATTGTTCGCTAAGGCATGAGATTTGTTTCTTTTTTTTAATCAAATCAAAAATCAATTTCATTTTCGGTGTAATTTCTTTTCCCCTGAGGAATATCTCTATTCACCAACCAATAAAAGGTTCACGGCGCTCTCCATAAAAGATCAAACAAATAGGCTTGCTCAAAGTCACAAATGTCATTTCCTTTCAGGCCAGTTTTCCCAAGATTGCTCATTTTTCAGCAGGATTAACATTTAGCACTAAAAGAACATGCTAAAAAAAAAAAAAAAAAACAACCAAGCATCAGTCATGTCAAACCCCATGCACTGTTTACTACCATCTGCTCATGTATATCACTGCTCTCATTGGCCTAATCCTAATCGTAATGTTGAGTTATTTCCACACTTCCAACACAATTAAAATGAGATGTGGCCTGGCAGAGTGCTGATGCAATATCGGGTTCGCTCGTTAACACGTACTCGCTTTACGTGTAAGTGCGAATGCAGGAAATGAGTCGAGGGTGAAGATTCAGAAAAAGGCCCGAATCCAAGTCATTACACAATCAATAGTCAAGTTCTGAGGCAAATACTAAGGTCAACAGCCTTTTACAGCTATTTTAGCACTAATGAGTTTCTCCTTCGCTTGTTTTTCTTTCATTTAGATTAATTTGGGGCTAAAATTACTGAACAATTATTAATGAATGATGTGCATCAGCAAGTACTGGGTAGAGTAAAGACCACCTTTAGCACTTGATCTTCTGCTAGATATACAGTATATATAAGAAGAAGAAGAAGAAAATGAAGAGTGTTTTTATACTTGGATTCATGAATATGTAAATTTCTAGACTTTGCGTAGTAAAACAAGTGAAAACAACCAAAAATGAGTCGAGATGTTTGTATTGGTGTCAAAACAGTCAAAAATTTAAAAAATCATTTAAGTCGTTTAAAATGTATTTTTAGCTGTCTGAGCATTTTGAGGCATTAATCGCGCGTAACGTTTTACTTTTGTTCACATTTTTTATCGGAGAAACAAAATTCGCTGTTGTAGGAAAACGATCACCAACGGGGTTACATATACAAGGTGCTTTATTCCTTTTATACGACAGCATTTTGTCAACGCTAACAATTTTTTCTTTGTTTAATAAACAATAGCGCTTTGTGCCTGCGATCCATTTAAAAACAAGTTCCTTTATTAGAATTAAGCAAACACTTTCTGACCAATCAGAATAGAGAATTCGGCCACCCTGTAGTATAACTCTATTAATTAATTGATCTGCAGGGGAAAAAAAACTTCCGGGTCTAAAACGGTCCTCTGTATTTAGAAAATGAAAAGGTGACGCTGCACAGCCTCCGCCCTCGACCTACTGCTTCCTGTGTTTTTTTCCGCATCCGATGAAAAGTGACGTCTCCGTGATTGACGTGTCCATCAGTCATGCTAGCATTCCAACAAGGCCCTTGTACCCTTCATTCAGCCCTCACACACTTCATCTGTCACGGGCTTGGTGTTAGCTGTGGATTCGATCGGTCATATCAAAGTCGACACTTCCTTTGGGAAAAGAACATTTACAGTAGTACAACGCTGCATCTCTGCGACCCGTTTTAGACTTATAATGGAACGGCAGTATTAATAAACTCCTTTTTATCTTTTATGACGCGTGTTGGTGGAAAAATGTCCAAAGATGCCAAACCACGTTCCAAAGAACACTTTTTGGTAAGGCAACGTCACATGTTTTACAATATCTTAGATTCTCTTATTACCTCCAAGCGTACATTTAGCAAATGAGTGCCTTGCTGAAGGGTTGTGAAAAATAATCCGAACCCCTTTCCAGGCTTATAAGAGCTTCAAATTGTGTAAACCGTTGATTAAACGGAGCTCTGAACTGGCCCCTCAAAGGAAAAAGCTAAACTGTGGCTTGGAAAAGCATGCCATATGCACTGGGAAAAAAACAGAAATAACTGCCTCGATTCAGAAAACCACAGCCCGCGTGCATAAAAGACGGTTACTCCTCAATAAAAATCCGCTTGCACAGGCTGCTTTTTATGATCCTATAAAAACTTCCATCTGTCATGGAGGACAGGATTCGCAGTGTGAAGTGAGGGGCTTTCGAGTGTCACTTTTTTGGGAAAGAAAAAGTGAGACACGCATCTGCCCGAGCTTCCTGCATAAAATCTCGCCGATTTGAGCGGCGCCGTTTCTAAAAGGGATTTTTGAATTTGCGTGCTTTTGAAGCTTTTTATCTCGAGTGTCGCATCCAAAACGCCAGCAAGCTTTTACTTTGAAGGGTTCTGACAAGTTTTTGGAAAGAACATGGACGTCCACAGCGATGAAAAAAAAATTATATAATATATATTTAATTCAAGCCGAAATGGCGTGGTCGAAAAAATTTCCATTTGCGTCAAAAGATAGTCGATCACAAATGTACAAAAGAGATTATTAGCTGTTAATAAATGTAACATAGTGGATTAGCTTAGCTTGAGCGCAACAGCACCACCTATGGTCATAAGAGAAAATACACAGAATGGGATAAAGAAGCAAAGTATAAGGCTGGAGCTGATTTCTATCTAGTGCAAATTGTAGATTCATGTTTTCAACTGTTTGGTCTGCGGAGAAACACAATTAGCGCATTACAGGTTTGAAATTCTCATCTAGGTCTCTTCACATCATTTTTATTATACCATCAATGGGATTTCATAAAGTGTGGGATTTGATTCAGAATTATTCCCTGAAAGCTATTTTCTTAGATTTCGTACACCCTTTAAAAAATTCACCATGGTTTTCAAACAGCATGACTGCAGTCCCCAGGACTAAGCCTGAACTGTGAATTGAGTTATACAAACTCTTGAGCCCTGAATGATTTAGGCATGTGGTTTGCAGTTTGCACGATCCTCAATTGACGGATTTAAGCTTTCCAAATAAAACGTGCCTTGCCTGATCAAGTACATTTGATGGAAGGGAAGAAGAGCACATCAAATGGCCTTGCACTTATATTCAGCTTATTCCTTACTTATTTTCTTTGCTTATTACCAGTGAGTTTGATTAGACATCAATATTCCGAGGTGGCTGTGGTGATGTTCCTAAATTAAATTGACAGATATAGGTAAATACGTGCGTCAGGCAAACTGCATAAATAAGTAAGTAAATCAAACAACAAATAAATTATTCTTGGGAATGAATTACACCTCTCCAATTCCTGACCCAAAGTGCAGAACAGTTCACAAACCGCTGTGGTATCATGGAAATCGCGATATGCGGACTGAAGAGCCTTGTTTATAAATTCACATAGAATTTGAAATTATTTAGTCGATAAGAATCTAAATCTGTGTATATTGCATTTTGCCTCGTGTTGTTTGTTAAGAGTCACTGGTACAGCAGAGTGATTATTTTTAATAATTAATCAAACCACGACTTAAATTTTCCAAGATCGATTTCATGGCAATGAAATATTTGAACGTGTTTGAGAAAGAAATCAGTTGACCCAGGAACAGATGATGGCGCATAGAGATATACTGGAGTTAATGGTGTTGCGACATGGACTCTGTACGCCGTTAGAGAATTTAAGCCAAATAATTAATGGGAGGCCATGTATTAAGTCCCATGACATATTAAATCATGGGCTTAGGTTACACAATATAATATCCCGATAATAATGTGTGGCCATTGTTTGTGGCCTCGGGGCCTCAATATAATAAATCTGTCGTATATTTGCATAGACATACAGGCTTCGTGCTGTATAATTTGTGCAGCCAGGACACAAGTGCGTAAAACCTTGCGCAAGTTTTATTTAAAGACTCCACAGTAAAAATAAAAAGGGGCTAAAAGAAAACAAGGCATTGAAATTGTCGCTACAATACAGAGGATATAAACAAGACCTAACACGAAACAGGTGAACACAATAGGGCAACGACCCAGTGACAGGACAGGGTAGAAGAAGGAAACAAATCCCAAACACTTGGTGTTCATCACCATAACAACCCATTACAGACATTTGAATTCCCTTTCTTCTAAACAGTTTGCAAATAAACATCACAGCAATGAAACGTCCTATGATACATTACAGAAAGTATTAAAAGCGTCACTGTACTTTATGGACTATAGTCATAGACAATGAAATGAGACCACAACATATGTGTGTTTGTGAATCCTCAACACACCAAGGTCATGTCTATTCAATGAGTTCAAAACTCCTACCCACCAGATGGTCTCTCCGAAAAAATAAATTAATAAATCTACCAGCGACTGTCCGATATTTCCCGCTAGCACCCTGCTGCTCCATATTAATGATCTTATAGAGCTAGATGATACATATAACACAAATTTTAACAGCTGTTAGGATCAAAATGTATGCCAGATATCTTTTATTTCTATGAATCTTCAAGAGTGGCTATGAATTATTCATCTGGCAAACGCCTTACTCCAAAGTGACTTACAAATCATCTTACTTCTACCTGTCTAAGAAATGTGAGTCCTTGTTTTGAAATTCCATGCTAGAAAAACTGCAACCTATTTTTAAATGTTCTATTATCAGAATGAACATTACAAAATGGATTTTTTTTTTTTTAATGGACAAAGACAGAGACAGAACTGTATTATCATGTAAATATAAATATTATTCGGTTTTATAAGGTTCCAATAAAACTATTCCTCAATTAACAAAGTGATACCTAGTATAAGCGAATGATTAACAAGTTTATTATTAGTCATTTTTAGCCTTTAAATACTACATTTTGATCATATACTGTATGACCAGTCTCAGATATCTGGTCTCAGAGTGTGAGAGCTGCTATGACGGAATTGTCTGAAATCCATCAATAGCTCACTGGACAGCTACAAATATGGTAGGTTCGCTGGTGAACCATTAACAACAACATCTTAGCAGACAGAAAATAATATATCCTTATTACCTCAAGTTCTCGTGTTCTTCAGTGAGCCAATTTTCTGCAAAGTCAAATCACTGATTATAATCATGGATATATGACTGGCTAACTGGACATCATATTTAATACATCTAAGCATTAACCATGAATGTTTCCGACTATTGCACCATAAACTTGGCAAATTGTGAATCAGTAACCATAAGATAGTTACGTGTCTCCGAGAGATGATGCCTACATGATTCCAAAGAGATGAAATGGTTTCCAAATGGACAGGCCTGGGATTTGATCCTTGACCATTAGGTCCATCACTTGGAGGATTTTCTGTTGCAATGTTCTGTGGGATTTCGGTGTACAGCAAAGTGTAAAGTATTCACTGCCATAAAATGGATTCCAACCATTTTATTTATTGCCCCAAATCAATTTCATTCAAAATATGAAACTAAGTGCATCACTTTTAGCACTCCATCTGGCACTGTGAGCTCAGGCTTTGACAGTCACCACTCACTCGCTATAGGCACCTAGAGAGCTTCCTCTTAAGCTGCAATCTGTCTAAGTACCCTTGCCACTTCAGTGTACTTTGAAGAAAGGTCGACAAATAGGGATTACGTGGGTCCTTGTGGTCATGTGGTTGTGACCTGTGCCACCTGGAGAGATGTCATAACAAGTGAAAGCTATCAAATGGGAATAGGACTAAAAGAGTGAGTCCTCTTGGCTGGCTGCAGGCCGGGGATCCGGGTGTATATAACGCCACAGCAGCTGCTCGGTGTGTATGGGGAGGTGAGCCTTTAGCCTCAGCTGTCACTCAGCTGTCCTTGATTCTGCCACAACCTTGGTATTGTCGCAACAGACACCAAACGCTAGCTCTGGAATATTTCAGATCAGATTTGAGTGGTTTGGGGGGTCAGAGGCAAGTTGTGATCTGGCCTTTGTGAATTATTTTACAATAAAAATGAACTTTCTGAAAGTATAACATGTTGATAACTATAAACTGACCTTGCAAAGTATACCGACATAGTGTGACCAAATCTAAGGTATGGGACAGGGTGTACTTACTAACTACCCCCAATCTGAAGCAAGGAAGGTTCTTCAAGAGAAAAAAAGAACCATAAATTTCCCAAAGCAATTCCTCCCTATGAACAGAAAGATGCTAACAAAAAATATCAACGAAAATGATGCATTTATTGCCCCATTCAAGGTGTGTTACCGCCTAGTATTCCAAGGATAGGGTCTGCATCGACTGTGAATGTTGGTGCCTCACGACTCCACGGTTCAGTCCGGAGCTCCATTTTCCAAATAACTGGCTGGTTTAAATTGCACCCTAGTTGAGAACTGCTGCACAATTGATCCAGGGTGTATTCCTGCCTCATGATCAGTGGTACTAGGATAGGCTTTGGATCTGTTGAAACCCAGCGCGATTATACAAAGACAAACATAAAGACATACATTGACTTACCTGCTACCACCCCAAAGTTGAATGTCTTCCTGTAACCTCATGGTATCTTGTGGTAACATCTTACGCCATTTTTATTCGAAGAATAACATGTCAGCATACATTATAGCAGCTGTAAACAGTTATTCCTTCATAAGTCTTTCTCTCTTTTTCGCTCTCTCAGGCTGCTAATAATACATACAAAAAACTGTACACTCCTAATGTTCACAGGAAAAGTAACAGGAAGTGTGCTGACTGTTGACAATCATTTCATCAATCATTTCAACATTTCATCAGCAGCATAATAATAATAATGGGAAATCACACAAAACAGCAGTTTGATATCAAATTGAAATGCGTTTCAGGGTCAGCATTGTCTGTAGCCTCAACAGCAGAATTTTATTGATATATGCAAATGCACTCTCCTGCTTTTCTCAGCACCATTTAGTATTAAACTATTCATAAGCAGAATATAAGACATGCAGTACGAAATGCTTATGAACTCTCCGGGAGGAACTGCAGATTCAGCGCTTTAAGAGAGATTTTAAAGAACTTGTTCAGATTAACTAAGTAATAATGACTTCTGAACAAAGATGGAAAAGGGCAGGAGTTTGTATCGCCACTGTTTTTGAATGGGGGGAAGAAAAAAAAAACCCAACTAGACTTCCAAGAAGACAAACTGAAATATTGGTGTATGCTGGAAAAAGACAAGAATACAAAAGTCAAAAATCAACAGGAAATGGTTTAAAAACAAGTTCTGCCATGACCCTTTCAGTCCCCAGAGCCGTTCTAAAGATTACTGAGCCATAATGAGCCAAAACAGCTTCAGTGCACACTAGTATCAATCCTGCACGTTTCTGGAGCTGAACTGGAGCAATGAACACTGTTCTACCAAAGCTTGGTGTTTTAATGATGGTGGTGGAGAGCACGGCGCTCCCATTGGTACTCAATAGGGTTGGGATCTGTTGACGTGAAGGCCACAGCGTACGATTTACACCATTTTGAATCTCATCCAACTATTCAAAGAGTCCCTGTGTCCTGTAGATGTGGGTGGAGTCATCCCGGAAGAGACAGGATCGAAGTTCTTTATCTTGAATTTGTCCTAAGGGGATTTGCACCCAAATAAAAGTAGCTTTTAGTGGCATTCCTTTGCAGAGAGGCCAAATCAGCAATGACAAGTTTGGGTTTTGTTTTTTTTTTTTAAATAAAATGACTATGTGCCCAAGTACAGTGTATTTTTCTGGTGTTGGTCACGGTGTTGGTGACATGGATCTGAAAGAGCAGAGGTCAAAGTAGGTCAAGAAACTTCTGAGAGAAATGATGAGCATTGGGAACAGGGGTAAAGGATTGCTGGTGTGCACGGAGCGAGAACTGTATTACAGTAATGAGTCAGCGGGGAGGAAAACGGCATGCTGAGAAATGGCGAGAGTGAAAACTGTGTGTGAGAGAGAGAAACAAAGCCATAGGACAACCGCATGACAAGGTTAGCGCCAAGGGAGCTGGTCTGTAGAAATGCGAGTGTGAGGAAAAGGTCAGGTGGGAGATTGGGAACAGAAAGGTCAGCTTCGCAGTTATTAGACCACCATGGCGCCATGGTTTCATGCACTTGATATTCGGTCCTGCAACCGCCGAGATATTGCTCATCCATATTTAACAGATGTGCTCTGTGAAATCCTAATTCTGAGAATTTGTACATGATCCATGGAGAAAACAGGAGCATAATATGGCAAACTTCATATGTGTCAGGGTGATTAAGGTCATGCACTTCCGAATGGTTTGGGAAGAAAACATCTTTGCCCTACAGGTACATGTGATTTAGCGATGTGTTATCGCTGAATGAGTTTCGATTCTTTTAGTTAAATATAGAGAGTAAAATCATACACATATAAAGGTTTTTTTTTTATATATAGATGTAGGCAATGCCATTACTCTTGCTTAATCGAAATGCTTCCATAGAAACCTTTGTTATTAGGTGAGTGTATGAGTCGGCATGACAAGTAGGATCCGTACATAGTCAAACGTGTCAGGATCATTTCTACACCTTTACAAAAACACACGATCTGTGAATATAACATTTGATTTGATAAACACACCTCATATCTTCATTCAGTCCCAAATAACTAGCTGCTTAGCTACCTGCTAGTTGTCTAGCTCGCATTTGTCACAGCTAGCACAAGTAACGATTAACACTGTTAATTAAAATCCTAAGATTTATTTAACAAATATGTATCACATAATATTCTCTTTTGTTTGCCACTAATCTAAGCTAAGTTAAATATCTAGCTAGCTAGCTAGCAAAGCACCGTAGGTGGTAAATGTACGCAGCTCCCTGAGTGAATGTGCAGCTCCTTATCTAAATAAATCCTGAGGTAAAAGTTGAAGTACAGCTTCAAATTTGTCGCTCAAGTTTAAGTAAAAACCCTAAAATCACACGCTGCTTTTAGTTTCGCATGGTTTCACAAAGATTAGCTAAGGCTAAAAAAAACCAACAGCCTCACTTCTGCTCTCTCATTCGCTAGCATGAACTAGCAAACTAGCTGAATGCTAATCGCTAGCTGTCACAATACAAACTTCAGTGTACATAGCAGCAGATAGATTAGCGTGATATGTTTTATATTTGTAAGCCTACTTTCTATATTTGTTTTCCTATAATCTGATCACATTTCCACACAGCACATACATATAAACACACACACACACACACACACACACACACACACACACTCACACACACAAAGACAGTTGCTGGTGTTCAGAGCACCAACACCGCATGCTATTTAAAAAAAAAAAAAAAAAAGCATTAATATGTACTTGAACGTAATTTATGTAATCACGTGCACTTAAAATTCCATTAAAGAAAGCTGTAAAAAAAATAAAAATAAAATAAAAAATGAAAGTCCTCGGAAACAAAGTGTCCTGTTTTTCTCCCAGTAATGGGTCTTCTGAAGCAATTGTTTTTCAGTATCACACTTTTGGTCATTTCTTCGAGTGTTCTCCTTTCAAAGTCGCCCATATAGGCATCGATTATCTCAAATGGCCTGCTTCATTAAAGTGATAACCTGTGCCTTATGTGCACTTCCTGTTTTATAGCTCCTGTTTTTACTCCTGTCCTGTTTTTGCCGCTGACTGAACTGTTTTTGACCACGACTCATATTGGATTTGCAATTAGGATCCGTTCAATACGCCCTGCACTTGGATCTTCACTACAGCATGTTGTCTCTCTGTTGACGCACTGCTTCAATCATACTGTACCGTGTATTAGTTTGCACTTGTTCAGCTGTTTGCTCTCGGTGTTTTGCCACCACTGTGCTGCAAATAATGACTCACGCTGCACTTGTAGGTTGTTTTTTTTTTCATATCAAGGCACTCTTTAAGTCAATACAGCTGATGCGTATTGAGAATCTCATATCTTGTCCTAGACTGTATTGTAAAATATTAAAAATGTTAATAATTGAGGATCCCGTGTAGCGAAAAAGAAAGTGTTGGAGGGGGAGGGGTATCTCTCTCTCTCTGTCTTTCTCTCTCTCTCACACACACACACACAACACAGTGACATTAAACAATCATGAGTTAATATATGAGTTAATGCGAGTCCATGTATGTGGAAGACATTTGGAAGGAAATTGCAGTCAACCAAACTGGACTTCGAAATGTTGGTCAAGCTGGCCAGACTCAAAGACTAAACCCCGCTGCATCACTCTCTTTAGAAGCCAGGGCTAAATCCCATTGCACCGCTATCGGCACATAATGAAGATTTCTACGCAAGTTACATTTTTGAAAATTTCTCTGTCCGGTTTCAGGCTCTAATAAAACTTCCATAAAAGCTACGAGCTCTGACGACACTGACCTTGTGCTTGGTGAAGAAAATAGACCTGTAAGTCACCAATTATTCGTAACTTTTGGGACCCACAAGACCGGAATCAACCTAATTAGAAAGTAATCACAGTTTCACATTCCCTGCCGGCTTTAAAACAAAACAGTGTTTCCCCAATTACCCAAGTGTCCTTACACTGCACTTTATAGTGTTTCTCTGCTCGTTTAACTTCACAAAAGGCTGGTTAATGAGCTGAGGAGTTAAATCAGGTGTGTTAGTGCAGGGAAACACCAGAATGTGCTCAGGAACAGGTTTCTAAGGATTAAGGAAGCATATATGGGACACATATATTTTTGTTTATAAAACAATATGATCAAACATGTTCTACGTTTGCGCATTAAACTGTGAAATGGAGTGAGCCAACCCCGTGTGTGTGAGGTCGTCCGCCTCTTTTCAGCAGATGAAGAACCATATTAAACGGCGGACCCGTCTTGCGCAGGAGCAGATCTCTGGAGTCTCGTGCGCTCTGTTTGAATGAGAGACGATTTTTTTTTTTTTTCTCGCACGGCGATATTGCACAAAACAAATGAATAGAGCATGCATCATTTATCATAGGCTAAATATAGAATCGAAAATGGCGTGTGTGACTCAAATGACCAAGTATGGCTCCTACGTGGCACATAGTTCCAATGTACGCCAATTCCTTTGTGTATTATATCTCCATATTGTTTAGGTGCTAAAGTATTTCCCGTATTTCCTCTCGCCAGGACAAATCCTTGATAAATATATGTTTCATATCATGCCATAAATGAAATGCTCTTCATGTTGTCGCTCTTTTGATTCAGCACTTCTGAAGGACATGTGTTATGAACGGCTGTTAATATCCGCTATAACATACGTTATAAGTTGTTTCACAACATTAAAAGTAACAGTCATTGATTATTTTCCTACAGCTGCGCAGTATTGATAACGCATCGTTAGAGCTGTTCATAATGAGTTTCGTAGAAAGTGATACCGTACACCTGTTGGTTCATTCTGAGCTCAAAAGGGTTAAAAACATTTTTTGATGATTGGGAAAGCAAATGTAAGAATAGTCCTGGCAAGATTTGCTGACAGTCCATGCAGGAAAATTAAATGCTTACATCTTATAACTTGCTCGGCGGTGCATTTAATCAAAGGGCATTGAATTTAGTTTGTTCTGAAATGCTGATGTACAGTTTTTGGCCCGAGAGTTTGGATTAGGACGAATGAGATATTTATTGACTGGCTTTGGTACCCGTAGTCGGAATGCAATTTTCCTTTTCCTTTTTTTTTTTTTCCTGTTAGAAATACAACCCTTTCTTTGTTTTCTAGCTTTGGGACTTATCAGGTGCATCTCTATTACACAAATTGTACTTTCCTTTCACTCTACAGGAATATACAGTTAAAAATAAACCAGGTGGAAATCTAAGTCAAATGCTCTGTACAATATACATTCGGTGTTATTGTAAATAAATAAATACATTTTAAAAATCTGTAAAATAAAAAAAATTAAAAAAATATATATATATTGTATTTCCTCCTGGATTGTTATGGATTTGGTAAAGACTGACCTGGGAACATGTGGTAATAATAATAAAAATGTCTTGGGTTGAAGAGTTTTGGAGCAGAACGATTTCAACTAAAGTACAGTCAGAATTTCGTACAATTGGGTTGCATGTCTCTTTACGGCGTCAAGCCTACGGCCCATACACTTCACCAGATTTCTGGTTCCTTCATTGGTTATGCCTTTCCAGGCTTTAATCACAGCACCTTTAACGGTTGTCTGTTTTACAGGGTTTCTCCGTCCTGTCTTCTCTTCAGTAGGTGAGATGTGTGTTCATTTGGGTTAAGCTCTGGTGACTGGTGATTTGGAAGATCTGCCACCACCCCCAATGTCCTTTATTGAGGTGGCAGTGTGTTGTTGTTTTGTCCAGTTACTTTTGAGCCTGTGAGAATTGAAGGACCATGAAAAAAAAAAATAAAATGGCTGTGATATTTTTGTTAAACCCATTGAATTAAAGGTGAGCATCTAGACTTAAAATCACATCTCGACTGCTTCGTTTCAAATCCATCGCGGCAAAATCACGAAAGCCGCGCCGTTGTCCAAGATTGTGAGATTTCTGTAAATGTCTGTTCACTAAATTGTTTCTTTTAAGTGCTCGCTCTGCCTGCCTGCTATTCAAAATCCGAAGTCACGTTCGCGTTTGTTATTGTGGTTTCACAAGTCGTGAGGTCTTTTATTCCTCTCCTGAAATGCTCTTCAATTCAAGTGGGCTACTTACATCATACAAAAGGAAGAAAAAAAAATATTAATCCCACATGCCTTCGCCATTCCAGAACCGTGTTCATTTTCCCTCTTGCGAGGGAGTGGAAAAAAAAAAGTAACTCTTCAGTCAGAGCAGATAAAAGGGCAGGAAAATGAGAAGAGAAATGTTGTATACGGCTGCCGTTACTGAAGTGCTAGGCTGGAATCACACCTCAAGCAGCTGCTTTTTGAGACGTCTCTTTTCCGCGTTCGCTTTTATCTTCAGCCTGAAAAAAAGTTCAAAGGCAACATAAATTGGTGCTTTGGAAAAAAAAAAAAAAGAAAGAAAAAAAGGAAAAAAAAATAAAAAAAATAAAAAAAATAAAAAAGCAGGATGACATATTCAAGCAATTAAAAAAAAAAATTAATAAAAAAAAAAAAAATCATTTCCAATGAACTTTACAGTTTGCAGTCTTACTGTATCATTTTTTGCACCTGTTTCGGCATCATTATACTAATTGCTTGTTTTGTTTTTCGAATAGATTTCCTTTCTTCGGTTTTCTAAAGGTCTTAATAACTTGCCGCGTTCATACGTCTCTTAACGTCTGACGGGCTGTGTTCTAAATCGAGTTTTAACATCGTCAAGTGCTGCCTTAATGAATATCCCGAGGGTAGAGTACGAGAAAAAGGAAAGTGGTGAAGCTGCCTTCTTAATGCTGTAAAATCTGGAACACACCACCTCCAGAGATTTGGCAGGCTCGTCTTTATTCCTGAGCATTTAATCGAACTGTTATTTTATAATAATTACACCGGGACAATTTGAAGGTGTCGTTTTTCTTCGGTACAGGCTATGTCGCTTGTCCTTGTTCTTGCAGCATCTATTTGTATAATTCAAATCTACCGTCTTCAACAATCACTGGTAGAAAAGAAACGCATCGTTGCACGCAAATTGCGTGAGAACATTTCGGAAAACATGGGTCCGGAAGCTATGAATTCATGGCTGTCGCAAACCTAGATAGTATAGATGTTATTTGGAAGTGAGAGGTCCAGTAACGGACGTCCATATACACATCACTGGTCAGCGTCGTCAGTGGTGTGTCGTTGGGGGGTTTATTTATACTCGCCTAACAAATATTCACACGGTAGCTCGGATCCGTCTTGCGCGCATCGTGCCTGAAAGCAGTACAGCCAAAGACGAGGATGCAAATCATAACAGAGAAGCCTTTCCTCAAGTCAGCGTCACGTAGAGTAAACAGCAATTTGTAACTTTTACAAAACATATATTCTTGTAACGGAAGCATATATTTAAGGGAGCAGGAGATATTGCGACGGGTGTGTGTGTTTGTGTGCTTAGAAAGCTCATTTCTCAATACACTTGTACTTTCCTGATTCATTTGTTAATCGGCAGTCCTTTCCTCCCCGCGGGAAGCCTAATGACCTCCCATTAGATTTGTTCACACACAGACTCTGTGCTGAAAATGCAAATGCCGAGGCAAATGAAATTTAAAAAAAAAAAAGAAAAATCAACATAGTGGGAAAAGATTGTGCTCCGTGTTGCAGGACTGAGATCTACGACTGCGTTTCGGCTACATGCTATACATACATACGGCTTATAACGTTGCGGAAAATGTGATTCGATGAATTCATTTAGAGCGAACAAGGCCTATGAAACTCTTATCCTGTTAAGGGGGACAAAAAAAAACAATCACTTCTCAGTAGAGAAAACAGTGTAATGGTGGTGCATGTTTTAGACCCTTTATACTAGTCTGTATAATAGTAAACTAGTCAGCCGATATAAAACCTTAGAGAAAACACAAAAACAACATTTTTAAATCTCGATTATGTTCCTTGTCTGAGCTGTTACTATAGAAACTACAGTGTGACTTGAAAAGCACAAACTCTTCCGGCCGGTCCTGAAGATTTTCCCGTGGTTGACTATTAGCATCCGCTGTACAGGTTCTGCGAATGCGTTACTATAGAAACGGTAACGTATCTCATATAAACCTGTGATTTGATCGCAGGAAAACAAAATAAATCCTCGGATGGCGCGTGCGTCGTAGCTAATCGTCACATTGGCAAACTGGACCCATCGTTTCCCTGTTTTACTCGCGAACGCCGTAGCAAAGTGGTACTTTAATGTGAAGATCTTCTAACACTAATGCGTTTCTGCGAGGCACCGACCTGCACGCCGAGCCTTTTATCGTGCATGCAGAGACGGTAGCAGAACATGTACTAGGCGGACTTACCACAGACTAGTTCTCGGAAAACCTGGGCTGTATTATGTAAAAGTGTGACGCTGAGTGAATTTGGCATGAACAGTTGTGAAGAGGATAATTGAGCCATTACACATCCACCGCTTTCCTGTGGCTTTCGATGAATATTTCATGAACATCACCGAAATGACGAGTGTGTTTACTACTAAAACTCGTGGAAATTAATGCAACGTGTTTGTCCGCACAACATTTCTTGGTTGATGTACGAAAGTTCCTCTTATGAAGCTACGAAGGTTACACTGAAGCAAAAGTATCTATCTATCTATCTACAGTGAACATAAATCCATGTTTAGCTTAAAAAAAAAGCACAGGTGTCAAGTTTCAATGATCTTTGAAGCAAAAAGCGTCAAAGTTCTTAAGCGCGACAGCTAATACGTAAAACGTTGGCAAGACCGAGATATCAGCCAGGTCTTATAAGTGCTTAGTCGAGTATTCCCAAAATAGCCGCCTTCCTATAGTGACCACACGCAGGATTAAACGACGCAAAATATTAAACCATACGTTTCTCGGATCAGCTGCATCGTTAATCCTGATTGTTCCCGTTTAGACTAACACGAGTCTGCTCTGCGACGTCACTCGAATGATCTCGCTAAACTCCGACAGCGCTAATCTAAAGTTTTTCCCAAGAAAGTTATGTCGCGCTGATAATAAGCCTTTCATTACTGATGTCTTCTTCTGCTAAGAATCCAAACAACACAGTCCTGACCCTGGTGTAATCCTAATTACGAGCAGCATGTCAGCAGCCTATTAGTGAAAAATACGCGCCGCTAATTACAAGGTCAAGGCGTGTGACTACAGAAACGGGAACATTTTCAACAAGGTGTCCCGTTAACCCGTTTTGGATGCACACCATTACGTTACGATTTATGAAAAACAAGCGGAGCGCATTGTTAGCGCGTAGGAGTGAAAACTAGCCTCGGTTATTATTTTCCTTTTTTCTTCCATTCCGTCGGCTCTTTAATTAGCTTCTCTCTCCGTGCCGCAAATCCCAATTATTACATCCAACCCGAGCTTCTTTCCTGGAAGTGGATGGAAAAGAACCGGCGACGCCGTTCAACCGTCATTCAAAGTTCGTTAATTGCGGCGAAACTAAATAAATTAATTCATAAATAAACGAGACAGGCCGAAGCATGCCAGAGCGCTGAAGGGATAAACATTAGCGCTGATCTGTTTCCGAGGTAGAGGTTTTGATGTTGGCCCGTGTTTTGAGGGCTGGCCCGGAGAGCAGCTTGGAAGTTTTGGAAAGCGCAAACGAGAGCATGATGGGAAGTGCTGGTTGTAATGGAGCTCATTAGCGGACCTGAAATACGCTCGGGGTTTTTGGACTCAACAATCATTCAGCTACCTGACCAAGTGCTGCTCTCATAAAGCAGTGATTGCTTTTAACGTGCAGGCTACACAGTGCTAATGAAAAGAAGAGGTCCAGGACAGCCCTCAGATGGATGTCTGAAAACAAACTATGTATTCGGTGCTACGCGTACAATGTGCAACTAAAGGTGTTGCGTCGGGCTCTATCTGGAGATGTTTATTACGTTACGTTGAATTTGCGATCCTGATCGGTCAGAAGGCTAAATCAAATCATCGATTCTGGAGAAAGGTTGTTGATCAACAGCCGAACACATAGACTCCACCTCCCAAATTCATGAGCGCCCGTTGCCAAGACAACGACACCACCGCACACCATAACAGCAGCGGTGAGAACATAAACTAGCTTGGACGTTCAACATGACTGTAAACGGTTGGAAAGTATATGTTGTTCTTTCATGATGTGCAGTTCCTAGAAAATAATGAACTTCGGAGGTAGTAACAATGCATCAGCGTCATTCCACCCTGCCTTTGATTAGTTTCCTATACCCGTAGAGATTTATTCATCTGGCATGGTAGCTATACAACTCAGTATGATGGTCTTTTAGTCTTACTTCCAGAACATGAAGAAGGTGGTGAGACGTACCGGTCGAAATCGTGTGATGAAAACAAACGCTCGAGCGCCTGAGAGAACCGTGGAAAAATGCAAGGTCAAGCATTGTTTTGGGGCGCCTTTGCTGCACAATTTACAAATAAAATGCTCTTTTTATTATTATTACGTCTCGATCCCGGGGGGTTTTCAAAAACGACATCTTTTCTCACACACGCTTCGACCTCCTGCGGTCAAGAGGTCGTTTCTTAACGTCACGCGAGGCTGCTCGTGTGTTGCCGTGTAATCCATCTTCCTTCCGCGTCTTCGTTTTTCGCTCTGTCGTGTAGTTAAAGGGGGGGGGGGGGGGAGGAAAGGCTTGATCATTAAAGCTCCGCTGTCACTTTTTCAGGGTTGTAATGCGCTTCTGTGCTAATTACCTCATTATCGCAGATTAGGTTTTAAATTTCATGAGTTCATTAGCGTCTGTGGAGCGCAGCTACACAGGCACCACACAGCGACTCCAGAACAGGGCTAACTACTCAAACAGTGTGTGAGTGGGTGTACTGGATATATGACCTCGCGTAGCATGCCATGACATTGGATATAGATGTATTTAATATTTGCAGCATTCTTCCCCCTCCTTAAACCTTCAACCTACAGATTTGACTAAAACGTCTTCCTTAAAGTTTTTTTTTTCAAACTATATGCTTTTATTTATGTTCCCCTGGAGATGGATGGATTCGAAAGACTTGGTTCCACACAAGAATCTGGATTTAAACCACCAGTGATGCTTTTCTGCTCAGCACGGCTGTAAAGAGTGCTTATTTAAGCCACTGTCGCCTCGACAAGGCGCTTCTTTGCTGTAAACTCCAGAGACGGGAGATCAGAAGTTAACGGGAGCTCTTGACCTCGATCTGCGTCCATTAGAACACTGTTCAATCTGAATAATGTATTCACATTCGATTACATCCTTAATACCTCTACATATGTTGGCCCATTTATAATGAAAATATACGACAGATGGAGTTTTTCTATTGGAGGTTTTCCATTGGAGGAACTCGAGTATTTTTTGTATTGACCGAAACGGTTCGAAAAGGTAATAAAAACAATCTAATGGCCGTCCAATCGAACAGGCTCGTGCTGCATAATGGAGGTGCACATCAAGATAATGTGAGCAGAAGGATAAAGGAAGCGGAGGCTCATATCCTACCTGTGCTTTTACTCCAGTGCCTACTTTCTCCACATTGAACAAACACTGATTGATCCCAAGCATCGCTGTCTTTGTAGGAATCGAAGGCCGAACGAAATATAATGGGTGGTATTAAAGCTGTAGCTGCTTCCATTGTTATAATTTTCTCCACAAATGTAGAAAACACTTGCATGCACCTTACTCCAATGTGCGAGTTGTTTCTCTCTCTCTCTCGCTCTCGCTCTCGCTCGCTACGCCAAGGTCTAAAAGCTATAATTTGAACAAAATTAAAAAGCAGAGCATAACGACTGTCACGATTTTGATGTAAATTCATTTTTTAATCCTATCATAGTTGCACGATTCTATGCTTGAGGGGCAATTTAGCCCTCGTGACTTCAACACTAGATCTCAGACAACGTGCATTTATCCAAAAGCTCTCTCTCGCTCATTTGTTTTAACAAAGTATTTTCGGCGACGGGCTGCATTTTGCTCTTAAATGTGCAACGGGTTTCCTTTTTTTGACCAGACGAATAGCAAGTGCTCAAAATGTGGTCAACTAGCATCCATGTTGATCACATGAGGACACGCACCACAGTGCTGCTGAATTCTCGAATCTGATTGGTCAGAAGGTACACCAAGCTTATAGGTACTTTTTATATTATTGCTGAATGAGATGACAAAACTTTTTATCCATTTGTAGCTACATTTGACGTTGTTCCTGTTATCACTTAAGTTATAGCTGCTGTGGAGTTTTTCCTCTTAATATTACATTAATATACTGTAAACTTCAGCAGGAATTGCGGTCAGGGCTGCTGTTAGAGGAAATCGGCGCGCACCTTTTGATCAATCGGAATCAAGACTTTAACATGATTAGACATAATCACGCAAGACGTTCGATCTTGTTGAACAATAGAACTAGTGTTCTGTATTTGTAGCAAATGAGAAAGTCATTTAACGCATATTAATAAGAGACGAAGTGTAAGAATTGTAAGATTTGATTTTTTTTGGGGGGGGGTAATTATATCTAACCATGTGGGACGTGAGCTGTTCATGGGGCAGAGCTGATTTTGGCTTCTCTAGACGGCGCGTTGCACGGAGTGTAATGTGAATATATAACCTCCCTCTAGTCCATTACACGGCAAATTCGATTTATGAGTTATTACACGGCACGTTTGAAGGGAGAGGTCGGAATTATGAAATATGGATCGTTTGTCTTATCTCGGAGAGATGGAGCTATTTGATCATCTCTCATGAGCCATCGATATCGCACTCTCTTTACCCAATGTAAAGTAAACTGCAGCCATAAATATTTGATGAATATTCTGACAGCACTTTTTTGTTGATTAATAATTTGCCGGACATGCGGTTGTGGAAATGGTGAAGCGTCTGCTGGAGAGAATAACAGCACTGAGACCATTCCTGGAATATCTAATAAGGCTCTCAGATGTTGGAGGTTTGGAAATGCCGGCTTTAATTCAGATCACAGGTTTTTAATAGGGTTCGAAATCTTAGGTGCCCTCATCATGAGCCCGATTTCTGGCAAATTGCCTACTATTCCATACAGTAACAATGGTTTTATAATTATTGGCACCCAACAATTTATATTTTTAACCATCCCTGGTTAGAGTGCGTCCAATTCTCCTTGACTTCAATTTATTTATTTTTTATTCATTTTTACTATGACCCTGACTGCGATTAGCTCACTTTTGTGTTGAAAGCCAATTGGTGGTGGATGCCAAAAACTGTGTGCAACCTCATATTTATACCCCAAGGATATGGCGAAAAGACAGTGGATGCAAATGAAATGAACTGAAATGATTTTTAACCTTTTTTAAAATTTTATGTTTTGCGGAAGTTGAAGTATTCTGTAAAGGTGCCAATAATTTTGCACACATTTTCGGGACACTATTAATTTAAATTGTTTTTCCTCAGAGGAATTTCTGCAATTGTTTGAGTGACAAACCGGTTTATTATTATTATTATTATTATTATTATCTCATTTTCATGAAGGATGCCAACAATTTTCTTTTCCCCCTTTTGGTGCTTGGTGGGAGGGTTTCTCTTGCTGTTTGCATGTTTTTGGAAAACCCGGATCTTGTTTTCTGCACCATGCATCTGCAAACTCTTCTCACTCTTCTGTGTGCTCCTAACTGGATCACGTCCCTACTGAGTCACATTCTTCAAAATTACACCTAACTGTTGTTTCCTTGATATGGAAAATAATTTGTTTATCCGCTCCATTTTTAAGATCTCAGTCGAAAGCCTGGTTCGCGTGGGAACGTAGGAGGATAGCGCACTAATGATCTTTTTTGTTTGATCTCGGTGGTATTTCCCCCCCGACATTCTCGCATCACCCTTGTTCATGTTGAAGGGTGCTCTTTGATGATCTGCTCCTGAGATGTTCCCAACGAGTGCTGTGGTCACCCCATGGGCCGAGTTAATTAAATACCTTATTTATGTACAGAAGAAAGAGCGCCATGTAGCGTGGGTAGAAGAACTTTGATTTTAGAAAAGTGCTCAGATAGGTAGGTTTACTTTGTATACAGTCCCTGCTGTGAAGCATGGTGGTGGTAGCATTGTGCTGAGAGTTACCCTTGGCTTCTTGGTTGCTTCTCTGTCTAATCACGTCTTTACCCTTGTGCCGTATTCTTTCCACTTTTTAATAATGAATTTGAGCCTGAAGCTGGAGCCAATCCCAGCATCTTCGGGTGAGAGGCGGGGTACACCCAGGGCAGGTCGCCAGTCCACCACAGGGCCGACACAGACCAACGCTCGCATTCACACATATGGGCAGTTTAGAGTAGCCAGTTGACCTAATCTGCATGTGTTTGGACTGCGGGAGGAAACCCACGCATGCGCGGGGAGAACATGCATACTCCGCACAGACAGGCACCCTGGGTGACCCAACCCAAGACCTTCTTGCTGTGAGGCGACAGTGCTAACCACCGCGCCGCCGTTTTGTAAATTCATGCTATGTAATCCCAATTAAACCTATTTCATTTACAAGTCATAACAGAAAAAGCTCATGGGGTGAATACTTATGCAAGCCAATACTCATATAACTTATCTTTTAATGAGTTACACATGTCTTGGTCGATTTGCATTTGCAGCACCGAACCTGAGGACAACATGAAACCTGGAAAAGCGATACAGCAGCATTTCTTGGCTCGTGCGCCGATAATAACGCTGCTGAAGTATCAATCCGTCAAGCGGCTCAGCAAAATGAGCTGTAATGTTTTATGACTGATGAGATTTATTGTTATGACCTGCTTTCCTCACATTTTAATCTTGTTTACGAGCCTCGAACGGCAGGAGAAAGCTAAGGGATATCAAAGGTGACAGCCTCATCAAACGTTAAGAAAGTCACACCAAGATGTCATGCAGCTCTAATAACGAGCCCACATTCTCGGCACAGGATGAATGGCAGAGCGGTCACACTGTCGCTAACCCTCTCCAAGTGAATAAGAAAACGAGCGGGAAAAAGTAATAAACCAAGACCATTGTTGCTACACCTAACTTCATATTGGCTTATATTTATCCTGACATCATTTACACTCCATGATACAGTTTAGACCAGTGTTCAAGTATTATTTTGCCCTCAGGCTTTTTTTCTTGCCAAATAAAGCACTAGCCAGAGCACCTTTTGTCCTGATATGAATAAGAAAGTGGCTAAAGCAATGCACAAATTCTAACCATGGCAACGGTCTTACCAGTTCTAGCTAGTATCAGCTAGCTAACTATTATTCTGAGTAAAGCAGATTAAATAAGGGTTATTTTCTATTTCATGATGCTACGATACAAAACAATTTCATTAACTAGCCTCCGAATTAGTATATGCCTGCAACTTTGTTTAGTAAGGCTACTGGTAAATTACCGGTTTGGACATAATGACCAAAACATTATAAGACAAAACAGAGTATAAATAGACAAACTAATTAAGAGCCAACAAAAAACAGGTGAACACCATCAGTTAACAAACCAAACAAAAGCAAAAAACAAAGAGTACGGTGCTTGCTGTTATCTCTGCCACTAGCAAGACTTATTTTTTTTTGTCCTCCATGTTTGATTTACTCATTTGCTAGTTTGCTCATGGCAGTCCTCTTAAAAATGCTGTTTTCACAACAAACAACATATAAGTGGCATCTCTCAGGACAAAGGGAGGGAGGGAGGGAGGGAGTAATTACGGTATAATTCTGCTCTTGGCAGAGACTTGAATCAATTTGCCCCATTTTCTTTCAAATATTTAGAGAATCCTAGCAACCTGCTAAGTGGAAGCTATAGTTAGGGTAAGAGGAGCAAGACTTATGTAGCTGTCTTCTGTGGTTTCTGGGGTTTTTTCTCTTCTCTCTCTCTTCTTTTATATATATATATATATATTTCATTCTTGCGGTGGGAAAGGCGTTTGGGAGCACTAAGCTTGGTACACAGCTTCAGCATCACCACTACTAGACCACATTATATTTGCAGTATAATATATAAAAAGCCTGTCCTGTTAGTGAAGAATTATGAATAGACTATGTGTCAATGTGTTTATGCCAAATATAGTTGATTATCCAAGATTTTTGTTTCTTTAGCAATGCATATAGTGTAGCTAGCAAGCAATGGTGCTAGCTAAGATGAGAGAACGTTTACAATGCTAAGTGGTATCTCAAAAAGCTAGTCATTGCTGATGTCATTTCTGAAAAATGCTATGGCACACTGTTATCTGTAAACGCTCTCAAAATGTCTCGAACGTAGTAAGTGTGCGGCTTTAGCTTCCGCCATTTGTTAGCTACATTCGTCCCGTAGCTCCGAAACTAAATAAACAAAGGGCTAAACGACTACATTCGAGGTAAGCTGTTTATGAACGGATAACAGTTCAGTGCAAGTCTTTTCAGGAAACTGTTAACGCCATAAAAAAAAAAAATAAAGAAGCAAACTCTAGACAGCAGATATCTCTCGACTGACCAGCTACATGTTACCTTCTGGCCAAGATATCCCTTTAATTCGTCTCAATACCTATAAAAGCTGCACCTGGCCTGCGTTTTAAACTCATTTACTTTCCTTTTCATTTCAGAAAGAAGCTCTTTTCCCTTTTGTGTGTGGTAAGAGATTAGGGTCCCTATTCACTTTTCTTAATGTACTGTTTGCCTCATGGATTTCCACAAAGCAGCATAAAAAAAAAGGAGGAAACTGATCCATTTGAGCTGGGCCAAGGAGAGCGCGCTATTCATTCAAAGCAGAAAATAAAAAAAATAAAATAAAATCTTTGCAAGACAACGGTCTGCTAGACAGCTGTTTGCTAACCTTGCAAATCCGGAGCATTACAGTAATTCCTAAAAGACACAGGTTGAAAAATGTTTTTCCAGTGTCACTGACACCATATAAATCTTCGATATAGCACAAAAAGCATCGCCCCTCCGGGTGCTGAGAGGGTTGTAAAAAACGATGCCAACAGCTAACAGATGTTTGGGTCAGAGGCGAGATATATTGGGGCTTTTCAGACAATCTAAGCACTGAGATGCTTGTAATGCAGTGGTAGCATTTATGTAATGATTTATAAACGAGCATTTATGGATCAACTGAAACACGTCGAGCCAAGGCTGTGAATGGAAAAATAATGGGAAAAGACCCTGAAAGATTTGCATACTGATCTTTATAATTAACATGATGTCCAAGATTTACTATTTAATGAAATTCTGAGTTTTTTTTTTTTCTTAATTAGAGCTTTCATTGACATGTTGGTCTTTTTTTCACTTTCCTATTTCAGTCACGATGCCGGCTGATACTGGTTCCAGTAGATTTAGTAGAGCAAAGCTATTGCACGCATCGTCTCATAGCTCGCTAACTACCCAAGCCAAGTCTCTGCCATAACTTAGCTGCATTGCTTTTTAGGACTTTGAGTCTGACACCAAAGTTTCTACTACTCCTATGTCAGATTTGTACTAATATGATGATGAACATCACTAGAAAATGGTGAGTGAGAAAAGGCCTTTTGTCGGCACCAACCAATATTTCAATATAAGCTGTTTTTAACGTGTTTCAGATTGGACCGTTCCGTCAGGCGCATCTGTCAAAAAATCCAAAAGAGTCCTTACAGCCGACATCACTAAAGCTACAGGTTTCCTGGAGGTTTAGACATTCTGCTGTACAGTTAAAGTTACATCCCGTCTTTAAACTACTTCTCGAAAAAAAAAAGAAAGAAAGAAAGAAAGCACTCTGAACACCGTGTAAGATTAGATTTGGGTTCTGTGAAGGAAATGGTGTTAGTGCATGAGAACGATTCTTCAAAGTGCAGGGAGGAAAAAGCCCATCCCGGCGCTGTGAAGTGGATAGAGCAAGGACATCAAGCACTCAGTGAAACTGATCTCTGCATCATCTCACGCATCCACTTCGAAATGATGTCATTCCTCAGCTGGAGTGGAGATAGAACCTTGCTGTCTTTTTTAAAAAGAAAAGGGGGTGAAACATGCAACTTAACCAATATGCTGTCTGAGGTTAAACAGGAAACACACGGTTGTTACACCGCGGTACATTGTGTTAGTCTGTAAAGTCAATCAATCACACATTATTAGGAAGCTTCACTTATCGAGACTTTTGGCTGTTAGATGCGGTAAGCTAAGCTACAGAAGCTGATGCTAATCCCATTGATGGTTTGGACAGTAAACAACATTTTTTTCTGTATACACATTACTAATTCCTTAGAGTCCAATTATGGGTTCACATTTATATTTCTCACTCTTGTAACTTTTAGTACATGAATAATTCACAATAGTTACTGTATAATGTGCTTCAGGATGAATAACTGAATGACAAGTTGGGAATTTTTTACGGCTCCAGAGTATGGACTTGAATAAAAACAATAACTTGTTTCTTCAAAAACAGGTTTACACACCGCTATCATTGTCTACTGCTGTTCATCACTTCACCTATTAACACAGAATTAATTGCTAATCAGCTCCCTGTGGTACGAGATCGGCTTTTAAACCTCTGTAAAGGAAAAAAAAACCCTAAAGTGTAGATATTTCACTAGTAATGTGGTTTTGTAAACTCCGGATAACCACCAGGGGCTGTGAGAACGACATGGATTCCTTCTTGTGTGGGAATGCGTGCTTGCGATACCTTCCAGGAAAATCATGGAGTGACCATTATGTGCAATAAATACTGTCGTCATTCGGCCATCTTTTCCCGAACCCTCGCCTGGTTCTGAACAACAAGGAACCCTGGACATACATATGTAACTAGCATTCAATTTCAGCCCTCATGACCACCAGGGATGGTGAGAATCAACTGTATACCTTCCTGCGTGGGGGCGTGCAAGTGACCTCCGTGACCTTCCAACAAAGGCATGAAATGACCGTAGGATGTAGTATTTGCAATGAATCCTACCATCTTTCCCTGGGAAGCTTCTTGAAGCATTGGCACTGTTTCTCTCTCTGGCAGTTCTCCAGGGTTCATAGAAACACCTAGATAATCTATGCCACAGTATCATGAGGAAACTTTGGCACTTTGGGCTACCTGGATCTGTGTTCGGAGAGACAAATGCCACATTTGTGCCTCCGGGAGGGGTGATGTCAAGGTTGTCCAACCTGGAGAAAGTACATGGTGACACCAAGGTAGCAGCTCTGCAGATGTCCCGGAATAGCATGCTTCTAAGTTCTCTCTCTTCCATGCTGATGTGATCGCTAGCGAACCAAACTCCTGTTTCCTGACACACCTAGTTTATAAGTTTGGACTCTTGCAGGGGTTTGTAAAGAGGGGGTTGAAGTGACTCCAGCTCAAATAGGAGATCCCAAACAACTTTCTTGCCCCTGTCAGAAAGGTCATAATGAGTTTACAAGCCCTCAGATGCCATTGATGGTGTTGCGGAGTACAGTGAAGTATTTATATGTCTTGAGTGTAGACGGCTTGCCACTGTTTGGTTCTTCCTAAAGACAGCATTTTGGGAACTGGGAAGTTTACCAGATCCAGCTTCTACAGAAAAGCATTAAGGCCCAGGTTTCACTAGCAGAACTCTGTGGCCTAGTGCATAGTGGAGTTTGTGAATCAGTTTTAGATGATTTCTAGATTAGCCAATCATGAACCAGTGTATCCTGTTCCATCTGCCGTACCACTGTAAAGCATAGATATGTTGCTCATAGTGAAGCTAACCATGGATGGACCCACCTGGGGAGCTTCTGTATGAGGCAGAATGTGGTGTCCAATCTCATGCTGTCTTGATGATTTATTTGGCAGTCACTCACAACAATGACCGAGCCGACCAACACATGGCAACTTCTCAGTGCAGGTAAAAAAAAAAAAACTTGGCCTCGGTTCCGGCTGGTTGAACATTCTGATCTCACACCAGGGGGTCATATATATTCTCACTTGGGGAATGTCTGAACCAGAACATCATTTTACACAACGTGTTATCCAATTCAAATGTATACGGTACAGATTAGTTTGCTTGAGTGTCGTTAGAAAGAGAAATGGTCTATGACCAGTTTTAAATGTCTTTGTTGTTTTGTTTTTTTTTGCAGAATCACAATGTTTTTCTTTTCTTTTCTAGACTGCAAGGCTTGTAATGGTTCTCCAAAAAAAAAAAAAAAAAAAAAAAAAAAAAAAAAAAAAGAATATGCATGCACTGAACAGCATGGCTTTGACTAACGGAAATTGCCTAATCAAATTTTAATTGCGTTGTATATACAGATGGCTGAGAGCATAGCCAGGGAGACCATTTGTTTGGAATGGCTGAATAAAGGCAGCCTAGCATAAAAACGCCTATTCTAATCAAGAATCCGCCATTAATTTCCTGACGAGACCAAATTAACACTTCAAATTCACTGTGATCTGCAAGAGACGTGAAATCTGCAGTAACGGTAGTATTCTTTAAACCCGCTCCCCCCCCAGACCCTATTCATCCAGCTTGATTTGCGCTAAAGTGGGTGTCAATTCCAGCAATATGAAAGAGGCTGGAAAGATCTTTTAGGGAGAAAATGTGCATTGATCAAGGAGTGTGTTAGGGAGGGCGGTCAAGCCTGCGGGCCTCTAGCATGGAGGAATCCATCACTATTGGCACCTGCGTCTGATTACCACTGGGACCATGAACATTTTGTAGACCTGCGATAGAGAAAAAGTGTCGCACACTCTTTACTAGCGCATCACTCAAGAGTGACAGGACGTCGTTTCAGTGTCAGTTTGGAGTCACCTTAGCTTAAGCTGGGGAGCTTGACTGCTAGCCTCGCATCCTTCAGTACACCACGTTTAAGAGCAATGGGACCTTTAAGACCAACGTGAACCAAATGTGCCAAAGTTGCTAGTAACAAATAAAAGCTGGTGAGGACAGATTAGCATTATGGCCATTAATCAGTCTGACACTAAAATTAGCATCCATTAATCACTAGGTTGGTTAGCATTTTTAGCTAAGGTGGAGAAAGTGGATGGTTTAAATGTACTAAAGGTTTAACCTCCTCAAATGTATGCTCATACTTTAACTCAGATCCTGCGATGTCATGATAAACTGGATCAGCATACAAAGCCATGGTTAGGTGAGGAAAAAATACGTTCATCAGACTGAAGCAGGGTTTAGTTCCGAACGACTTACCAAAAGATATAGAAATAAAAGATTCGCGTCTTTAGAACTGATTGTAAACTTTGAACCTGAAAACATTTTCAGCTTCAGTTTATATTCTGAATGCCTTTGTTTACTGTATCTCATTGTCAAGCTCGTGTAGCTCTATACCACTGGTCTTAGCTTAAGAGCTAGCAAGATTGCTACCACGTGATAGCTAATGCGAAGTACTGTATACTGCTTTAAAATGAGCTGTAATTGTTACCAGCTATGTGAAGTAGCATTCTAGGTCAACAGTCACAAGTATAGTGTCTTGATTAGCATCTTTCTTGAAGGACAAAAACTTCAACACGTCTGTTTATTCTATCCTAATGACAATTACAGCTAATCGTACGGCTCACGTGGTATCTCAAAGCTTAAATATAGTGGCCGAAAGGTTGTCAGCTTAAATCTGTTCCTTCTTATTGACCTTGAGCAAATTGTCTTAAGCCTTTGACGAGTAAAGGTCAACAAAGCACCTCGCAGTTAAGTCGGTGTCAGACATTGTGTATTTTCATGTAAAATATCTACTGTAGCCCTCAATCTATCAGCAATGTCATGGATTTGATATGCAGATTCATCACACTTTAATCAAAAATGCACTGCCATCGATCAAAACAGGCTGCGAAGGATGTGTGGAGGCGCTGGATTGACTCATGCCCCCGAGGAGAGGCACTCACACATTCTTCGCAAGTGTTAGACAATTCCGGGTGCTAATTAAAATGCGCCTTTATATTTAATGTCCTGATTTAATTGAGATTCAGTCACTTGCCCACATGCCTCCAGGGTGCACGGATTCGGAGCCCATATACAACAATTAAATCTAAATAACCTTAATGTTTCTTTAATAAAGGTAATAACCGAGCCCATTAATGGGGACTTAAAATTCAGTACCGACTGTGCAACACCTACATATAAACAGAAGGGGGCAGCCTTGAGTTTAGAGCATGCAAACATTTCGTGCTCTGTTTTCAGGTGACAGAAGGTTTACACAGCCATTTTATTAGGAACACCAGATCTAATACTGGGTAGGACCCTGCTTTGGGAACTCAATTGTTCGTGGCATGGATTCCCGAAAGGTCTCGAGGTTCCTTAGAGATTCTGGTCCATGCAGACAATGATTGTATTATTGTCACACTTGCTGCAGATGTCCTGCCCAATTCACTGAATCAATGAATTCACTTTTTTCTGCTATTTGCCCTGGACTTGATTTTCTGCATTGCGCTGCTGCCATATGATTGGCTAATATTTGGATAATTGCATGAATATTAGTAGGGCAGAATGTGTGTAGGTGTTCCTAATAAAGTGGCCGGTGTATATAGTTGAATTGGTAGTGCCTGACACTGTAGTGTTATCAGTGTCTAAGAAATAAAACGTTATAAAAATAGCTTTGTTTTGATGAGTTTTGTGTTTTTTTATTCAATATAGTTTTTCGTATAGGCGTTTTGGCGTCCTGTCTTTATACCACCACTACTGTTGTTGATAAACTGAGACTATGCCACACCATGCGTAATCAGTTTCCTGGTTCGTGGTCAGAATCCAAGCCTGTTACGGATGCGGTTGTTGAGGAAATGACATCACCTGGCATCGGTCTTCCTTGGTACGCAGCAGGTGTTTGCTATTGCTTCACGGCTGCACGCATGGGAAGTGAAAACACGTTTACAGGAAGCCACTAGCGTTCTCGTAAGCGCATGAGAACTCAGGAGATCCCAGCTGTAGCATTACCGTGTCGCCGCTTGGCAGATAAACATCTCGAAGTAGCCGGAGAATTAAGCTGTTTAAAAGAAATGGTCTCGATATCTTTGCATGATCACTGTTGTGAATACGCAAGAGCGGGAGTGTTTCGTGAGGGGCGGGGGGGGGGGGTTGCTAATTTTATTTCTGTTTACTTTCTCAGTGACTAATCAGTTGATGAGGGTGAGAACTGTGTGAGATCTTGCAGCACAGCCTGGTAATTGATCAACCTCTAATTTACCCTGCAGCTTGATGGGACTGGATTGAGTAAGGAGGTGAACATGACAGGGCATGTTCTTATAGGAAAATAATCCACAGCTTTAGGTCAGGCTGCATCACACCACCATGGGGTTGTAAGAGCAAGGCTCAAGTTAGAACACGGCAATTTGCTATTTAATGATCGCACTTGGTGTTGGATTTGTTTCAGGGCAAAAAAAAAAAAAAACAACCCGATGGAATCCATAATCATTCAGATAAGCAAGGAAAGCATTTCACGGAACAATCCTTCACCTTAAGCACGTTTGACGTGTTTGGCTTTTAAATCTTTGATCGTCTTTGTTTACCGAGGTTTAGCGCAGACTGTAAAGAATTACAGGGAACCATACGGACTCTAGACAATACAGGCATCCCAAGCCAGGTGTCCAACTTTCGTATAAAAGCTCCGCATCCATAAATATCCTCAAGAAGGACCTTTTATAACTTTTTTTATTAGTGCATGAGGTGATATTTTCTCAGATTGCTGCCCGTCAGTATGGAAATCCGGCACTGTGAAATGGAATGTGTAATATTTTAGATGATGAAAAAGCAGCTATGCGTCAAGAGGAACCATAAGGGAGCTAAAAGCATGTCACTGAGCATGCAATCCTGAAAAAATTCAACCTGACAGAGGTTTCCACAAGACAGCCTCCAAAAGCATCACAGCAGACAGCGTTTGGGGAGGTTTGGTTCCAGTGTCAATTAGGGCTGAAAGGGGAAAAAAAAATCTCCATTTTCTCTTTGAACTATTTTGCATCAATGCACATATCTACATAATCACACACACACACATATATATATATATATATCTTGGTACAGGCTCATGTATAGAATCAAAATCACATTGAATTGTAAGGGGCCTAATGTTAATCCAAACAGCAGTCCAATCCAGAGGCCAAAAAAAAAAATTCATAAACAACGTCTGACCATTAGGAGGCATTACATGACGTGAGACGGATCTGCGGATTTTCTTAAACGAGTTTGCAAGACAGGAAGTAGCACTTTGCGACAACACATTTCAGTTTCAATTTCTGCCTGCCACATTTCCCCTTTCTTTGGCTCCGGCCTCATTTATAAGAACACATTTGACATCTTTAACAAATTGATCCCCGGCAAACCGACGCTTTGAAGTTTGTGAGTAATGAACAAGGTCCTTGGAGGACAGCTTGGGTACGATTTCAGGGTCTCGGGTCCGGTTAGACGATTGCCATGCAACAAACTGATAATAAAAAGCACTCAATAAGTGCTACAGCACACATTTTTGAAAGCGGTTTCAAATGGGGAACTGGTTTTGAGGCGAAGAAACTGATATAAAGAGACATATAAGACAACAATCCAATCCGGTGGACTCCATGCTGTGTAAATTTCACCTCATTAGATGATTACCAGCAGAAGGAAATTACATTAGACCCCTGGATTTTATAGAGCCAGGCTTCTATATTTAAACTTTCTTTCCGCACTTTTATTTATCTTTCCTTATTCATGACGCATGGGAGACTTTCCTACCATCATGATATATTTAAGCTGGCAGCGTCAAAGGTAGCAGACGTCTTGGCGGACATGGATGAATCTCCTGCATCCTTCTGAGTTCCGTACCAGAATTTTCAAGCAGGTCAAAGAGCTAAGATAAGAATGCTAAATTTTTTTTTTTTTTTTTTTTTTATTGCATTGCCACATGACTATGTAGAAGCCAAACAACTGGTTGGTGTACTGGGGGTGACTCTCAATAACATCTGGAAAGCAGATTCATGAAATGGAATTGGGACGGAGCCTGGTAATAGAAGGACAAATAATATCCATTCAGCACGTTTTCACTAAGCCACTTTCGCGATTAAAGAAAGGTGTCTTAAGATAAATATCATTTTATACAAGAAAAAAATTAAAGCCACTATGAAATGGCTTGAGACCTGGGTTGACGTATTTCCTTTTGAAACAGGAAGTCGGAGTGACGGTGTGTTGATGTGCTTTGAAATATGGCAGTAAATAAAAACAAAATTCACTGTCGCTTAATTAACTAGCTAAAAAATTCCATGTTCATGCTAGACAAAATTGCATCTCTTACTCATACTGTTGGAGTGGTGCATGAAGACGGAATTTAGTTTAGTCTGACATTACAGCACTGAACAGCACCAAATTGCTAAAACGTTCCTCCAGGTTCTAACGTGCTCAAATTCCACCCTCTTCCAACTGAATAAACGTCAACCATTTCACCAAGTATTTGAGAAGACGCACGACCAAAAATGCACCAACGAACCATAACCCTTCAGCAGAGGGTTTAACCGGACAAACACACTAGTACGCGTTGAGTTGTCAAAAATATTGGAACGGTTTTCCGAAATCATTCACAATGAAAATAACCAGAACGATTTGTTAGTCGGTAACACTAAAAAGTCTTAGGTCTTCTCCCTTGACAGTTTGTGTAACAGGATGGCTTACAAGCCCAAGAAAGTTCCTCTTGCTCTAGCTGGGCCTTTTGATTTCAGCATGTTTACACTGTAATACAACTGGGAAAATATGAACAGATCTGTTTTAGTATCAGTGTTGGCAGGCTGAGGTGTTATCGCTGAAATATCATTAGTGCTATTGCTTTTACAGCATGAGGAGTCTGGAAACATTGATTGCAACAGCGTTGGCATCAAGCATGACCTATATCACCTGCCACATGAGGACGTTTAACAAGCAACATGACTGTTGGTCTTATTCACTCTTCTGTCTTTAATTCATTTAAAAGAAAATAATACTGCTATTCTTAAGTAGCAGATGCTCTGAAAGTGTGTTACACTGAATGTAGTGTACACTTTTACCTTTGAATCTTCTGTTTCAGTTATCCATCCATCCATTCATTATCTATAGCTCTTTATCCGTCTGGGTCGCGGGGAATCTGGAGCCAATCCCTGCATCTTGGGGCGAGAGGCGGGGTACACCCTGGGCAGGTCGCCAGTCCATCACAGGGCCGACACAGACAAACAGCCACACACGCTCGCA
>JAQQZR010000001.1:21041037-21100342 GCA_030068235.1 Notoglanidium macrostoma | reverse complement strand
TAGCCAGTTGACCTAATCTGCATGTCTTTGGACTGTGGGAGGAAACCGGGGCACCCGGAGGAAACCCACGCATGCACGGGGAGAACAAGTTTTCCACCGCAAGAAAGTCATCAAGAGCAGATTTAAATTTTTCGGTAATCTAACAAGCTGCATTTTCATGTCTAATTATTTTTCGAAGCTGGCGAAGGAATGTCTGTTTATAGCATAAGTGACAACATGTTTCCAAAAACGTGTTCGCAGACCAAAGCAAATTAAACGTCGACGCCAGATTCACAAATTTTTTGGTGGTTCGCACTCACGAGCGTATTTTTGATCCCAAGCACTGTTATTTTTAGCGACGCCCACAAAACTCCGTATAAGGTAAAACGCTCAGAGAGCTGGTGAAAAAGGTGAAAGTAATAAAAAAAAATTTTAAAAAGGAATTTCTTGGAAACAGAAGTGAGCGTTATTTTTTACAACATTGGCAACCTTGGCACCTGGTAAAGCTCAAATCAGGAGACAAATTACAGAAAAGGTGAGTTAGGTGTCGATAAACGGAACTGGTTTGACATGAAAACCAAAAAATTCACACAGGGAAACTGCTTCGTTTGAATTGTTTCGGGTCACAGCGACTGTCTACGAAAGATTTCCAAATGAATTCGTTTGTTGACAAAATAAGGCCCTTTGAGTGCACTTTCCGTAGACATTACAAAATCCGAGTGTCTGTAAACATGCATGCAAAATGTCCCAATGATTGCATTAGTCCACTGGGTCACCGCAAGTGAGATATTTTGATTAGGATGCCGCTCTCATCTCCTCTCGAGGACGCACATGTTCCCTGTTGACCTTTTTACCTGTCAAACAGATTTGTCCGTGATTGCAATGTGACTACACAAGGCGACAGACATGAAAGAGGATTCATGACTTGCAGCGCTCTTCAGTATTGACCTTGGGCTTTGACAAATGAAAGCTCAGAAGTGTCGCAGTTGAATTCATTCTCCGAGCCTCCTCTAACTTAAAACCATTTATTCATGACTATAATAATAATAATAATAATAGACGTTTTTAAATCTTAAATACGGTGAAATTCGACAATTCTAGTGCAATACTTAACTCTTACTTTGTTCCTATTTCCTATTCGAATATTTATGTACAATAAATAAATTATGTTTTTACTCTCAATGCATTTTAGATGTATATTGGCTACATAAAATCCTTGATTTGAAATCTAATCTTCTTGAGATTGAATCATTTTATGCCCAAACAAGCTATAGTGTATTTGTTCAGATAGGATTTAAATACAAATAATAATAATAATAATAATAATAATAATAGATAAATACTACTACTAAAGGCTGCACAAATGTTTTCTACATATTTAATATTTACAGAAAAGCCACGTGCATCTTACACGTGATCATATATTTTTCACGCATGATTAATGTTGAGTGATATGAACTCATGTGAGCACGTGGCGTCAGGTGATAACGCGTGACAAAGGGTAACTCGTGCGAGAAAATCAAACCGGAAAAAGAAACCGCACGTCTTGGTTGCGTGAAAATAAACGCGGCATGTGTTGTGAAAAGAAATTATAAACACGTACATGGTACGTGGAGCACAACACGTGAAGTCCGAAGTCGTTTTTAAGAAGAACAAACTGTAAATAGTCACCGACACGTGACCTTTCCGTAAAACGTGAGCGCACATGAGCTGATACGTAGTTTAGAAACAAGTAAAAGCGGATATTTTTGGGACTGAGAACGAGGCCGGGATGACTTCCACCGGAATGATTCAGCGGCTCAGTCGGAGGTGAAGCTGCTCTGGGGCTCGTGCATTATGCACCGATCCAGGTTTGTCAGTGAATGCATTCTAAAAGCAGCCTCACGCCTCGCAGGCGACCTGTAACTAAATTGAATAAAAAATGCTTAAAGAAATATTCTTTGGACTCTGCAGGGGTTTTGATCTAAATGCAGTTTTCCACAGTTCTGCTCGGGAAATCCAGAAAAGTACATTTCAGCCTGATCCTCTAACGCAGAGTTTGATTGGTGTGTACTTTTATGCATGAATCCATTAATCTTTTTTATAAATAAAAGAATTTCTACCACACGTTACATCTAGTCAGGGGTGTAAATGAAATCCGAAACATTTCCGCGAACATGACCAAAGTGCACATGATGTACAGAACCGTTTCTATTTTAAAGACTCGCAAAGATAAGACGTCCGTGCTTCAGAAATGCGTGCGCACCACGGTGACGTCCCTTGTCCGAGAGTCTGGGGCTAGTTTCGTGTTTTTTTGTAGATATTTTAGCTTCAAAACACAAAAAAGAGAGGCTGGTGAGGGAATGGATGTTTATAGCTGCTATAACGTGAGTAATAACAGGAACTCACTTGATTCGTGGACGATACATTAAACACATTATAAACACAGAACCATAAATGTTAACACTTGTAAACAGGACTAGTGAAATTAATTAATTTTATTCCTCATGTGTAATTTCTCACTGAACTACACAGCGGTTGTGGAATATCCTTACTGGCCTACCATTGCTCATGAGCAGTTATAAAAATAACATTACGAGTTTACATGCTATTGTTGTGTTTGCTGCAGCATCATACAGGCCTTTCGTGACATTTGTCATGGCGTAAGGTTTCATAATATTTGTCACGAAACAGCAGCTAAATACGTACAAAAAAACCAGAGGTCACATGTGGAAAAGGTTCTCGTCCCACAATAGGGAAGTTACTACGTAGAACTGCAACAGAAGGGGAAAAAAAAAAAAAATGCACATCATGACATTGAATAGATATCATGACAATGATCAATAATGATAACGTGACCTTTTTCTATGACTGGACAAATTGTCATGACTTTTACGAGACACATGACGCAAGTGTTATCCATTGGTCACTGGTGCAGCATGAAGATCTAAGTCCATACCAATTAAAAAAACTTGACGTAAGAGTCTGTTAACATGACGAAGCTTTCCATTGCTTGATTTTTTATTATTTTTTTAAAACCATGCTGTCTACACCGTTCACCATCACTGGGTTACACCTCCTTCCATCGATCATTTCTCTACACGATTTCTTTAAACGTGTCTTCGCTTCACTTCAAATGGGAAATTCTTTCTCAACCATGTTACCGTAACATCAGGGGGTAGTTCCCATTGAACAGGAAGCGTTAATGACAGGTATGGGAAATGACCTGCCAGATATCAAATTTGTGCTTTGAGGATTTGCGGTTAAATAAGATTGATGTCCTGCTGTCTGGTTTCATGAGTGAGAGAGAGTCAGACAGGGGGGAAAAGCATGGAGACCTTTGTCTTTCTGTTTCCTCAATTCGAGTTCTCTGCCCCCAAGGAGGAAGTGTATTTCAAAATGCTCGGAGAGACCGTGTGGCGTGCTACCAGAATGAAAGACAGCCACTCAAGGTATGTTTTTCTTTTTTAATTTTCTTGAAATCTTTCAAGAAACTGTTACCGGTATTGAATGGGATTGGATTGGATGTACCAGGATACTGTAATTACGCATGTCTAACTTTATGATGGCAACAGGTTGGCTGTGTTTGTATTGCTTTACTCTTTCATCAGAGTACTTTAGCAGTCATGGGACACTTGAATCCTAATATCCTGCAGATTACTCAATGCCTAACCGCAAACAAATAAGTGATTGAGATGTGTACTTGGACTCATTGTTGTTCTCCAGTGCTACAGCTTTTCCCTTAACTGTAGTGGATTTGTGATATCAGGGATAATCATAATGCTTTGTATATAGATCTGTTCTGGGCAAGTGGTTTTGGATACAAAGACATCTAATTAAACCTTTTATGAGACCAGTCTACATTTTTTCTTGATTGGAACTTGGTCTTCCGAAAGTCGTTTTAAAGAAGTAACAAAGTACAAAAATGCTTCATGGCCAAAGTGTATCAGTACTTCCCCTTATTTCACCTCTTATACCATGCCTCCATAAGTCAGCATTGCACGCATAACAAATGACTCACCCAACCTCAATCTGATTATAATTTTCAACTTGATCTCATGTAAGATTTCTGCACTCTTCGAAACAACAGATTTGTTTGGATAGTTAAGGGTTCGGTGTCAGACCACGTAAAGGAAACCCTGCTCAAAGATTTGCCAAGGTACCGAAACCTTAACGCACACTGTTCATATATTAGCCTCATTATTTAAGCGTGCGAAATAACATCTTTTTATTCTTTAAGCCGACACTTACTGAGACTCAAATCAAGTTCTCAGACAGGCTACCGAGTATAAGAACTCGATAATAAATGCTATAACCTTAACAATGGTGGGTCTGGGGAGTCATAGGTGGCTCCGGGGAGGGGCTTTGGGGGCAACCTGACAACAAGCTCGGATTCAATAAAATGCAAAGTTAAATGCGACTCTAATGCAAACTGATATACAGTAAATATAGCCTAATCACTTTCTATCTTGATTGGCGAAGCAGCCACCGTTTCAAGTCCCCATTTGGAAGGTGTTTGTTCCACTTAGCTAAGTGGGAAGGAAGTAGAACAAGGTGTGATTGACATGGAGAAACCCACCAAAGAATTGTTTAAAAACTGCTCTGTCTATCCTAGCATACTACTTGTTACTAGTTGTGTATTACTAACGCAGTCGACGTATTATACGTCTATTTTATCTATATAATTCACTTATGCAGTTAATTAAATTTTCATCGTCCTTCCCTGTAAAGAAATCAATAGTTTGAAGGATTTCCAGTCACATTAATTCATCACTCTATGAACCATTTTCAAATGGCCAAATCAGTCCTCAGGATCCGGCCATGTTCGTGGTATGACATTGCCGATTAATACATGCAATGGCTTGATATTTGGAAAACCAACAATTATAAAGTAATTGGCCCATCGACAGAACAACTGGCCCTTGCTTGGGAAACCCTGGGTGAAATAGTCAAGCGGTGGTCCCTAGACCTCATTTCGATATAAGCTGGCTTCTTTGTGGAACTAATAACTTTTCATTTTCATGCAGAAATAAGGACAAGGACAAAGATAAGGATAAGGACAAGGACAAAAAGTATAGACTCAGCCTTCTGATGACTAGGTCTGGATCGCATGAAAATGTGAGCCCAGAGAAAAAGGCGCCATCTAAAACCATTCAGTAAGTCCTTTTTACACACTATCCCTAGAAATGTGCTACTATAGTCTTCCTGATTAAATAAGAAACGTCACCTTATCTGTAATTTGCAGCATTCCACCTGAGGTCGCTTTGAAATGGAGCCATTCCTTTGAAGATCTGTTGGCAAATTCAGGTGAGATGATGTTAACGTTCATGTTAAACAATAAAGAAGCAGTAGAACATGAACCCTTATTGGGAACTGAAGGGTCAGCTCGATTTGAGATGTTTCTGGTAGCTTGACATTTCAAACCAGCCCCAGGATTGCTCGATACGGATTCGAGTTTCTTAGCGCTCAACAAACAAGTATAACATTTACTGAAGTAGTCCAGTGATGAGGAAGAACTTTCAGTGCCCAGGTTCAAATCCCAATATCATCTCAGATCCGTCAGGTGAAAGCAAATGATCAAATGTAAATAATGTGCTCCTTTCCTGGTCTAGATGGCGTGGAGACCTTCACGCAATTCCTGCGCTCTGAGTTCAGCGAGGAGAACATCGAGTTCTGGTTAGCATGTGAGGATTACAAGACCACGGCGTCTCCTGCCAACCTGCAATCCAAGGCCAAGCAAATGTACGCCGTATTTATTGAAGCCGACGCGCCCAAAGAGGTACGCTAGCAAAAGCCTTTATTCGGAACTTCATTTGCATAGACGGGAGTGTTACACTTCACACTTTTCTCTTTTCTCAACTTGTTTTTCGGTGGGTATTGGATCGACAAAATTAGACACCAGGAAGCGTCACCAAGTTTGACTTCACCGATGTGGATTGTGACGTGATTGTGAAAAAACCAAAATAGATCCACACTCTGAGACGAAGCTCAAAATCCTTAGGGGTTCCTTGTAGGACCTTCCCTTTCAGAAAGGGCAAGATTTAAACCACAGCGTTGTTGAATTCTCAATTCCGATTGATGATTCATTTTCTAAGACGGCAGCTCTGAAAATAGTTCTGACTGAACGGGAAATCGCGGGTTTATATTAATGCACTCATTCTAATACATTGGCGTTTCTATACTAGCAGCCAACACGGGGACTTGTACGGTGGGCGCTACACCTAAATGCATTAAAATGCATGGTTATATGATGATGTTTCCTGTGAACATTTTTGGAAGGAGTTTCCAGTGTCAGTGCTTTACCACAGGTCTATAGGACTGGATACTGTAGTTTCCAGGTAAATCTGCTAGAATGTAAGTGCTACTTGTTTCGTGCCCGTTCCATAATCACGTAACTGTAAATGGATAAAAAGCATGACATGCTGTACTATAAAGTTTCAAAATTGTAATTGTTAGTCAAATTGCTGTGGTATAAATTTCAGGAGCAAAATCCCGAAGAATTTCCCATCTAACCGTTACATTAGATTCAAAAATGGTCTGACCAATCAGATTAGAGAATTCAACAAAAAAAAAAAAAACCCATCAGTCCTGGAATGATTAACGCTGGCTGGAAAGCCTGGTTAGCTATTTTACGCCGTTATTGAAAGTTGTAAAACTCTTGCGATGGCTTGGGGACTGATATGAGTGAGTTATTTTAGTCGTTCGTTGAGTCACCAACCGAGCCCGTTTACGGTTCGCGATTCACGTACAGCGAGCGAAATCAAATTCATCATCAGAAAACACATGCAATAGTCAACAATAAAATCAAATACAGTACACAGAAAGATGACATAAGTGCCTAAAACTGGCAGAAATTATATTTAAAAAATAACCATCCTAATATAAGCATAGATCAAGGTCAGTTGGACACGTGAATTGATTTACCAGATTCCAGTTTAACCCTTTGCGAGTATCTCTACATCACTGCTCTAGTAGTAGACGTTCTTATAAACCCTCCAAAGAAAAAAAAACCCTATGACTGAGAACCAGCCTCGACACTAGCCCGGTGGCTTAGTTTCACTTGTTTTTTGGCTGAACTTTTTGTGTCTGTGAGGCTGAAATGAAAAGCCTTTGCAACAGTGTCATGTCTATAGAGCGAGGCGTCTGAAAAACGGCCGAGTTGCGTGGCCACAAGACCAAAGTGGAGATGTGACCGTGTGGTTTTCCTGCTAACATTTCACAGCTGGGCCTGCAAATCCCCCCCCCCGACATACTCAACCACCCACGCTTTTTCAGCCTGAGAAAAAAACCACTTTGAAATACAAGTAAGCAGAAGTTACTGAGTCACGACGAACTTAGCATGTATGTCCTCGTAGTGTCCTGGTAACTTCGAAAAGCAGTTCGGTCATTAATTGATATACTCAGGAATGCTAATGTGAACGCTTTCCCAGAAGTACAGACAAGTCAAGAGCTAAAACGTCGTATATTCATATGGTCAAATTTTCAACCCGTGTATAGTTTTGAAAGCTACAGACTTTCCTGTACGTTCCTCGTTTGCATGCGTCACCAACAGAATTGAGAATTTGTCCAAACGTGAGACGGAAGAAAATTGCTAGGTAGCAAATCGCACACAAACGTTGATGGGGAAATAATCACTGATTCATTCAGTTGACAAAATTTCTTGTTATTAACGCTTTTTTTTTAATGTTCGCCGCAGTACAGAGCGTGAAAGCTTTCTTCTCTGTTTTGTTACCGTGGATATTTTCACAGCCGGTATCTAATTACTAACTGAATTAGACTTTCCATTTCATTTGTTAGACCGTGTTGCGATGCGTGGCAGGGAATCCAAATTTTGTCCGAAGCCTGTGCCCAGACTACCACGAATTGTTTTGTGTGTGGAAGATCTCAAACTGTTTTTTTTTTTTGTTTTTTTTAAAAGATAGCAAAGCAGACATGGCAAACTTTGGTTTTCTCCAAGTCCACAGTTACCACGGTGACAGGAAAGGCGTGTTTAATTTGCAGCCTTAGGTTTATATTTAACCTTTAAGGCGTTTAAGCGGCAGATGGACTGTACTGTCACATAAGGAAGTAGACGAAGTGCAGAGAACATTTTGAGTCACCGTGCTGCAACTAGCAAAAGTGAGAAAATCTGCCTGAACAAGATAGCCTGACTAGCTGTTGTGCAAGCTAACGAAGATCCCAAAAAAAACCCCCAAAAACAAACAAGAAAATTACAACAAGCGCTGCATTTGGTACTCTTAGTTTGAAGAGTAACAGCATACTGGGGTTTGCTAGCTAGCACGATTATTTCACCGCAAGATAATACTAATAGATCTGTAATAGATACATTAATATCTTTCTTTTGGATCATTAATTTTCTGCACATGTCTTATTGATGCTATGCTAATACCATGCTAGTCAAGAATTTAGAAACAGTGATATTTAAGATATTTTAACACATTTGTAAATATATATATATATTGTATTATGTGTTACAGATTAATATTGACCACTCAACCAAGGTGGACATTCAGAAGAACATCGCACAACCGACGAAGTCGTGTTTCGAATCAGCACAGGGCAAAATCTACGCCTTGATGAAGAAGGACTGCTACCCGCGCTTCCTCACCTCAGACATCTACCTGGGCGTGACTAAGAGGAAAGCGCCTCCTGCGATGACCAGGAGAAGGTCTCGATCTTTTGTCTTCAGTGACCGTGAAGATAACGCAGCGGCCTGGTTGTAGCTCCTCGACGGCAGTTAGCATAATCGTTCCTACAATCGTAGCTGACCATCTTTCACACTCGGTGCCTTGCTAGGTGTGCGTCAGACAGTATTTTTCCCCGGGTCAGCAAAAGAGCCGAGCTTAGATTCCAATTTCAGCCAATCGCAGATTTTGATCAAACGATCTCGCCCTCGGTATCCAATTCGCTTAGCAGAAAATGCTGGTTTTATATGGCGGTATATTTAGATACAGCACTGCGTGTATGTTAGCAAGCTAAATACTGAACTTAGACAGCAACGTCAACGTTGTCTGTCTAGCAATAGTTTATTTTTTTGTAGCTATCCAAGTTCACTAGCTAGCTAAATTAAACGAGAGACCGTTAGTTAGCGTTTCTATAGTAACTATGGTTTCTCTATTACATAATCTAAAGCTGATAATAAATGGATCAAACATCGATATAATCGATTGATATAGCAAGGTTTTCTGTAAGTACGGGTTTATTTAACAATTATGTTAACCCGAAGGAGCTTCGTAAAAGTCGTTTGTGCGTTTGTGTGTGTGTGTGTGTGCGTGTGTGTGTGCGATTAACTTTGAATGACTGTTTATAGCTGCTATAATGTACGTTATAATTTGTTTTGCAACATTAAATGTAACTATACAATTCTGGACATGACGCTATAGGAAAATAATCAGCTTCGAGGTGATAACTGTAGCACGACTCGACCGTAGATGATTTTCCGTCGTTGATGATTTTCCTATAACTGCAGTCTTTTATTCGTTACTAACGGCAAAATCCAAACCAGGCAAGCTAGCTAATCACATTTAAAGTACTGTAGCCACGTCATATGATTACATTTGCATTTGCTCCGCCCCTCGTTGTCCCAGGAAGACGCGAAAGCCGAGTGATTCGTACATACCGGTATCACGTTTTTTTCTTCGCTTGTTCGGGTTTTTTTTTTTTTTTCTTTTTAAGAATATCTGTTTACGGAAGCGCAAGTATTCAAACGTGTCCCAGGAATTTTTACGACGCGATGAGAGGATTTGCATCTTTCGTGAAGGCAATGCAAAAAAAATGTTAGAGCTTAAAAATGCATTGTTTTTTTTTTTTTTTTTACATTAGGACATATTCACATTCAAGTACTAATGCGAGCCATGAATTATTTATTGACTAAAACGTTTCCCTTTCGCCAACAGTTTCATGCTAATCTAGTCCTATCTCCGTGATTGCAATCTTAGCTTTAATTTGTAAATTGTATATACAACCTGTGTGATAAATCACTGTATAATAAAAACCTTTCTCAATAAACGATTCACTGAATGAGCTTGCTGGACCCCTTGCGTTACACTTGAACTAAACAGATTACAGCAAGAGCGCATTTCCTTATAACCTATAACGCTTCTGAATTAACATCGATCTCTGAAGAGCTAAATCGCATCAGCTAAATTGCTTTGCAATTCTTAAAGGTGTTGATTCATTTTCTTTAACAGCACCTCTGACAATAGTTTAAAGGTTTACGTTAACGTCCTCACTCTAATACGTTATTGTTCCTATGGTCTATAATCTAGGACCTAAAAAAAACAAACATCCTATGCAAGAAAGAATAAATTAGAACCATTAACATGGCGAAGATTTCACTGTTTACGGAGGCGTTCGCGTTCTGTGACGCCGCAGGAGCCCTGTAAGCTCCGTTATTGAAAAATGACCCCGCTTCATGACGGGGTTCATCCTGCCACTCCTTCCTTCATGTTTCCTACATCGGCAGCCCTTAAGTGTTTTGTTTCTTTTATATTGATAAGTTCTACGGTTTCTGGACGGTTTCGTCGTCCTGCGGCAAAACAATACATCTATCTTTTAAAAATCATCCCTGACTAAGATTATCCACGGACAAAGGCTGTTTCAAGCTGGATTGATTTCAGGAATTGTAAAGGAGTGAGAAGCGGAAAGAATGGAAGACATAGCAATGCTGTCGTCTCCTTTCATTCCGGCGAGCACTGTAATTAGTGGATCGATAAAGACTTTTATGATGGGTAACATAGTCCGGAAGTGCTTTCAGCCCTGACATAAGACATTTGTAGCGTAAAGAACAGAGTTCTTCGCAGCACTAAAATCCTAGCAATAACAAGCAGTTGCTTTAATGACGACTAGTCAAGTACTTTTTTGAATCACTGGTCGACTGTTGATAAAACGCCGGCATGTTAATAAAAAGCTCCAGCTCGTCCAAATTTCTTCCTTCATCCCGTAGGATCACAGTCCTGATACGCAACCTTGTCACTTCCTTGCGCTTTAACTTTCCATTTTCACGTTTATTTCTTTTGCGCCTGATCCAAGAGCATGACAGAGCTGTTGAGGGTTAAGGGCCGTGCGAAAACGCCTTCCTCACAACTTTCTAGTCATAACCATGGTACAGAATATTTACTCCCAGAACTTTCCGGATAATCAGAACTTCCATCACATCCCGACGCACAACCCAATCCCTCCACGCAGGACGGACTTCCAGCAAATATCAATTATGCATGCACGTAGGATGCATAAGATCTGTTGTTGGCTCTATACGGAATCGGGGCCGGAATAACAAGCTCAGTGTTAGGAGGTAAATCTATCACACCCAGATATTACTTTGTCTCAAAAGAAAAAAAAAAAAAAGAGCATTACAGCGCAGGAGGAATCTATATTTCATGAGTGAAGCAGGCTTGGGTAAAATATTAATGCTGTAGACAAATGATATGTGTAAAACTACTTTATGGAATCCATTACCAACAAAAATTTCATTATATCTAAAATATTGGGACGGGAAGCCGTTAAGCTTTGACAGGATGAGATTGTTTATGGTTCGGAACAGTTATTGATATTCCTCAGCAGGTACTGGTATTCAAATCGCGCAATTAAGGTCAGCTCGCCTGAATCTGGATATTTCTTCTTGTCAGGGAACTTATTGCTTTTTTTTTTTTTTTTTGCTTTTTTTTTTACAAGACTAAATGAAAAAGAGTTTCATCAGGGATGCGAGTCGGCCTACCGAGGCCTTTGACGTAGCATTTAACAAACAAACACAATAAGGTTAGAGGTTTACAAACTAGCATGCGGTATTTGTTTCTCAGTTTGACGTCTGGAATAATGCTCGCCTGTCTCTTTAATGATAAAACTCTCGCGTCTCAATTTCTCTGGATTAAACCAGGTCATGTCGCTTTATCTCCGTTCTATCTTGGAAGGCCGGAAGGGAGAAGAACATAAAGCCGATCAAAAGGGCTCGACGCATCAAGCTGGGTAATTAGCCTGTTATAATGGTCTCTGTATTGAGAAGCACTATATTATGTTATATTCGAACCTGCCAGAACATCTAGCACTGTATAAATAATTCGAGATCCAACACGACGATGCAATGATGTGTCAGGCAAACATCCTGAGCCGGAGTTTTATCGCAGAGGAGGCGTGCAAATATTTGCCTAGAGATAACACCCTGAGAAACTAACACCAAATAGAGCTTAGAACATTTCCCCAAGTTCAGTCTCTCAAACATGCTCCAGTGTTTATCATGTCTCCAGTATTTTCTCTCGTTACCCGACTGTGTTCAGCTGTTACGTGTTACTTTGTGATTATTTTGTCTGTTTATACCCTGTTGTTGTCTGTAAAGTCTTCTTGTGTCTTTGTTGCTGGAAGTTCCTTACCTCTTGTACTTCCTGTTTTTTGATTCTCAGCCGGTTTATGATCATAGATTATCCATGCTACGTGTTCTGATTCCCGACGATGCTAGGACTTCTGAGCAAACCGAACTACAGTATTGTTTCAGCGTTTGATAAAATTATCCAGAGCGACCCGATTCTGCAGAAATGCTATGGCTGGGTTAAGAAAAACATCATCTTAATCATTATTCTTCACGTATGACGCTAACCCAGAGAACAGAATAAAGAACAGCAATCAAGGACTGCTTTAATTATTTCTCAAAAGCTAATATTAGGTTTTAATTCAGAATTATTTATTTAAAGTTTGAAATAGGTATGAATGTGTGTGTGTGTGTGTGTGTGCGTGTGTGTGTGTGTGTGTGTGTGTGTGTGTGTGTGAGAGAGAGAGAGAGAGAGAGATGCACTGAAGTCCTGTACAGTGTGTATATCTTCATTCCCCTTCCACCACAATCCTAACCAGGATAAAGCACTTACTGAGCTACTGAAGATAAATAATGAATGAAAAACTGAGAGAAATTCAGTTTTCAGCTGTTTGACAAATCATATGGATCTGAATATCATGTAATATATCATGTATAAGGAATAAAATACTTTTGCATGCTGTCGTAGGAAAATAATTAGCAACAGGGTCTGTATTGGGTATATACATGATATTGACAAATTTGGCTAGCTAGATAATACGCTAGTTCATTAAGAAGATAATAACACAACTTCACTGTTTGACTTACTAGCTAGATAGCATGCTAGTTGGCTTACAAGTTAATTCAGAGTTGAGACATCATCTTAGCCAGCTAGCTAACAAGCTATTTAATTAGCAACCTTCTACACATGATATCTAACACAATGCTAGCTAGCTACTGTGCAAGTGAGCTAGTTAACACATCAAATTTGCTAGCTGGTTCAAAAGTTATTTAATTGAAGAACAATAATTAATGCAAACTCGATAGTGGTTAGTACAGCTAGTTATAATGCTAATTAATTAGCTTTGTCTATACATTATATCAACGGATTATCACTTTTTTTTGCTAGCTGAGTAAAAAAAAAATCAATCGATTAGCTGACTCCACATAAAAACTTCATTTCTTTATTTTGCTAGCCAGCTAGATTACAAGGAAATTAATTAGCCAGCTCTCGCTGTACGTACTAATACAACTTAATGTAACTAACACAACTTTGCTAGCTTGTTAGTGATATCTGTCACAAATTCATTTTTAGCTGAATAACGTGCTAGCTAGTTACCTGAACAGCACATTTTTTATTAGCTGACTGTGGTTATACGTAATAATCAATACAACTCCATTACATTATTAGCTAGCTAATTAACACAATATCTAATTGGCTAGTTGAAAGCTAATCATGTAGCCATGATACATATGGCGTCTTCTATTATCACTTTATTTTGCTACCTTGTTAGTATGCTATCTAGTTAGCAAGTAGTTAAGAGGCCAATTCATTCTCTGTACTTTCTCCGTAGATGACATCCGACACAACTTCGTGACTTTATTTTGCAAGCTAGTTAGTAACACAACTATGCAGTTAACAAGAATAATTATCTTTACATGACGTCTAACACATTTTCATGTCTTATTTTGCAAGCTACTTAGCCAGCCAGCTAGTTGACAAGCTGACAAATCAATAAACGCACTTTCTCTGTACATGAAATCTGAGACAAATTCATCAGCTAGTTAGCAAGCCGGCTAATAAAGGAGTTATTTAATTAACCCGCTGTTCCTATAGTGTACATGAAATCTAAAACAGCTTCATTGCTTTATTATGCAAGCTAGTTAACAAGCCTGCTAGTCAACGCAACACCGCATTGTGACCTCGTCAACAGTTTATCGGCAAAAACAAATTCATTATGTCCTTTTGCTTGCTAGTTTACAAGCTTTTATAGTTTAAACTGAACACGGTTCTAGGGAAACGGAGAGTACAAATCTCCAAAACTGTATTTTCAGTGACGTTGTGATTGCTGCCAAGTTGCTAGTGCATCACAACGCACTGGGATCGAATTTTAAAAATAGGGACTCCCTGCTACAAGCTCGTCTTCTGCAAATGGTCACTTGCATTGCGTAGGTAATACTCACTTCACAGGCATGATAGGCAGTCGATGAGAGAATGCTCTAAACGGGTTTGGGACTTTGATATGGGGCGATTTTGGGCGATTTTGGGATTTTGATATGGGGCGAAAGGCAGGGAGGGGGGGGAATTTACTTGAATTATGCCGAACAGAAATGTTGGCACTTTGACTCTGGCTACGGTCGATTAAAAATTCAAGGCTAGAGAAATAAAGGTGGTGTTATTGCTGGCTGCCGGCTCAACAGGAAATAAAGCAGTATAGAGCGCGGACGTTGAAAGAGGAGCCACAGCTCCATCTAATGTGTGAGTGAAAAATCGTCCCGGGTAAGAAAAATGAAAGAAGGAATAACGGCTGTCCAATAAATCACGAGTAAGCTTTCAAATGCTGTAAAATTTCCCAAGAATCCTCCGATTTGTTTTCTTTAAGGACTGACTCATCATGAGTTATGTTTCCCATTGTCATCACTCACACACAGGTGGTGTAAACAAATTGCCAACCAAATAAGCCTCCAACAAGCTGGAAGAGGTGGCCAGAACACAATCCCCTCGCCAACCACGAGTACGTTTCAGTCAAAATGCACAAAACGAATGAACACCTAGTTCACACGCGTACATTTCCACCATTATGATCATGTCTGCGCGATCAGCCTCGTATGCAAGTGTCGGCCTTGCATAGAGACACGCCATGCTTGAAGTGGCCAAGCCCCAGACAGTTGGAACGAGGCATTTGGCAGTTGTAAGGAAGCGTTCGGTACTCAAGGTTGCGAGGAGAGCGAGAAGGAGTGAGAGAGTGTGACCTGCTCGGCTCCGAGCACGTCCCCGCCACCTCTTTTGGAAATCAAATTCGCAGAGCCATGTGCGGATGATTATGCATGCAAATCATGGCCGTCCTTGTATTTTCCATCGCCTGCAGACATTTACATGGCCAGGAAGCCTGCCGAGATACGGTTAATCAGCAGAGCTTTCCGACTCATGCCGTATACACGAGATTTTGAGTAAAAAAAATAAATAAATAAAGTTATGAAACCAGGCGCCATGGACTACAAATGAGAAGAAGACTAAAGTGCATATGTACAAAACTACAGCAGAAAACTAAGATAATGAATGTTTAGTAATTATATGACGTCGTTACTGAATTCTCAAATCTGATTGGTCAGGATCTATTTCATAAATTAGCAGCACAGAATGGAATTCGAATCACGCGCATTCCAATTTCTATGGCAACAACTCGTTCAGCAACGGATGATACATAATAATAATAATAATAATAAACAGATAATATTTACGGATGGAGTCTCCGGTGTCAGCACTTTGAAACAGTTAGTAGGTTTTCCACCGCTGGAAAGTCTTCAAAAACAGAGTTTTGTCGTTTCTCGTTTCCTTTTTTTTTTTTTTTTTTGGCTTGTCTGTTTGTTTGGATGACTTCAAGAAACAAGAAAAAAATTTTAGTCTGGTCGGTGAACAACTGTTTCAACGCATTGATTATTTCCTTATAACGGCATGCCCACCTCAAGTGTTTTCTTCCTTACATGATCAGCTATATTTGACTAGTATTAATAAGAAAATATTCATGTAAAAGCGTCACATAATTCATCGTTTACATATTGAGGCCTGTTAGAATTATTACTGATTACTTTATGATTCACTTAATAGGAATAAATTGATTGGGATTATTTGAAGTATTCACAAATAATCTAAATGATATGAAATGATATGAGATTTCTGTCACTTTACTGTAAACACAACGTTCAGGGTTTTGTTTTTTTTTGCCATAGTGCACAATTATTTATTGTCCAGCATTATCAAGTAACAAAAATGTAATATACATAGTGTTGATAATTAATGGCCAGTGTTGGTCAATTAATACACCGCTGCTATTTTAATATTATAAAGTGGCTTGGTCAACGCTAATGTGAATCATGTGATAAAATTTGATTCAATCATATTGCAAGAAATGCATACATCATGACTTATTATTATAAGGCTCTGATATAGAATTAAACAAACGTGAATCGTTGATTCATGAATCATTCATGTGAATTGCGATGGAATGCATGCATCATTTAATCCAGTTTAATGCATTCACATTGCAAGAAATCCACATGACACATTGTGAATTTAGGATTATTCTAGGCTCTCTGTGAAAGAGCTAACGTGAATCATATGACGTGAAGAATCGGTTAAAACACAGTTTTATTCATGCATATTGCGAGAAATACACAACATATCACGACCTACGTATTATAACGAGCAACTCTGATACAGACTCAGATGTGTAATTTAATGCTAGTGTGTATTACATTATATATGAATATAAAATGAGTTTTGCACGATAAAGCTGTATCCGAAACAGAGTTAAGTGCAGTCAGTGAATCTGAATCTGAATCGGATAAAATGCACGCGTCACGTCATAAAATGTGATTCTTCCTCGCTGTGAGAAATGCATACGACTTTAGTTTTATCAGGTTGAATAATGAACGGAAGACAGATCCTTAGAAGACCCCGGTTTTTGATATGTAAGCTGCACCAACGAATGAATCATGCGAATTCAGTTGGGGTTTTAGCTTTTTTGATAAGGAAATTTGCACTGTTTAAATCTATGTTAAGAAGCAGGTGGAAAACATGACATCGGCGTCGGCTGCAGGTTTACAACGAACTGAGGCCGATGTTGTACAATAGGCAAATCAGAGGAGACACAATGATTTCAACCACACGCCATTTGCCTACGACCAGATTTCCATTCAGCTATTTTAATGTCACACTTTTTGATTCGATTGTTTAATCGATGGATTTAAAAGGTACGCTGACCAGCCAAATCGGACCATCACATCCGTTTGATCAAAGGGCTTCTAGTTCTTGTAGAGTCACGTAAATAGGTGGAATAAACTCGTAAAGAGTTCATCTAAGCCCAAGTAGACTTCAAATGTGAATTTAATGCATACCAGCAAAAGCAGAAAGAACTACAACATTACAGAGAAAGCTGTGTGTCCAAATTCATCCCGGTTACTTGTTACTACCAATCTTTATCTCCCAAGTCGCTTCATTCATGAAGGAAATTATGGATAACAAAAAAAAAAAAAATGAAGACCTTAAGGTTAAAGCCAAATCAGCAGGTAAGACTAGAGCAATACCGTTGATCGTGTTTATTTCTATTTCTTATAACTAATAAGCACTGAAATCCCTTGCTCGAGGATCCCCCTAATGGCGGGTTTGTGCGAACAGGCCGCAGTGTGAATCCGAGCTGTAGGGAATGAAATCAGTCACATATTTGAAAACAATAAACCGAATTTAAGCTGCGGCACAAAGAATTAGAATTTTAAGAATCTAAATTTTTATCTCGTGATTAAAGGCTTAAAATAAACACATGTTTGGTCACAACTGACTAGATATTAACTTTTAAATATAAAACACATTGTTTAACTTGACCAGTGTGTTCACTGTTATAAATTGTTATGTCGTGTATATTATATCGTGTTTTCCGTGCAGCTCTATTTTTGCGTCGATTTTGCCTTTCTTATCAAGCTGCGCTAACCTCCGGAACTTATAAAGGTATAACGATGATGTTCAGCTTCACAAAAAGGAAGCGTGTTCTTATGAAGGGAAAGCAGTAAGCAGATTATAATCACAGTAAAAACTTCTATTCGAAATTTTATTCACTATTCGTGAGGCATTATCCATGAAGTCAGTAATATTTAAATTTGAATCGAATATACAGTAGTATATGGCCTGACTAGTAAAATAAACAAATCTAATTTGACGTTTATTATGAATTTTCGGATCTTGCTTTAACTACGAAGTGCCTGGGTTTACGTCAGAACGTGGCGAGCTGGGGTTTTTCCTTTAGGTTTGCATATAGTCACGTGTTTCATTGAGCAAGAAAGCTCTTGAAATAAAGTAAAGGAATTTTCACGCAATGAAATTCGTATGGAACGACATAACAGGCCACTGACAGATTTGATGTTTCATTCTGAAGGATTTTGATGAATTACATGAGCAGTAAGCAACTGCTCGCGCCATTTTACCTTTACTGAACGTTCCTTCAGTAATTGAGCTCCCAGTTTTATTAAAATATCTTTCATACTTCATTTATCAAATCGCTGCTCCCTACACACCGCCCCTTCCCCCCACGCCACCCGTGGGCTACATGGAATTTCTCATGTTAGGCATGGCGTCACCTGGGCCTTAAGTTAAATCGGAAGAGGCTTCCCCACAGGTAATGCGGTGAGGTGACCCTCCCAAACGAAGCTTTGCATGTTCATTTCCATGCGTTCTATTCATGGAGGTAGTCCTGTTCAGACCCCCTCGACAGTCCCACACACTGGCAGAGTGCGCGTCAAGCAGATCCTGAGCAGCGGAGTGGCAAAGATGGCCATAAAGTGAGTTCGTTTAGGATCCAATTTGTACCATAGCACTTTAATTCACTTGTCATTTGTAGTACATTCAATGTGAAGTGTGTTGTGTGTATTTTTAATGAGAGATTTTAGAGAAATGAATTTTTATGCTAAATGCTCGGGGTTGTAAGGTAATCCTGGTTTTGTAGCCTATGTGACTAGTGAAAGATCTAATTGTAATTTTGAAGGGTAGATTTTGTTGCTTTGCCAAGGAACCTGTTGAAGATGTTACAGTTTGGAGCGAGTCGATCGAAAAGCTACTGGAGTCCCCAGGTAAGAAGCAACATTTCAGTCTTTATCATGGTCGAGGTTTTGAGCCAATTAAGAGCAAAGTGTTAAAAAAAAAAAAAAAAAAAAAAAGCACTACGTTAAAAACAAACACTGAACGTCTGCGTCACGAACTTTACTTCCTTTATCGTCACGTAAGAGTGGTTCAATTTCCGCTGTACTGGTATGCGATCTGCTCGACGTTGGGTTATGTGCATTGAAAATACATAATTGATTGAAGTCAAGAGAATATTTAGAGAAAAAAAAAAAAAAGACAAGAAAGGAAGAAAAAGCTAAAGTAATCCTGAACTACTTGAAGGGCTTTGTGCTTTAAGGTGCTTTGGATAATTCAAATCTGCACGTCAGCATTCAAATTGGAGCTTTGCGTCTTCTCAGCAACAAGCCAACACCCAAAATGCAGCCCCCTTTTATTCTTTTTTTTAGAGGAAAATCTTACATAATCCCGGCTTACGTCATGATTCCCTGTTGCTCTGGATATTTTTTCTCATTGTAGCTGGTATGCATGCCTTTTCCGAGTTCCTGAAGTTGGAGTACAGTGAGGAAAACATCCTGTTCTGGCAAGCTTGTGAGGAATACAAGAAGATCGCATGCAGGACGGAAATGATGTGTGAGGCCAACAGGATCTACTCCGAGTTTGTACAAACGGAGGCTCCCAAGCAGGTACGTTAGATCTCGGTTCCTTGGCGTGCAGGGTGTGATCTGGAAATGTGGTGAAGGTACCTCTTAACTACCTCAGTTCGTGCCCTTAGACGGATGAGTCCTTGAAATGTGAAGATGTAGGAATAATTCCATCACAACTACGTCATCGTTTGACTACAGGGCTAAACTGCGAGATGTGCTAATAAACATCAGGCTTTGTTCATATGTATGTCAAAAAAAATCTGAACTACCATGCATATGTTTCCAGATCAACATCGACTGTAAGACCCGAGCGACGGTATCAAAAAACATCTCAGATCCGGACGTGGCCACCTTCGAAATGGCCCAAGCTCAGATCTACAGGCTCATGACGAGGGACTCTTACCCGCGGTTTTTAAAATCCGACATCTACCAAGCGTTGCTGCAGAAATGAGGCCACACCTGACTTCTCTAGGATTAAATGTCTTTCTTTATGAGTGTGCTTGGTTCCCAGGTAAATGCACGTACATGTCCATTCAGGCTGAACCGCTGAGTTCCCATAGAGTTCTACCTTAAAAAGCCGCTCTCAATAGGCCATTTGGAACTGAGGAACTAAAAGCTCTTCATGACAGATTATAATGATTTACTCAGTATGTCCGTATACTGCACGGTTACCAAAAAGATTGCACACAGACACACGTATTAGAGACCTAGATGAACCGCTGATTCTTAAAGGTTTGTTCAGATTCATTGACAGAATTGTAGAAATTTTGATTGTCTAAAGGGGGAAAAAAAAAAAAACTAAAATATTGTATCGTTTGAAAAAATATAATATAATAAAACTTAGCCCATAATATATCGTGAGATGTAAACGTTATTGCCTATGATGTCAGCTTTCTAAACATGTAATGATGTATGAAAATTGGTACTCCATACTACTAAGTAAAAGATCAACTACAAATATGTTGCATTGCTTCAAAATCGAACCTGAGCAACGTTTACAAAGTCGGGTACTTTGTAAACGTCAGAATAGCATAGATTGCTAGGTAGCTTTTGCTTGTATGGAAAGTAGTAAGTAGCTAGGCAACTACGATGATGACTATTCGTCTGCAAATACACTAGGAAGATTGAATAAACAGTTGAATCTAGCTAGAGAAAACTGTCTAGCTAAGAAACGTAGCCATCGTTTTTCCCATAGATGAAATTTCTGACAAATTGTTTAAAAATTGGGCTACGTTAGTACAGGAAATTGTAGATGCAATCTTTTTTGAAATTACAAACGTACATCACATGGTCTAGGTCTCTAATACGTGTATGTGTGAATGCAACCCAACTGAATGATTGATCATACCAACAATGCGCCAAAATAAACTCACCATCAATCTCACTATTACCTGGTAACTAGCGCACTTTAAGATAATGTCACTGAGAGTGTTTTGCGTGTCAAGGCTGGCAAAACATCGTTCTGCGGACCATGTTATATTGTACAGAAACTTGCAGGTTGCTGCACATTGTATTAGTTTGTGACGTAGAATAAGGTCGTAGCCGAGTTTGTGGTGTGGTCATCTTTTAAGTATAGCAAGTGTGAGGTTGTTGTTGTTTTTTTTTTTTTTTTAAAACATGCTTTTGTTTGCGTAAAGACTTTTTTTTTCTAAGAAATATGTGTATACATGTGTGGCGGCCTGAGAAACCGCTTTTACGTGGCGAAATTTCAAAGTTCTACAGGACTTGCCAAGCTGAACTGATTTCTAATTTGCATAACAATCCTTTCTAGACATTCAATCGAAACATGTCCATGCCGCTTTGGCGAAATCTGTTCATTCTGGCTTAAATTTGAGGGGTCAACGGTTGGAAAGTCCAATTTTGGCAGGTCGATGGGTTTTCCCAGGCCACCACACATACGCTAAATTGCTTATTTCCGTGGATACGGTACATATATAAAATGTCACCACGTGCAAATTTATATAACATGCTTTTTTTTTATTTTAATCATTATGAAATAGCTGTAAAACATCATGTACTGTATATGTATAAAATTGCACAATCAAATGCTGTCATGCCATCAGTAGAAAATGCGGCATTATTATATCTCTGGATTATTTAATAAAAAAATAATAATTGCCCAAGGAAATCTGGTGCTTTGTGTAATTCCAGTTGATGTGTCATTTCCTTTTACCTTGACATGCTTTTTGGTGTTTTCCCAGAAATACTCTTGGAATTGCCTGTGCGAATAAAAGTACATCCATTTTGAGTGCAGTGCATCAGGTGAAACAGTCTTCCGTTCAATGATCGCGCACTCTGTTGGACGGACTGTAGGTGGCAACACTGGGCCGCAAATTGGTGTGGAAGCTTCTTGCCTCATCACATTTGCATTTACTGGTTTGGTAGCCTCTTACTCATAGTGACTTGCGAGACCAGAGTGAGGACACATCCGCTTGAGGGTTGTGGGTCTTGAGCAGAAACCAAACAATGGCTTTCTCCCAGGCCTCAAGCCATATTCACCTACGACTCATTTTCTACCTTGTTGAAATATATTCTTTTTTCTACACTGCAAATGTTTTGCCCATTGACCTTCAAATACTCAAAGATTTTGAGTCAAATCCAATTCTGCACTACGTTTACTCATTTTAAGTTGCGTAAATGGCAATTCAGACAATTTGTGTTGCTATATTTATAAATCACATCAAATCCATAGTCCATCCATTTTTTTTTTCCAAAGAGAAACAATCCACTAATGGAAAAACTTGTATAATTTCAAACAAATGAGAAATGAGAGCGATTTCATCAAAAGAAAACTTCTCAGTTTGCTTACTTTTACTTTATACTTCTCTAAATATGATTCTGGACCGATTTGCCATCATTACAAGTGGGGTTTTATAACTAATCCATCATATGGTCCATTCTGGACACCCTTATAGTGACTTGATATTGCGACTGCGCATTTCCTTGTCAAGAGAGTCACACTAAACAAAGGACAACCATGGGGCAGGCTGTAAAAACGAAAGGAAAGTTTCTGTTTGTGTGGCTCGAACTCCATTTCATTACATTTGAATATGAGATTAAAGAACAAAAAGTCAGCTTTAATTCTGAGGTCTATGTACCGGGGTCGATTGTTTCTTCTGTTTTCAAAATGTTGCATTTTTTACTTTTTTATTCTATGCACAAGAATCTATAAAAAAAAAATAATAAAAAAAAAAGCCTTTTTTCCCTTTTCTCTTATAAAATCTACAAACATACCACTGGGAAAAGCTTGTACGCTCCAGCTATCAAATAATATCCTAATTTTACTAGGATTAGCTAAGCTTGCTAAGATAGCCAGGTGGCTAACTGACAGTAAATTAGCATAGATCTTTCACAAGAAGACACAGGGATTTCCGAATATGAGCTTACCAGAACAATGAACGCTATTTTGTCTCTCACTGACATTTTACTTTACAGAATCTCAGAAACATTTGGTGGTTTCAGTTCTCGCATCAAATTTGAAACCTGAATTACGTTCATTTGCAGTAACTGAAAGATTCTCAACATTGGAGCTAAAGAAACATGAGCGACCATTTAAAAAAAACCAGTTTATTCATCTCAGGCAATAAGATCTCATTTTTACTATGTTTATAAGCTGATATTGTGAGTACATGCATAGAATTAGCAAACACATAAAATGTGACTCGTGATTTCCTAACAATATCATTTTAAATGTATAATCTACCTTCAAATGATAATTTGGGCTGCACTTTCCGAGTGACTCCATCAGTCAGGATCACAACGTCATTGAAAATGAAGAAAGTAAGGAACGAGAGGATTTACTTTCCTTCAGGAAATTCGGATGATGTGACTTCCTGTCGAACATGTGGCTTTTCATATTTCAGCGGGATGAGTGAATGTTGTGGGAACTGAAAATGTGGATTTCTTGCCATAATCTATAATGGAGGATTCGTGGAAAAACGTGAGATTTTAACGATTATATTTCAAGGTAAAATATGCGCAAAGGAAAATTTCACCTCACAGTTGACAATTTATGGAAAAAACGATTAGCATTTAGTAACCTTATATGTCTAATGAAGCAAATGTGTGATCACTTCAGTAGCAAACTCCAGCTGACTTGACCCTTGTTTACTTGCCTTAACACCCGAGATCACACCATGAAGCACCCAGAACTCACGCAAGTCCTTTTGTTATGTGCTAATGATGCAAACATGGTACCAGAATAAGCTTAACGGAAAAACACGTTTGCATGCTCATCTCAATACTCTGTAACCTGACGCCGATCACGGATTTAGACCTCATAGTGGAGGCTTTATATAGTTCTCATGCGGACACCGTCTGCCCTAGAGCTGTTTTTATAGACATAGCGTTCTTTCTTTGAAGTTCTAATTGATAAGATGATTTTTCTTTCCAATTGCTTATGTTGATTGTTGGATGCAATATTGAGCCAAAGTTTTTATTTTATGGTTTAAGCATTACCAAAATTCTACGTTATCACTATTTCATGTATTAGAGAATCCATGTTGCATTGTTTGTACTGAGTAATTAAATTCCATCTATGCAAATATGCAAGCATTTTTATAGTACAGCTAAAGCATGAACCATCGGTGATGCACTGAAGTCAATGGTATTCCAGTGCAAAGTTATACTATACCTAAGAATACTTCTTGGTGCATTTGAATGGCTCGAACATTGTCTCTCACTGTTCCCTATTATTCGTCTGCACATGTTGTTCTCAACGGCCGAACGCTGGTATTCTACAGTATCAACAAGGGCGGCTTCCTCTTCCTCTTGTAGTGCTTTCATTTCTGCACATTCATATCCAAAGCCCGTAAGTCACATGTCTACACGGTCTGTTTGTTTGATATAAGGGACTTCTCTGTGTGATTATTGGGCTTGTCTATGAATTTATGAGAAATGGTGTCATCAGTGCTACAACATGCCAAATAGACAGAAAAGCGAAAAAGGGAAAAAACACAGGAAGTTGCGAACATAACCAAAGTCTGGCAAGCAAACATGATTTAACTTCTCACAGAAAAAAAAAAAAGGGTTCCTCGTGGGTTCTTTGGAGAGTTAAAGAGTTCTTAGTGTGCGCAAGGTGTTCTACTTGGGAATCTTTCTGGAAGAGAAACCCAACCAAGCTTCAGGGCTTTAGGGTTCTAGGTTAAGGTGTTTATTACTATTGCAGCACTGAAGTTCCGGCTGCAAGGAAAACCATAGGTATATTCATTATTGTTTCTGTAGGAGCAACCCATCAAAGAGACCTGGAAGATCGACACGCCGAGTTTAAAAGAAAAACATTTGCAATCACTGATATGATGTTTACTTACTATTTTGGAAAGGAGTCTCCAGTGTCACAGTGCTTTATATCAGTCAGAGGTTAAGCTGTAACTTTTTTTTTTTTTTTTTTGCTTCCATGGGAAAGTCTTCAAGACTTCGCATTTCTCAATGACATGACAAGTTGCATGGTTTTTTTGTCAGAAATACCAGAAAGAAAATGACACTGGTGAAGAGTCTAATTCTTAAGCTGTCATAACATAACGAAATTACATGAAGTGTTCTGAGAATGGCATGGCCGAAACTTGTCTCACTCACAAGGAACAAAAGAGGTTGGTGATGGAGTGACTGTCTATAATGAAAGCGGTAGCAAGAAGATGTCTCGTTGACATCCCTAAACATTAAATAAATTGTTAAAAAGTGTGTCTTGTTCTTTAAAAATGACATTTTTGCAAATGGCTATGGTATGGAAGGAATAAAGCACTTCTATAATCAGCAGTGACTCCACATCACATCAGGCCACTCACTGCTGATTATTTCCCTACAAAAACATGACCCCAAGTATTTTGCTCCTTAATTACACAACAAGTCAAATATTACATCTGTAACCCACAAGGCCCAAATTAATGCAACCATGCTGTCATGCGCCCCAGACGTCAGTGTGAAACCGAACAAGTGGGCTGAGGGTTTCCTGTCTGACACACATGTATCCTCATTCTTGACACATCCTTTTCATCATTCTTAAACATGTACATGAAAACCACGGGCCCTTTTACCGACCTTGCCTTACTGGTGTGTACAGTCACATCTGTGCACATAAAACCCCAACTGTTTCGAAGCTGACAAATCATTTGGTTATCTACAGAGGGAAAATGTTTCCTCAACGGTTCTTCAGTTGGTCAATAGTTCAAGATTTCTAAAGTTCAAGATTTCTACTTGGAAAGCCTTCTTCTTAGAAACTTTTCTGAATGGAAGACCCTCCCTTCTAGGGTCCTACAAGGAAACTCCATGGGGTTCCCCAAAGAGGAACAAATCAACAAGCATTTCAGGGTGCCAAGAGTGTTATGTAATCTAAAAGAAACAGCAAAAGTGAAGAACCTTTACCCCCCATAGAGTATATACCAGTGTAGTCACCTGTATAAAAAATGATCAACTGACCGAATGTTCACCAAGAATGAAACCCAGTCTTTTGAATTAGCACTGAAAGGCCAAAAGGTTCCCTTTTTTTTTGGATCAGAATAGAAAGTGACCTATTCCAGTCTCACATTTTTCAACCTCCCATGCCACAAACAATGCTGACATCATGTGCTTTCTACCACAGGTGTATCTTGGTTCCCTATATGTAAACACAGCCTGACTTTTTTTTTGGTACAAACGCATTTTAGATATTTATTGTCCTGTGTTGTGCTTAATACTATTCCACATGGACATGGGTGGCATGGTGGTGCAGTGGGTAACAACGCCACCCTAAAGGTCCAAGGCCATGGGTTTGATCTTACAGTAAGTTCAGGTTACTGCCTGCCTTTTATATATGTTCTCCAAGTTCCCAGACTCCCATTCACCTCTCAAAAACATGCCAGCAAGTGATGGATTGGAATCCCATCTAGGTTGTATTCCTGACTCACACCCAATGATAGGATCTACTGCGACCAGGATAAAGCACTTATTGAAGATGAATGGTTGAATGTTCAGGGTGTAGGCCAGCATATAGTGTAAGCTTTTTGCCACCAAGATGAATATCAATACGTTGAGTAATCTTACATTTCTGAGCTTTTCGTTTTTTTGTTGGTTTTTTTTTGCATGTCCTAGTTTGTTAGGAAGTCGGGGGCAAAGTTCAGGGTCAGCCATGAGGACCCCGAGAATCTTGGCTCAAGGCCCAAGTGTAATAGCTTGGTGGTTCTGGGGGTTGAACTGAACCACATTCTGATCAGTAGCCCAAAGCCGTAACCACTGAGCCAGCCTTGCCAACCAATCCCTCATGGGCTGCGCTGGACTCAGGTACAAGGATAAAAGGGTACCTTGTTTATTTTGCAATGGGCAGACTTGAAATACAGTCTTGAGAGAGTACCAAAAGAAGAAGTGAAACTTTTAACAAGAATGGGACTTTTACAATGCTGTCTGGTGACCTCCCTCAGGACACAGTAGCAACGCTGTTTCCCCATACAGAGAAAGTCCTCGACCTTCTTGACTAGCCTCAAACACAATGCTTGCAAAAACCCCCTTCAACTCCAGTGAAGTTCTACTAACTCAGCTGTGGTTTAGTTGCTCGCATGAATTCCTTCAAAGAACTGCTAGGCTTAGCACTTACTCTGTAGTGTGAATTAGCTACAATAGTTTTTGAGCCTTTCATAAAGCAAATCATGCATGGACAGGCAAGGACATACTATACAGCATTGTGATCTTCCAGTAGCAGAGTCCTGCAGGGGTTTTAACATGCAAGAGTAATTTTGACCGAAGAAAAGGTATGAACACCCTTAACCACTTGTTTTTCATATGAGCCGGCTTGTGGGAATTGAAACGTTTGCAACAATGAGATCATTACAGCACCAAGACCAAGCTTTACCTATTATACAGATACCATTCCTTTCTCAAAGAGCCTTTTTTTTTTTTTAAATGAATGTATACATTGGTTTATACATAAAGTACAGTAGGCCACTTGACTTAAGTGCTGTTGCGAGGGTTAACAATTTACACAAGCAGGTGCAAAACATTATGAGATTGAATGGGACCTCTCCCCATAAACAGACCATTTCCAAATGCGTGTTTTGCTGCCCAGAGGAGAATTTCAAAATGTTTACATGATAAGCTCTGTCTAGTCAAATAACTACTAAAAATACACAATTAAATAGAGGTCTATGCCTTTCGCGACATTGCTTGTTGTGTTCTGCAGGCACACACAAAGAGCGCATTGAAAAAGCTGTGAGGTAAAAGTCAGCATTTGCTTATCGGCTGTTGAAGTTTCCACAGTCGGATTTGCATCTCTACATGTCAAAGGGAGAATTGTGTCAAAGTGTGCAGCAAATTCACCAGGTCCTAAGCAGCCAACGAGCGTCAGTTCAAACTTCCTCTTGCTTTCTGTGGTTAGGCATGTCTGAGTTGATGACGTGTTGCACTAGTCTCGGTGATGCACAGCTTGTATAAAAACTTTTGCGTAGAATCCTGCTTTCAGATCCTGTGTTAACCAGCTAACGGACGCGCCACATACAAACACGCTTAAGTGCTATCGACACACCAGAGAGAAAAATGCCAAGCTTGCCACGAACCATAAACGAACTGGACAATATGACCAAGGAAGAGAGACCACCACAGTCTCAGTGAGTTGAATTTATTTTTATATACTTTTGATGTCTTGTTTAATGAAGGCTACGAACCAATAAGTGAAACTCTTTCTGGTTACAGGAGGAAAGATTTCAAGTGGCGGCTTCAGCGCAAGCTCATGAGAAGCTCAATGTCGGAGAAGTGAGTGTAATTTTTGTTTATTCTTTTGTCTATGTACAATATCTGTATGTATTATGTGGTATTAAGATTCTCCCATTCAACCAGATTTACACCTGGGGAGAGCCTGCTCTGGTCACAATCTCTAGAAGCTCTTCTTAGATCCAAACGTAAGTACTACATTCATAATATATACTTATCCAATATCTTCATCATTGGTGGATAATCATCCACCAGTAATTATGAGCGGATCATTAGACCTACATGGTTGCAGAGATACAAATATGCATGATGGAACGAAAATAAGACCTCATTAAGACAAACGTGCAATGTCTAAAACGACACAGGGTGACTCTTGTCCTCTCGTCTCCCGCAGCTGGTAAAACAACTTTCCAGGCTTTTCTTAAGTCTGAGTTCAGCGATGAGAACATTGAATTTTGGATGATCTGCGAAGACTTCAAGAAAATCCCGTGCAAACATAGGCGGGGCGCCAGAGCCAAGAAGATATTTGAACGCTACGTCACAGTTGAAGCCCCAAAAGAGGTAAAAAGGACTTTCTTCATGTTCTCCATGTCCATGAATCCATTGAAATGATGAAGCTAAAAATCCATGTAGTGTTTGGGAGAAGCAGTGTGCCGAGCAATTGCCTTTCTAATAAACCCCTTAAGATGACTTACATGGTTTTTTACAATGTCCCACAGATCAACATCGACCACAAAACCAGGGAGCTCATCAAACAGAACATGCTGACCCCGACGAAGTATTGCTTCGACGAGGCCCAGAAGATCGTCTTTAGCCTTATGGAAAAGGACTCGTACCCCAGGTTCCTCCGTTCTGACTTCTACAGAACCCTTATGGAATCAGTCTCATAAGGATCGAGATGTGAAGGATACGGCTCAGACAAAGAGACCTGGATAACCTGGTGCTTAATCATTAAGGACTACAGCACAGGATCTAGATAAAGACAATGCCAAGGGCTGGCCCTGAAACTGGGCTTAGACAGCTGGACTGATATGGATGCACAGAAGTCTGACTTTGGCCATTTTTGCCACCGGACTGGCCTCATCTACCTACATCTGTTGCCCCGCTGCCTTGCTGTTCTGCTACACTACATGAGGAACATGCCCAAAAGGCTAAACAAGCTGCCACTGGAACTACAATGCCAAGTTCATGAGTTTCTTGGTACTTTCTGTAAGACGAGGAAAGTCCCCGTGGCTATCTTTCAATACCACATCCACCAACATGATGCTAAATTCACACTATGTAATTTCAGAAGTCTTTAGAGATTTTTAGTCATCTCACTGTACAGGATGATGCGAACAAATTCCGGCCCAAATTCTATAACAGACTATGCGATAACGTACGCTAATGCAATGTGAGATTATCTGATAAAGATAATGTTATTATGTTCTGCTTACATCATCAATCGGCGTGATATGGGGTCATGGAGAAAGTGACTTCTATTGGTGGTTTTTAGATGAGCATCGTAGCGGCGCTCATGCTCTGAGATCGAGCACAACTTTCGGACACCGCCGGAACTTTGTGGTCAACCGTCTTCGGCCATAAAGGAACTAAATCCCCCACCAGTGACCACGTCATTTCATGCGTTCTAAGCCGGTCGATTTTAACTCACGGATAAGGAACTCTTTAATGACGTGCGAAATTGTCCAAACGGAAAATAGCACAGTGTAAACAAGCAGATCGTTTAAAAATGTGCGATGTTTGATGTTTTCTACCGAACGGAAAAGAAGCATGGGCAAATCTCTAGGCAGAAGTTCTGATAGTTCATCGGACTATTTTTTTTTTTTTTAAAGTCGTTAGTACTGGAAGTAAAAATGTTTTTGAGATCTCTGGACTCAAGGTCAATTGAAAGGAGTTATCTCCACATGTACTTCTTCTCCACATAATTCTATGTAGTGTTTAGACATGTTTTTTGTTCATTGTTTTAAATTATGATTCCTTTATGGACATTTATTTGGAGGTTTCACAGGTTGAAATTCCCCAATAAATATCTATGGAGACTTCTCTAACTGGTATTAAGACATATTGAATAAATATAAAACTTACAACATGGCTTGGATTTCTTGTACTCAATTGTAAAATGTACTCTATTGTGTACTTTTTTCTTGTTCTGCTTGGTGATTTGATTTTGCACTGATACCATATGACCTAAAACGCTACTATAGGTCTTGGACATCCCCTAAATTTTCTCAAGTGAGTAACTGAAAGTTTGACACCACATCGCAGGATAACAAGAGCGGTTTTGTCACAACTTCCCTGTTAGCTTGGTTGTCATGCGCTTCGGTCAGGTGATGGCAACTTAAAGTGTAAATCAAACACATGAACAAAACGCCTACACAGGTCATGTTCCTTATGGTTAAGGGAATTCAAAAGATTTCAGAGGTACATCAAGCTGCATATGGGAACTAAAACATAAAGAAAGGTTCTGTGGCATGAATGACATGTTATGTTTGCGTTCCCAAGGCTATTTTAGATTCGGCAGCGTCATTTTTATCATTGGAAAGTGTGCACTAGAACTTCACGCAGACGTCATCTAAAATGTATGAAATATCAGCAAGATCTTTTATCTTGGGGCTGTAGTAGAGATGAACATTGATATAGCTGTTTATGATAACAGAATAGTCTTGGGAACACCTAAATATTAGTGGCATCTATGAAGATGTTAAGGAGAACCCAAGAACTCATGAAGCTAGGAATAAAAACAACATGTTGTTGTTCATGCTGCTGCTTATCTATTAAACTGTCAGAAGATTAAATTATCTTAGCGTTTATAGCATTCAATCATCAAGACACTTCTGTGTAGAGCTACGAAGACCGGGCTTTTCCAGGAAGCAAAAGGTATTGTGACTTAAACTCGTGTTTGGGGGAAATAAAGGTTTGTTTTGTCTATTACGCATTTAAAAGACGCAGCGGGAGAACCTTAAACAGTTCACACTTCTTCTTAATGACGGATCGGCTTTCATAGGAAAAAAGCGAAATGGGGAGATGATGGCTCAGATATAGGAGAAACCGTAAATGGGAGCAATTTTGCAAAACATATCGGCACTCTGAGTGAACTCTGCCCTTTCAGACATACAGCGCAAACGCACAGGCAAGGTTTTTGATATAATCTCAAAGTGTGAAATTGTAAACAAAAAACATGTATTCATATTAGTTACAGTAATATAATCTTTCATCAGAATTTGGAAATGGCCACAGAAACACATCATTCAAGTGAGGTGGAAATCAGCGATGAACCTTGAACACTCTAAAACCTATTTATTCAGCGGCACTGTCGAATTCTCAGTTATGATTGGTCAGACGGTGTCAATTGACCTTCTTTAACCTCACCTCCACAAAAGCTAACACTAAACAAATTTAACAATGTGTTGTTTAGCAATGAAAGTTACGACAACGTAAATGAAAAAAAAATTTGATAAAGCAAATTACGGGGAAATCTCTGTTCGTTATGCCCTGATGAATAAAGAAAAGACAAAATAGATGGCTCTGTTCGGGTAGGCAACTTGGATTACTTCCCAAAGGAAGTTGCACACAATATCCTTCAGCAATATTTTATATTAATAATATATCCATTATCTATAGCGCTTTATCCGTCTGGGTCGCGGGGAAGCTGGAGCCAATCCCAGCATCTCCGGGCGAGAGGCGGGGTACACCCTGGGCAGGTCGCCAGTCCACCAGTCCACAAATTATGACTAAAACATTGACTAATATTACAACTGAGTTAAACTGACGAAATTGTTACTAAAACAAAGCAAAAAGACTAAAATGTGACTAAAACGTAACTATAATTTGCCGTAAGTGACTAAGACTAAAACTAAAAGAATGATTCTTGCCAAAATTAATAGTGATACAGCCAATACTCAAAAGAGTTTAATCCAAACAATCTTGTCCAGCCAACCAGACGTTTTTAAGCGCTTTCGTTTATTGGTATTTTAGAACAGTCATTGAGAAGGTGTAAGGCAAGGGTCCCTGTGTATCAGTCAGACCTCCATCAATTTGGTCCAGAATTGGTAGATTGGTAGATTATGAACCTTATACATACTCATGTTTTGATTGGACGACCAACAATTACATGAAAGACAAACGTCATCATCAATATGTCCTCACCCATTCCCAGACCTTGAGTACGGATACTAAGATCAAGAGTCGAAGTATTGAAAACCTAGTCACAGTCATATTTGTGGTCTACAGACAAAGTCTACAAGATCAAGCCTTCAATTCAGCTCAGGAATCCCTGAGGTTTGACTGCTGAAAGAACCCGTTGGTGAAGTGACAGCAAACGGAAGTTACCGGGAAACAATGATACCTCAAATTTACCTGAGAACTTTCGGTACTGTATCATTCTTTTGATTATGTTAGTCATACGCTCCTCATGCTTTCGGGATGAGTACTGTGGTTGTCATGGATGCCCTCAAATATCTCAGACACACTGACTCAAATTTTACTTTAGGCTAAAACACTAAAATCTTCATGTAGGAAGGGATCAGGGTCATGCTCAGCCCGTGGGTGGTTTATCTTTGTCGACCACTAGCGTCAGAATCTAAGATGCAATCTGACTGGGTTTCCACATGCACTTTTGTCGTTGGTTGGTTCATCAGTCATACCATCTGTCCCATTGCCTGTTTCTGTAAAAGTAGCAGGTTCATGGGTCTGTTTATTGAAAAAAAAACATACCTAGTAAAGCTTGTGAGACTAGTCCCGTAGATACTAAGGTTACCTAGTAACCCCTTAACAATTCCATCTGTCCGAATGGTTTGATTTGTACTCATGGCCGATTAGCCAATGAATGCAACATTTGTGTGTGTATATCGTATCAAATTCCTGTATATAATGGATAGGCCTTGAACAGACCAGTTTTGATTTGGCGTACGGTTACAATTACTGTTACTGCGGCATTGTTTGTTCTTGTATTTTGTCAGGTACACCATATCTGTTAAAAAAAAAAAAAAGAATGCATGTATTTCCATTACGAAATCCATTCAGCACTTACATGGCAGCTATGCAAATCATAGCTAATCGTGCTAATACACACTTAAGGCCAGACTGGCCATGATAGATCAATCGGCTGTGAGCAATATTATAGTCTTTTTGCGCTACATCGTTTCTAAGAAGCTCAATTCAGGTCAGGAATGAAAATATTCATTCACAAGTGGAAATCTTGATTCCCAACCCTACCTATTACTCGCTATTAATTCAAAATGCAGTAAGGCTGTTTCTTCTTTACTTGTACAGTGGATTCTTTTGAATTTTCTCATCCATTCATTCGAAAGGTTTCGTGTATTTAAAAGTCACGTGATAAGATGAGACAAGACCCAAGCGTGTTTTATTGACAGCGAATCCAACGATCACAATCAGGAGTCAAAAATCAACGAACCAGGAAACAAGGCAACCCTGCTCACACATAAAGAATGTTAGGATTGCGCGAAGACACAAACAAAAATAGGTTTAAACAGGCTAATCAAGGCCCAAACAGAGAACAGATGAACACAATAGAGTAACGAATCAATAGTCGCAGACAGAACCAGAACCAAAACAGACTAGAGCATGTGACGCTTGTTGTCATGGGAACCTTGACGCAACGGGGACTCCATGAACAGTTTAAATCTAACAACGAGGAAGCTACTACGTGCTAATGCAGAAGTTGTGGACTTTCACACAATTTGTTTCATCCTCATCCTTAAACAGGTCAGGAGACCCGAGTACAAACAGTTGTATTTCCAATTTCCTTATTCGGTAATCGCGTTATCATGCTCCGGTTTACTGTTTAATGAGAAGCTAGAACACCTAAACAAATCTTGGGAATTCCTACGAATCCCACAGTTCAGTGTTTTTGTTTTTTTTGTTGTTTGTTTTGTTGGAAATGATAAGAAGAGCTGGTTGAAGTGGTGCAACGTGCAATTGCACTGACGAGGATTTTAAAAAAAAAAAAAAAAAAAAAAAAAAAGTGACCTTGAGCGGACGTCGATCGATCTATAATCAAAATTTGAATAAAATCTTTAACATGAAGCAGTACTCAGATCCCCAAAAAAAAACCAAAACAAAATGTGCCAATGCACTTTTAACCAGAAAGATGTTGCAAAGAATTTCAATTTAGCATCCACTTCAGGTTAATACTCCAACCACAGCATGTTTATGGCCTGTGGGGGGCCATTAGATGGCGGGAACAACAAAAAAAGCCAATCTGCACATTTGCCCCCCGAAGAAAAAAAATCTAAAGGAAATACTACATTTCCTTTTACGTCATGCTGAATGTAGCTTCCTGAGTTACTGGTTTGTTGATTTTTGTTACTCGCACTTGACACCAGTTATTTTTTCCTCAGTTGTTGCTTCTTGCACTTTGTCTCAGCGCAGCTGATACTTCTTAAAAAGCTCGATGATGGAATTGGATTCGGCCTCACTTGTAAGTCACTTTGGATAAAAGCGTCCGACAAATAAATATGTAAATGTAAATGCGAATGTAAATCAATGTCAGGCTATGCAAATCAAGGGGTATGACATTAAAGAATGACAGAAGAGGTGACAACAAGGACTACCTTTATCACATGCATCCTGCCCAAAAATGCACTGACAGCTTAAGCTTCGGCCTTAATGAATAAACAATGCCTCGTTCCTGTGATTTTCTCCTTGAGTAATGAGCAAATCTTCATTTCAGAGCTAAACAACTCAAGTACTTTGGGGAACCTCACGGATAAGGACGTCTAGTCGTCACATGACCTTGCATTGCTGACTATCGAGGATAAAGGCTATCGAGTGACAGAACGTAGCAGCAGAGAGTTTTTCAAACACCTTAGGGCAGCTTTGAATAGCACTTAGATGAAATAGTGTATACTTTGGTACTCGCAATGGATACAAAGGGTTGAATGCAGTTTCAGTTGAATTCCACAAGTGACGGGGGTTTACGCAAGGTTAAGTTTCATACATACGTTTTCCGTCAGGATGTGCGAAGGAGACCAATCGAACTTGGTATTTATCTACAATAGATGACATCTTAAGAAATTTTTAAAGAAGTTATCTTCAGCTATGGACAACGTAAATCTATACAGGTTTTGTATTTCGCTCGTCTCAGTTCTCTGGAGTACGGAGAGCGTTCATTGGCTTTTTAACAGCACGCAAACGTCCAGCACGCATCTGATGAAACCCCTCAATCTAGTGGTTAATTAGCGAGAAATGGCAAATTCCAAGGACATGGTTCGTGCAGTGGGCAGGTTACATACAAAACTTTCAAAGGAGGTCGATAGGAGGAAAGGGACCGCCAAGACCTGGAAGTACAATTCCACGCCTTACTACTGGTCATTATTTTTTGGCGGACCTGCGGTTGTATGCTTACTTCATGCTACCAGGTTGAACACAAATCAAAGCCAGATATAGAGTTGGATCAATTCCGTCTCAACGTTCGTTCCACTGGAGAGCCAAAACAGTTGGTAAATAATGCACGTTAGGCCCGGACTCGAGCGCTAAACAGTGTTAACGTCGACACATTGCTAACCAACTCGCCACTGACTCCCATTCACTCCCGACTCGAAACGGCTTACTGTACAGCTTCAGTACAGGCGGTGAAACTATTACAGGCACTGTGTTAGAAGCACACTCGCAACGAGGACGAGAAACACTTTGAATATGGTAAAGAGGGCTTAGAAATGCATCCCGCGCGCTCAGCGAAGGCATGTTTACTTATTCGTTATTGGAGATTTTCCTCGGTAGAGGCATCCTTAGTCGATTATATAAGCGTGATAGATTTTGACAAGCGAGATTCTTGTGTACTCCGATTTCCTGCAACGGCCCGACGGTGTCCCATTTGTGCATAAGCACATTAAATAGACATTACGTATACATCTTTCGTTCCACGTCGAAGGATTAACAAGGCACTTGTGTGTGTTCTGAGGGAATAAACAAGAGGAACACGGCTTGAGGACGGACTGCAGACTTCCAGACCTACGGCGTCCTCTAGTGGAACATTCATCGCACACCATTAAAGGGATTTCCGTTTGCAAACACCGAACCATGTACATTCATACCGCAAGATTTCTTTTCCTTAGAGTCGGGCTTGATTTGCTTCCCGGCTTCTGTACGGCTGCTTTTAGATGATATGTACAAGGGCATTCCTTAACGTGGAGGAGAAACCGATTCAAAATAGCGTTAGATTTATAAAGATGTAAACAGTGCAACTAAAATTAACTAAAGAAAAAATAGTCTCAGACGTTGAGTGCTAGCTTCAGTTCTTTTAATATTCGGAGAGCGGTAATTGACATTTATGTGAATTTTAAGCCTTTTGAATTTTAGGTCAGTCACCAAAACATCTTTTGCATAGACTTTGCATAGAAACGCTTTAACATGTACACTTCCTTGATTTTTTTTTTTTTTTTTTTTTTTTTTGCAGTTTCATTGAAATCATTTGTCTATTTGGATTTTTTTTTTTAATACTTGTATATCTGTTATACACGTTATTATCTAAAACCTATATTCGCCTGCCATTTTTTTCCTCCAGGTGTCCACACATCGTAGCACAACAGTGAAGCTACTCGAACTCCGCTCCGGGAAAAATCTCGAGGGTCTCGCCGGTCCTGAGCTGCAAAGCCACTCGCTGGAGCTGCCACCTGTAGAGAACAGAGAACGTTCCAGGAAAGAAAGAGCGAATGAGCCATGCATTTTACATTTACATGTTCTACAAAGCAGGTCATTAAGGAGAAGACAGAACCAAGAACGCGAGTTGAGCGTTCTTTTGTGAAATTGTTGTGGCTTTCTGGGATTCCCTCGGATTCTGAACTCCGAATCGGACATTACGTGGGTGTACGTGTGAATGGGGTTCTGTGAGGCGGGGTAAAGAAAACCAATTTTCAAACTAAAATTTACAAACCATCCCACCAGAACGGAGCCTTTGCCTAGTGAAAGTCAGAACAAAACAAACATTCGTTCCTTCTGAAATCGGATCCCAGCTCTCCTTGTAAACGCGATGAAACTACTTACTTCTGTTTTACAGATTTACCCGATAACGTCTGCGTTTACTCGTGCGCCTCGCAGTTCAACGTTCGGGATATCGTGGTCCCGGTTTTACGTTGCGGTTCGATGTTTTTGTCGTGCTGCTTGAAGGGCCTGCCTGAGAATTTCCCTACAGTCAGAGGGGAGAACGTTTGCATCCCTAAAGTTTGAATGGGGGAAAAAATGGAAATGGAATGTAAATTTCAAGATGTTGAACATGAAGTGTGGGTGTAGCCTGCAGTAAGAGAACAATCCAAAACCTGAAGCAAATCAACAGGAAAAACAAGGCTTGTTGTTTTTTCCATGGTCTGGTCCGGAGCAGGCTGTGTATGGCATCAGGGGCAGTTAAAATCGAGACGTTGTTGTATGAAGGATAAAAGGCCGTTGAGCATTTCTAATACCAAGGAACATCAGAGAAACCCAACACACTAAATCCTGATCCACCGCTAATATTTTGTCTCCTTATAACCTAGAGTTTGTCAATATGTTTGATGAATCTTTTTATCCTGGTACTTGTTATGACTTCCGAACCCTTTGCGGTTTCCATGTTGTGTCTACGTGACTCACTTTGTACCCCGGTCTTGGGAGAAGCATTATATAAACACACGTTCATCATGTTCTTGTAGTGGTTAGGGATCCGTTCTTTGTTATTTAAGGACGTAGAAGCAAAAGGTAGAACCTGTTCATCGTGGCGTCTCTGTTGGACGTTGTGTACAGGTAGCCTCCTGTCTTCGTTCCGGTCACAGGGATTTTCAGCTGAAAAATTTAACAAACATTGACACAAATGAGAAGTAGAGCGACAACGCTGAGGCATCTCTTACCACCCTGGAGTTGGTTATTTTCAGCACGTTATATTATGTAGTAACAGTTATTAGAAACGTGCTGCGAATTATCGACAGCACTACTGGAAGAGATGCTTACAGAAAACGAATTAACACATTCTGACCAATCGGAATTGAGAATTCAACAGCGTTTTGACACAAGGACGGGGGGGACGCACTCAGAGGAAACTAATCAACAACAGGGTGATGTGATTACAAAGTATTAGTTAAGACCCTAAAACGTATTCCTGGTTTTTTTCTTACTTATCATCACGCCACTCCACAACAGGGAAAATGACTGACCTGGGCGATGTCGTGATCGACGCGGTTATACCGATCGGTGAGACGGATGTTGTGGATCTTCAAGGGAGGAGCTCCCAGATTGGCCATCGCCGTGGAGTGATTGTTTAGCTGCTCGACTGCAGATCGATAGTACTCAGATTTGGCAAAGTTTTCTAAACAGAACAGATAGGATCTTTTTTTTTTTTTTTTTTTTTTAAGACAACCCACCCTTGTTGACTTTCTTTCATGACATGTAAAGCGCGTTTTACGAGAACAAGCACAGCATCCAGATGGATTACTCATTACACGGGATTCTCCGTTGAGGGAGCGGTATGAAGAAGTGAAAAGCACTGAAAAACAGCCGGCAACCGCGAGAGCTTACATTTCCGTCCCACGGCGTTACGGTTTGGCCGTTACAAAGCACTGACACTGGAGACTCCTTGCATTAAAAAAAAAAAAAAAAAGAATAAAGGCTAAACGATCAGCTTGTCACATTTTAACATTTACAACGAGCAGCAGATCTTCCTGACATGCAAAACGATTGAAATGAGCTCTTGCGGGAAAGCGGCTTTCTCGACCACTCACTCTGCATGAGGTAGTACATCATCCCGCAGCCTCCACCGGTTACCACGGTGACGAAGATGGTCATCTGCTGTAGGAGACTGGTGGAGCGGCTCATCCTGAGGTTCTCAGTCGCTCAGCAGACCTGGAGCAGTGATGAGAATAGAGCAAGAGGCGCAAATAAACTTCCGGAAACATTTTTGGCTGTCTCATTTATCTAGATTTACTTATTTGGGTGATCACTGATCTGTGTTTTTTGGCATTATATATATATATATATATATATATATATATATATATATATTGCTCTTTACTGTGTGCTGACCATTTATCAGTGTTTAACAAACAAAAACACATTATAATTTTATCATAAAAATATCCTGACGCTGATATTGAATGAAAACGTGGACGTCGCTGCTGCACCTTGTATTACATGGGAGCGGCCATCTTTGTTTTGAATCCGGGAAACTTTATTGTAAAGCTAATACGGTTTAGCTGACAAACGAAAACATTGCAATGTAATACTGCTATTAAAAGAGTTTACTAACTAATTAATAAGTTCTTACGTAAAATGGCATACACGCGAGACAAACATGTAGTCAGGTACCACGCACTGATACAGCTAAACAGTAGACTTTGCGTTATCTGAGGTTGCTAGCTTGTACAAGACGTCAACATATCCGCCATATTGGTAGGGGCTAGAGTCTATGAGAAAATGAGGGTCTACCTGAGCGGTTATAAACGCATCTGTATTAGAAATGTACGTAAGTGTAAATATATCTGCAATGTGGATGTTTAGATTGAGTTTATATCTAGATAGAATTGATTACATAGCGCTTAAGTATTATCTGACTGTTTCTCTTTGTATCATTCTTGTACCTCTTATATCTTTCACTTTAGTCTTGGCACTCCATTTATAGCTCAGATAAGAAAATGCAATTAAAAGGATAAATAGGTATAATATAATAAAGTTATTAATAAGTTTTTAATGCTGAAACTGCATTTTAATTATTATTTTATTATTTAACATTGCGTTTGTTCTTTCGAAAGAATGTTTTAAACGCAGACTTATTAAATGTAAACAAAAGCCTGCCGCAGCATCCACCAGGAGGTATTCCATTAATAGTTGCAGTTCATCCTTTGGGCCAGCAGATGTCAGTAGTGCGCAGAGCAGTGTTCTATATCTGCGGAGGCATCTGTGCGAGTCATTCTTGCATACTTCTACAATTGTGCAAAGTTGTACGAAAGGCGACACCCTACCGCTGATTTTCACACTAGGACCAAACGTTTCTGCGGTAAGTAAACGACTTTATTTCAGCCATGAACAGTTAGTCAACATTTTTATAATTACGCAGTCTTCGCGCGCGCACAGCTCTGTTTTGCGGGTATAGTAAAGGCGTTATGAAGCGATTACAAATCGCACTATTTATCCGCACTATCACTCGGTAGGTAATTGGAAACAGTAAGATTATAACATGTAGGCCAAAATACAACGTTTTCCTGAATGGTGTACGTTGTAATATTAAAAAAACAAGTGAATATTAGATTAACCTGATCTTCGCAGATTGATTCAGTGAATCAGCTTCAGAGAACCGCTTTCCTCAGTGAATCGGTTGACTCCGAATCAGGTCCAGAATATTCGCTTTTTACTCGTTCAGTGAGTCGGTTGACTCTCTGAGTCAGGTTCATGAGCTCCGCCCCGCTCCCCTCAGTGAATCGGTTGACTCACTCAGTTAGGTTTAGGAGAATCGCGTTTGTCTTTTTTTAGTGAATCGGTTGACTCACTGAATCAGGTTCAGGAAACTCGGTCATTTCTCGTTTAGTGAATCATTTGACTCACTGAATCAGGTTCAGCTCCCTCTTCAGTGAATCGGGAGAGTCAGTTCAGTGAGTCAGTTGTGAAAGTTGGAGATTTCAGTTGTTTGGTGGTGTTAAATGATTCTTCTTTTAAATATGGGCATTTATTAACTATTTTATACGAGTCATGGTGATTGGTGTTTGTTTTTCTGGACCACAGATCCAGATGGATGGTGACTGATAATGTCTTAAAGCTTATCAAACAAACACAAGTGACAAGACCAACTGGCATTAATGTCCAAACGCCAAGTTAATGTTTCATCAGTGCCATCCCATAATTTCACACTTCCCTTTAATGGCCCATGACACAGCACGTGATGTGCGACAAATTGCAGACAACAGAGTGCAGTGTTCTCCAAACACACAGATCATAATGAGAAGATTTTTTTTTTTTTGAAGAACTGATGAAATAATTGTTTCCTGTTGTGATAACGTTATCCAGACTCACCTCACCTTTAATTTCCTCAGGTGACATGTTCGGCTGTGTGGTGGTAGGCGTCGGCATGGCGGGCCGGGTCAGGGTGCGAGACCTTCTCCTGCCTCGGCCGTCCAGCGCTGCGGAAATCTTCACGCTCGAGGGCTGCGTGTCCAGGTCAGTGTCATTCGAGATAAGATATGACCGTTGTTGTGAAATCTCGCTGCTTCATTTTTATTAATTAAAGTAATCATGCAACTCTTTCAATAACAACTCGCAAACCATGACTCTCAGAATGGTGGAATCATGGGAGGGGATATAATCAATGAGAGTAAAGAAGGCAAACGCACCAAGGAGACATGCTGGCAAAGTCTTGCGCTTGCTTAAAGTCACAACAGGGTAGCGGTGATGACGAAACATGGTCTATCGTTAGCGGATCATCGCAGAACCTGTTCTAGAATCCGGCTAAGATTCCATTTCGCCGTGTAACACTTGGCTTTTCCGTGTAGGAGTACGCTGGAGGAGCAGCAGGGAGTCCAGCAGATCGCTCTGGAGGAGGCGCTGAGCCGCAGCGACGTTCAGGCGGCCTTCGTGTGCACAGAAAACGCCAGCCACGAAGAATACGTCAGGTGAGACGGGGTTTCATTTGCGGTGTAGAAAGTCAGAGCATTACCCGAACTGCATTTGACGTTCGTCTTGCGGTTTAATTTTTTCGCTCAGCCGGTTCCTTGAAGCGGGGAAACACGTGTGTGTGGAGTATCCCATGGCGCTCAGCTACAGCGCCGCCGCTGACCTGTGGGACCGGGCGCGACAGAAGGGTGAGCCGGTTTAGAAATATCAAAAACCACATGAGAGAAGCGGCGTGCGTGATCTTTACCCGTCACGTCTACAGGTTTGGTCCTGCACGAGGAACACATCGAGCTCCTCACCCCCGACTTCAAGCAGCTGAAGAAAGACGTAGCCGGGAAGCAGCTGGAGGAAGGAAGCCTGCACTTCACAGGTACGACCACGTCCACACACCTTCCTTCCGGTGATCTGTTACCACGGCAACGTCCATGACAACGTTTCCACCCAGGAGGTCCGCTCAAGAACGGATTCGGGTTCCCGTCGTTCAGCGGCATCGCCCGACTCACCTGGCTGGTGGATCTTTTCGGCGAGCTCGGCGTTAACGCGGCGTCGGTGGTCGAGGAGCCCGAGAGGAAGCACACGAAGATGACGGTCCGCTTGGTAACCAAGGAGCAGAAGTGAGTTCAGGACACATTTCACACGATCTTGCAATAAATGAACGTCTGTCATTTCTATATTCTTCACCCCTTTGCACAGACCCCTGACCTGGACGGAGGAGCGCGCCGAAGGCCTGAGCCGCGGCAAACGCATCGACCTGCGCTTCAGCACGTGCAGGATGACCGAGATGCCGTCCGGAGTCCCGGAGCCTGTCGGGATCTTCATGCAGGACACGGTGCTGTTCGGGAACAAGCTGCTGGGCGCCGTGCCGCAGGAACACCTCCAGGCCGAGCGGAGTCGAATCCTTCACTGCTTCAAGTTGGCCGAGGACATCAGAAGACTCTGCCAGGACACCACGGCCTGAATAACCGAGGCACTGCGGCACACGGGCTTTCCCTTTGCGTCAGTGTTTCCTACAGATTCTCCTTATACAAATTCAGATTTTATGCCCAATAACATGGAAATAGGCTTGGCCATGGCGAAAAAGCTGCAGTGTTAATAACGAGAAGATTGTACAACATTGATTGTTGCGTAATCCCTGAATGCTTGCTTTCTCAAAAATAGTCAAATGTGTTTATTTTCAAATGTGTCCGCTACATATTTTGATATACAAAATTAAATACGAAAGGCCCATGGGTACCTTTCTGTGCTACGTACGAACATCCTTTGTGACTGGTTCTTCTGGTTCTTAAAACGTTTCCACCGTTCACCATGTAGTGAGCGCATGTAGTGAATGACGAGCCTGTTATTGTTATTTCAATTACATCGTGCTATTTTAGTTTATACAGTGCAATATAAATGTGTAAGTCACTAACACACACACACACACACACACGCAGTCAGTGCACAGTGTCATGATCCTGTATTTAGGTCAATTACATAATGTAGCATATATCCGTCTAGCTATGATACAAAATGTACAATATTTATAAGGTTTATATTCAGCCTCGTTGGTGATTCCTTCAAGCGGAAGAGCCCAAGTCCAGTCCTGGAGTGTTGAGCAAGGAGCGCAGTACGGTTTGATTTCCCGGTCATACACGCCTAGCGGAACGGACAGGAAGTTCGCCCTCCGGAATTTCAGTCGGACAGCCGATTTTTAAACGAATAAATTGGCAAATGTTGTCAATCGGCCACGGAGCGTCATGTTTTAGTTTCACATTCGAGACACAATCCAGAAAAAAAAAAGCTTTACCATGCATCTACACGTTTGCGAGATCATCTTGGAATCCCTTTATTTTCATGAGTCTTACTGCAAATTGTCTGAGCTTTTGTACACTTTTCTGGCCACAAGCTTCAGGATCACTTTGCGCGGAATCTCTCGGACACTCCACGATCTCGAGGTGGAGATTCTCAGGTCTTACCTGATTAACTACATCCGAGGTGAAGAGGAAACGGTGACTTTTTTTCTTTTCCCTTCAACCCGAATGTGATCCAAAACAGGAAGTGAGATTTAAGCCAAACGATTAAAAGCTCCAAATCATCCTTAACCCTTAATCCAAGGGCTTCGATCCAACGTGAGGAAATGCTACCGCTAACGGGACCTGTAAATCCTCCGACGTGTTTTTTTTTTTCTCCTCTCATCAACAGACTTTTAGAGGATTACTGTCCATAAACCCAGGACAATAACTTAAAAACCGAACTGCTGAAAGAAATCACGATGACGTCTTTCACCGCATCTGGCAACACCAACACCAGTCCTGGTTTTATTATGGCTGAATAAGAACGTGGTGATGGACGTGGGGACGTTTTAAAGTACGCCTGAACATTGAATTCGGATACGTGGAACAATTTGAATGTTCAAAAAACGCTGATGCTTACTTTAAAAAAAAAAAAAAAAAAAGCCAGGATCTGCAACTATACAGGAACGTGAAATGCGGGAATTTAGAAACTCCCGATTTCCACCAAGACGGCTCGTGAACTAGCTCATCCCAAGTGGGAATTTGATTGTCACATCCTCAGTGATTTACTGTTTATCTTTAACGTTAACCAAGATAATTAGAAGTTTCCGGGTGTCACTGTCTAATCTCGGATGTGATTGGTTGAAGGCTCTGGACCCTTTTCCCCCCCCTGTTGTTTTGAGCCAAAAGAACATCCGAAGTTCAGGAGTACTTTAACAGAAATGTTGTGATCATCCAAGCACTCAAGAAGCTATGTCCCTGTATATCATGACAAAAAGAAAGACAAAAATATAAACAGAGAGCGAGCGAGAGACATCCTGGACTAGTAAACTGTACAAGGTGTGTTTTCCAGTCTCACGGCGAGAGAAGAGGAACGGTGGTGAACGTTCTCGATGAGCAAACGGGGGGGGGGGGAAGAAAAGAAAAAGAAAGACGACGTCTGCTGCCGTCACCCTCACGTAGACTTCTGCCTGTAGTGAAGAGTCAGGTCTCCGCCGCTCTTCCAGATAAAATACTTCACTGTTCTCAAGTCCATGTTCGGATCCAGGACCTAAAAAAGGTGGAGAGACAAATGGACCGAGTTTGACGGGTTGATAAAATCCTGAACGTGCGATTTCTTCGAAGAATTAAAACTGATAAAGTGTGTGTGGAGACCTGATCCTGGCACATGAGTTCGATCTTCTCCTCGGCCAGCATGGCCATGTCCTCGTCCTTCTCCTGCTCTCCGGGCTTCTCCGTTCCCGACGAGCTTGTGGTCTGAGACTCCGTGTCCAGGTTGATGATCTTCTCGTAGACGTGCTCCATCACCTTCCTCACCTGCAGCATGTCGCTGGCCGACAGACGGTCCCTAAACACGCCAGCGGAGCGTTAAACGACGCACCAGGAGCTCGAACAGAAAAATCCTTCCAAACAGTTGTGGATGCTGGAAGCTAGCGTCCGGTTAGTTCAGCTTCTCTGGCTGTAGCTACTCTGATTAAATACGGCAAACCGTTATTCGTTTACTGTTTGAGATTTCGGTAAACGTCCAACACGCAGAACAAGTGGCTCTCTTAACAACAACAACAACAACAAAAGGTAAATTAATACAGAAGCCCAGAATGAGCATATCTTCAAGTAAGGAGATAACATCTCGACATCTCGGTAACATATCTTGTAATACATAGTACAATAGCAACTAATAACAGTCTTATTAACTCGTACTGTAACGGCGTGCCTTACTTCTTGAGCGTTTTCGCCCCGGAGGATGAGTGAGGCTGCAGGTAGAACGGGATCTTGTTGAATTTCGGCATGTTTTTCTATGAAGACGAGACAAAACACAGCGTGAGATGCTTTTGTGACACGGGCGACGACGAAAGCAGCAGAAGAAGACGTCTCTGATGTGCACTGACTAAACATTCCTTTTCTATTTACTAATACATTTTTTTTTTTTTTTTTTAAAGATTAGAGTTCATAAATCTAACCGTAGCGCGCTAACTTCATGTGGACGAATAGCAAGTCGTTTACTAGCGTTACACCCTATGTAGTGAGCATGGAACTAATACAGCACTTGTTTGAGAGGAGAACTGCGAAACACTTACGTCCACGGTAATGTCGATGACCCACTGCGGAACGGTTTCGTTCAGCAACATGGACTCCGTTTCTCCCCCCGAGTCTCGACATAACAACCTACAGGGAAACCAAGACAAGTGGAAGGCATTCGTTTTCGACGAGACGAGACTCCTACGGGCTCGAGACTTGTTTATACGCGGGATCGATTTTCTAGGGGTGCAGTTGAGATTTTACGCGTGATTGGGTCGAGGTTTCCGGAATTTTCTTGAATTTTCCGGAAACACTCGCCTTCAAATTTGAAAAAAAAAAAGGCAGGGACGGAGAATGCGGACTTGAATCTAAAAAAAAAATTCCGCTAATGCGGAACTAATCGGCGAAAAACCGGCGTTACCTAAAGAGCGTCCTTCCGCCTGCCTCGCCGAAGATCACCGGCGTGTGTGGGGGGACCTGGAAATAGCCGTTGCCTTTCTGCAGCCGGTTCTCCTGCTCCCCGTTTACTACAGAAGCAAAGAAACGCAACGCTGTTTTCAACGGAAAGCCAATCGGACATCCGGTAAACAGGCTTCAGGTGGGAGGCTTTACCGTGGTTGACTTCTCCTTCTTCTTCTTCCATCGGATTGATGTGCGTTCGCGGCCAGAACTCGAGCAGGGCCTGGAGCAGCAGCCCTCCCAGATTCACTGGGCGGACAAAAAAAAAAAAATTATGACGTATTAGAACAAGCGAAGGTAAGCGTGAAAGTGCGTGCAAGTAGAAAAACCTCGTACGCTTCGGGTCGGATCCATCCGGACTCGTGAATCCGGCGTCTTTGGCCGACACCCAGGCGGCAAAGCAGTCGCTCTCGTCCAAGGTGATGGTCAGCATCTAAGCGGCGACAAAACACGTTACGATAAAATCCGGTTCCCGGGCGAAGCCGCCCCCGAGCGCACGCACTCACCCCGGTTTTAAGGTCCACCGAAAACCAGTTGGGCACGTAGACCATCTTGAAGCGCTTCTTGATCTCCTCGTCGAACTCCACTTTGCCGAGGTCCTCCCCCTTGCACGCCTAACGGGACCAAACACACCGTCAAGGCCACTGACAAACGCAACATTTAAACCTGAATCGCGAGGAGCCTGCGTGGACCTTGAGCACGTCCCAGAACGCCACGTTGTTGTTGGTGTCCTTGGTCAGGATGTGTCTTTTGTCGTTCAGGATGTGACACTGAATTATGCTGGCGCCACCTGCGGGAACAAAACCCCGCGTCACCGGACTGATATCGGAGACGTGCGACGCAGCCGGAGCGCCGACAGGAAATGACCTCGAGTCGTGAGCTCACCTTTAATGGCCTGCTCGGGCTGCGTACACAGCGGGGTCAGCGGGGCGCTGCAGTCGTTGTCGTAGTCTCCTGATGCTCGGAAGTTGTGCATTCCTTTCAGGGACTGGCGAAGAAAAAGCAAGCGTGAGAAGTTATTTGTTGCCATAGAAACTGACCACGCGTTTAATGACTGACGAGCAGGCTGAACGAAGACATTTGGGTACCCATTTGTTCACGCAGGACTTCGTCGTGGACACCCAGATGGCAGGAGGAGGGTCCGCTGAGCGGTCCAGCTCCATCTGAACACACATGGGGGGGAAAGAAAAACAACAACTCAGGATTAATTCCTAGAAACAGCTTCAAACACTGCATTCGCCTTACAATCCCGACCTCACGTGAAAAACAAAAAGGCTTCAGCGACGGCAGCTCTGCTTATTTCCTCGTCTATGCAGAATCAGTACTTTTTTCTTGTGCCAACCGTCAAGTAATAGCCGTCCTCGACTCGTTCGGCCACCGGGTGGCACTATAAAGACCGTGACTCACTCTGAGAACAGGAGCCTTCTCCTCACACACGAGCACGCGGATGTCCGGGTTGCGCAGGTCCGTACAGTAGACCTTGCGGTCGCGCCCTCCCGAGTACACGTGCGTGAAGGCTTCGTTGGCCTGCAGCGCCCACACTCCCTCGTCGTGGACCCGGTACGTAGCGATGCAGCGCTGCTGCCCCAGAGACCACAGTCGTATCGTACCGTCCGAGCTGCCGGACAGACACTGCGTGCGCGGACAGACATCGTTCAGTTTAAACAGCTTAAACACAAAGCGAGCATGCTGGCGAAAGCAAACACCTACCTGAGTGCCGTCTCTGTTTAACAATAACGATTTCACGTTGTCCGTGTGTCCTTTCAGCTTCATCAGCTTGGCGCACGTCCGCGGATCCCAGACCCTCAAGACCTGCCCGGGAAAAAAATCTAATAAATAAATGAACGTTTCCGGCTCCCGAGACACCGCCAGCTTCGATGTGGCAGGAAAATCCTAAACCTAAAGCTTCTAATCGACGAACGCTAACGCCGGTGCGCTTTAACTCACAAACGGCAAAACTGCCTGCGCACGGAAAACTGCTTGAAGGCCCAAACCTTTTCCGTTGATCCGGAGACGATGACGGTGCCCAGCTGGTTCATGGCGAGGCTGTAGATGGAGTCTTTGTTCCCGCTCAGGGACGAAGCTGCCATGAAAACAAGTCGAAAGCGATCAGATTGCTGTCTGACCATACTGGCATTTTTCTCACCGAGACGCGACGAGCGTTCGACCGAACTCCCGGACAGGAAGTTCACTCACTGGTGACGGTGTTATTGGAGGCGGTCAGAGCCGTGAGCGTGTTCACGTCCCACAGGAAGATCTGTCGGTCCAGCCCGGCGGACGCCACCAGCTCCTTGTCTTTCGCGTAAGCCAGAGCTTTGACGTAGTCCTAGCGCACAAAACATCATCATCATCATCATCATCATATCAGAAACGATAGAAGTTCATACGTAAACAAGCATGAGCAGCACATGGTACCTTATGAGTTCTTAATGTGGACATGCAGAAGCCCTTGTGTGCGTTCCACACTTTAACTGTAGTATCCGATGACGCTGAAATCACTGCGGTGGGGAAAAAAATAACAAAAAAACAATACAACAATGACCGGGAGTCATTTCGAAAGGATTCGCATCACGGAATAAATAATCAGACTTACACGTCTTTCCATTACAGCAGAGCACTATATCGTTCACCCAGTCCGTATGGTGCTCCATCGAAGCTATATAGGGATCCTGCTGCAATGAAACAGAGCGGATATTTTATCGAATCTTAACGTTCGGGCGTCTTGGGGATAATAAAGAAAGCACGTATACTACGCTGAGAGCTGCGGCGTTCTGACTATTTTTTTATTTACTTATTTTTTTCTCAAACAACTCGTACATCCTACCGTGTTCTGATCCAATTTAGCACAACTCGTCTACTCTGATAAAGTAAACCCCTTTTCAAGTTTTCTGTTCTCTTCTGCTGAAAGCTCGGAGAGTCAGTGTGAGTGAGGACAGGTACCTTGTGCTGACTGATGCTCCATATGCGGATGATGGAGTCTCTGCCTGCGGTGAAGAGGCGGTTCAGAGCGGGATCCAGCTGCAGGGCGTTCACCCCGTTACGGTTGTACTTCTCTACTTCATCTCTTATCACATAGGAAACCTGAAAGCACACAGCAACACGACTTCACACTGCGCAAATCACTTATCCGACACATCATCCCTCAAGCACAGGAGCGCTCTTACTCTCATCATATCACAGGGCTCTCCCAATCAGACGTGTGCTGAAATAAAAAGCTGCCATGAACACCCACAACCCCAACATGCTAGTTTGCTAACTAACTAGCTGCGCGTGAATAGCAACAGTTTTGCTAATTAAAACATTACCCGCACCACCTAATACGGCTGTTAAACCTAAAAACATGTTCTCTTTAAATAGTGATAATTTAAAAAAAAAAATAAGATAGTTTAGTTTAAAAAAAAAGAATACAAAAAACGTTTGGCTAATATGTTAGCAAAACAATACGCGTTGTTTTTTTGTTTTTTTTTTCCCCAACCCGTATTCTGACAAACGCCTACCACTGTGCGCGGATTGGGTAACAGGGTCCCGCCTACTGCGACATGATTGGCCAAGAAAGAGATCAATCTGTGGACTTGCCAGTGAGCGTGAGTTTGCAGCCAATCATCGCGCAGAAAGCGGGATTTGACATAATAGAGGTGCGGGGGGGAAAGAATATGCATTGTGAATTAGCCCTGCATTACCCAACATGCACTTTGATTAGGTTTTACGGAAGCGACCGTGATTTATTTCGATAAATACGAAAGTGGATGTATTTCGCACCTGATCAAGCGCAGACAAAATATGACGCGGGAAAATATTGAAACTAGTAATAGCTGATTAAATATTACCTGGACTTTCCTCCGACCAGCAGCGTTTTGCCTGTGATGCGTCGCCATCTTTCATGTTGACATTCGACTGATCTGCATCACATCCGGGACATAAGAAGAACAACTTCCGACACTCCATACGTCAAGGCGGTCGCCATATTGGTAGGGGCCGTGTTTCATTGTAAGCTAATGCAGGTCTATAGAGTTGCAAGTTCAGCTTGATAAAACTTGCTTTATTTTCAACCAGCATACATAAAGTTTAGTGTATTACATTCATATGTTAGTGGGTATCACATATCATGTAAAGCTGTGGTATGTTTGGGAAGAAATGAACCAAGATAATACTAATCGATCTTAAATGTATGCATGTAATTCGTCATCAATATTCATCATCAACTGTTGTATCACATTACGCATTCTACGAATGTCAATCTCAACTCATAACTGATTAATTAAAACATTAGCCTCTGCATTTTGTCGCACACAGCCTTTTTATTCTTCAGACAAGCAAGAACGCTTTATCTGATTTATTGAATGTAACATGAAACTGATAAGTTATGACACCCCGATTTCTTGTATGCCACAACAAATATTCAGTTGAGTTATTTTGTTCTCAAAAACCATCATCACTGGAAGATGCATAAACCAAACTTCACAAAACATGCTAATTCCAGTATTACTTTGTTGCCTTCAATTAAATAATTTCTAACAGTCAATAAACAGCAACAGAACTGGGTTTCATAAACAAGTGGAACTAGAGAAGCAAAAAAAAAAAAAATACACTTAGAATCAACAACTTATGGAACATGTTCGTGAAACTGGCTTTACCAAATAGAAGGACATGAAAACAACCCTGGAAAGACGATATGGATCTTCTAAGCATGGAGTGTCCAATCTTATCCACAAAGGACCAGTGTGGATGCAGGTTTGCATTCTAAGTCTATCAGGAGCCACACCTGGTACAGAACCTCCGGAACCTCCAGGTTTTCATTCCAATGAATACTGCACTTGGTGTGGTTCCTGATTGGTTGGAAAGAAAACCAGTAGCCAAACCGCCCATTTGCAGATAAGATTGGACACGTCCTGCTCTATACTATCTTGATTTAAAGTAACAGAGTGGTTAAAGAGCAAATTTGAATCTTGTTCTGCAGAGAACTTGACAGAATTTCTGTAAAAGAGCTCAAAGGGCAGCAAAACAATGAACTGGCTAAGGTAAGCTAGTGTAGGATCGAGGATCAGGAAGCAAAAGAAAGCTAACTGAAACCTTCTCTTACTTGGGGTCACAAGGCTTCCTGTTATGACTTGACCTGAACTTTGCAGTGTTAATTTTCATCTTCGGCGGCAGCAGAACCTGTTGGTTCACTTTCTCAGGTTGACCAAATGAAGAACAAGAAGAGCAGGACAGACAGCTGGCGTGAGACCCCATAGTGGCTTCTGGCTTCTGAATCCATTTATCAATTTTCTTATTTGGAGCTGCTCCACACTTCACCTTCTCCTGAGTTTTGGTCTTTCCCCTGCTGGTGGACAACAAAGTTTGGGATAAGAAGGATGCATGTGTGGGAGTTGAACTGCTCGGAGATGAAGAGGGGTGAGCTTGGGACACCTGATGCTGCACCTTACTACCAAACTTTTCGTTCTTCATGATGGACTCTTTTTCATTATCATCAAAGCATCTAGGGATTGACCTCGAGTCTTGCCGTCTTATGTTGCCCGAGATGGCTGACCACGTTGGGGGTAGATAGCAAACTGTGGACTTGGACTTCCCAGAATCTGAGGTGTAGGTAGAAGATCCTGGTGTTGTACAGGAAACGTAACCACTTGATACTTGATGACCAGGCTTCAAACCCTCTTCCATGGTCAGTTTGTTTTTTTCTGCAGTTGCTGTCTTTTGCAAATTTGGTATCAACCTCTGAGTCTGGAATTGGTGTTTACGAACACTGAGTAATGGTGATGTTGATGGTTCTGAGTCAATAAGCGCAGACTTTGAAAGGATCTGCTGATTTGATGACGATAAAGGTACACTCAAGAAAGCCATCTTCCCAGTCTTCTCCTCTTTGCTTTGTGACTTGTTCTTTCTTGACTGTTCTTCCTTCTGTTTCTTTGTTTTTTGCTTAGACTTGTCATCTTTAAGTACCGCAATTGGAGTCTCCATCCAGTAAGGCGTTTTAACCTTCTGAGAGACCCGTTTACTTGAATTGTTTGGTGGAGAACCAGTAGGTGATGGGGTCATAGATGAGGAAGAGTCAGTATCTGAGGAAGAGGGGAGATGTGAAGGTGAAGAGCCATCACAAAGAGACGAACCACAAGAGGATGAGGAACAATAAATGCATGAGCAGTGGTGATCTGAGGAAAAAGATGAGAACCTATGGGAAGATGCATCAGAGTAATATCCAGGTGGGGAAGAGGAAAGATCTGAGGAAATAGGGGAGGAGCTATAGAAAGGTGAATCAGGGTGAAAATTGGAAGAAGATGAGAAGTTCTTGGAGACCTGTTGATCGCACTCTTGAGGGACTGAATGAGAGGAATGTTGCAAAGGCAAGACAGCTTTTTTCTTAGACTGGGGTTCATTCCCCACAGGCTGACTAGATGAGGGGAGAATGGAACAGTTGTCCAAAATTGACTTGATAATGGTCTCCGTTGGTACATTGGAGAGCCAGTGATCTTTCCTCCAACTGTATTTAAAACAACAGTGACACAGGATGGAACTGTTCACATCATGTTTCCATGACCAAGAGACGTCAGTATTGCACTTTGCACAGGTGTATGGATCTTTGGGAAGAGTTGCTGGGACAACAGCAGGTATGGGAAACTTCATTGGCCTCCCTGAATAGAAAATGTAGGGAAAACCAAGTACTATGAAAAAAAAACGATACAGCCATGTGAACATAGGTTAATTATAGGGCCAAAAATTTGTGGACACCTCATGAGGACACCCATATTGAACATCCCATTCCATATGTAGTCCCCCTTTGCTGTTATAATGACCAGCACACTTCTAGGAAGACTAGATTTTGGAGCATGGCTGTGGGGATTTCAGCCACAAGAGCATTAATGAGATCATGCACTGATGTTGGGTGAGGAAGCCTGGGGTGCAGTCACCATTTCAGTTCATTTCAAAGGTGTTCAGTGGTTTTGGAGGTCAGGGCTCTGTGCAGGACACTCGAGTTCCTCCACTCCAACCTTAACACGCCATTATCTTCATGGAACTTGCTTTGTTCACAGGGATTATCATGCTGGAACAGGTATGGGCCTCTTAGCGTACAAAGACAACTGCAGACAATCATGTGCTTTCAACATTGCGGCAACACTTTGGGGAAGAACCACATATGGGTGTGATGGTCAGGGGTCCACAAACTTTTGTCCATGTAGTGTAGCATGTATATCAAATGACTCTCCCTGTGTTTAATATAAAGACTTTAGACCACAGTGCTTTTGACTTCTCAAATCTGATTGGTCAGAAGGCTGTAATCCAAACCTGATGTTTATATTAGCACGCTTATTCTAATATTTTATCCGTTCTATAACAAGGGGACTTGTTATGGTTGACGAGCCACAAATTAATTAACAAAGGAAAAACATAATTGTTTACATACTAATGTTTTCTGTGAGGTCTCCAGTCTGAGTGCTTTGTAACAGTCAGAGGTAAAGCTGTAACTGTAGGTTTTCCGCCACAGGAGCGTTTTCAGGACGTAAGATTTGACATTTTTGTGATTTTTTTAAGGTAATAAGCTGCATGTTTATGTCTTATTAACTTCAAGAGAACGTGAGAGTATGTCTGTTCATAACTAGCACGAAGTAATAACTAGGATTAACTTGTTTTATGAACGTTCCACCCCTTTAAGTGTAATGGATAAAAAGTACAATGTGTCAATCTTAAATAAAAATTGGTAAGCATTGTCAGGTTGCTGTGGTGTAAGAGGAATAAAACACTTGTGGTCGTAACAGTAACTCTGCTTTATTGCTGACAATCATTAAATTAATATCTTGTTTGAGAAAATATTCCTACCCCTGGTTTTATGCTTGTTAGGCGCAGGGTATACAGTCTTGTCCAGCCTGTCTAAGCGAAACTGGACCACTTCTTCCAGACCAATCAGGCACGCAAACTCTTTGTTCCATGACGGAATGATGCTGAAGTCATTGGTTGGATCTTGCTGTCAAACAAGAAAAGACACATCCATACCTAGAGCTTTAGATCCATGTCCAACATAGTCCATCCAAACACTGTTAGGATAGACGACGAAACGCCAACATGTGTAGGATGGTGGTACGCAACATCTATTTATCGCATATTTTTTTTTTTTTTTTAGAGTCACCTGTCCGTGTCCATGATAAAATACATCCCAAGACCAATGACAGCAAAGCAAATTAACTATTGATAAGTACAGCATTCTGTTTATTTATGGAAGGAGTCTCCGATTTCAGTACGATGCTGCTAAGGAAAGGTCTTCAGATCAGGTTTCTCAGTAACCCGACAAACTGCGTGTTTGTTTGTTTGTTTTTTAATTGTCTTATTGAATGTAACTATAAAGGGATAAAATGTATGCCATGATGTTAATTAATCAATTTGAATTATAATAATTGGCAAATTTGCTAAATGATATTAATTGAATAAAACACTTCAGGAAGTGCCATTTTTTTTTTTTTTTTTTTGGAAGATAATCAACTTCAGGATGTCACACCACCCCGTCGTTGATTCGTTTCCGACGACAGCGCACCCACAAAGTGTTTCCTTCCTGACCTTTCCTTACCTGAAGCTCACTCGGGCTTTGTTCCAAATAGCACTCTACCCCCTAGCTAAGTGCACTACATACCTTGTGAAATAAACTACATGCAACCTACTTAGTGTGCTGGAACTCCAAAAATAAGGCATTTGGAACTCAACCAGAATGAAATAAAGTGATTTTTGTTTTTTATACCATTCATTACAGCAGTCTAAACACTGCTGGTTTCATCCAGAGAGAAAAGTCAAACAAATTTGCTCAAAAACAATTTGCTTTTTGCTTGTTTTTTGCTAGCTATAACTAGCTAATAAGGTGCTAACAGCTTAAATTAGCCTAATGGCCTCAGGTCATATTCCAGTAAGAAATATTCAACCAGACAGCCATGCTATGCAATTTTCCTTTAAAAATTAAACACATATTGATCCTTACCAGCACTTTCTTTTCATTTTTGCGTCGAAAATAGTCTTTTAGGCTATTTTTGTTGTCCACCATTGTGACTTCTCTTCAATTATAAAGCCAGTCAGGTTGAGTGGGTAAGGATATGGGTTGCCAGAGTGGTGGAATTCACTTCGTGGTGAAAAAGATGCTTTTGCACATTACAAATGGCATTACATATTCTAGATAAGTAATTGTGTCACTGAAACGGTTATTTAATATTTTTTCCAGCTGTTATTGCCTTACTATATATATATATATATATATATATATATATATATATATATATATATATATCAAAAATGTGCACTTGTGAACATATGTGAAATAATGTGGGGTAAATAAGTCATCCTGAATTGTATAAAAAAAAATCACATGAAAATAAATCACATGTAAAACAAACATGAAATGAAACAAATAAAAAATCACGTATATGAATAAAAAAAATGTGTAACATTCATGTGACAAGAAATGAACCATGTGTACAAATCACATGTGGATGTAAGCCTGCACACAATGCATGTGAAAAATGTGTGAAATATCACATTTTATAAAAACGACATAAACGTACATTTCCCGTGTGGTTCGTGACGCGAGGATTGTGTGAATTTTCTGCTTCATTTCTTTCTTTCCTTTTTTTCTGTTGGTTGCTATTAAGTGGCTTGATGTGTTTTTTGGGAACATCAGTGTGGCCTCTAAAATTTTCATGTGAACACGCACACACACACACACACACACACACAGACACACAAACACACACACACAAACGCACGCACGCCTCTCATTGGCCGCTGAAGCCATCATGTGTACTTTGATGACCTGTCAAAACGGTGGGAGGGGCGTGTGTAACGTCAGAGAGAGGGAGAGAGAGAGAGAGATTTGGACGGGCAAAAGAGCAGAAGAACAGCTGAAAGAGAGATGAGAGAGATGGCAGTGTGAGAAATGTGTGTGTGTGAGAAAGAGTGTGTGTATGGATATAATATCTCCTACCTGTCTCTGTCAGTCTGCGCTCATTTACTGCTGCGATACGCACACACACGCAGACGCACTCTCACACACACACACACTGTTCAGGGTTGATCTCCGGGCTGAGCTGGAAAAGAATTTTTTGGGGTTTTTTTTTTTTTTTTTTTTTGTGACGAAAAAGATCTGAGCTGAGTGAGGAAGGATCTGCTAAGCGGACACGAGCACGCACACACACACCCTTCCCGGTGTGTCTCTTCTCCGTCCTCTTCTTCTTCTTCCCGACTCCGAAGTTTTTCTCCTCAACCTTAAACCGAAAACGCGACTTCTAATTTTTTTTAACCCTCCATGAACTCGATGAAGGATTCGCTGAGTTTAAATCATCATCATCACCATCATCACCACCATCACATCTCAGGAGGTTCCAAACTGATCTCGGCTCTCCACATGGCCTCCAAACACGGAGTGGAGGGAAACACGGACACACACAGTCCCGAGGCCGCAGGTACGACCAGGAACGGAGAGAGAGAGAGATCCTAATTTCCATCTCAACACCTACGTGGAAGAATTAACACCTACAGTGTTGAATTAGCTCTTAAAGTGTTGACAGTGTTGACACTTTGTCCTCAGTTTGCTTATTTTGCGTTTTCTTAATTGTCAGTCACGTGCTAACACTACAGGTGCTCATTTAACTGCGTAAATAATATTAATTATAATAATTACAACAATAACGAGTCTGGATAGAGTATACGTTAAGGTTGTGTTTTGTCTGAACTCTAAATGATCATTTCAATCGCATTAGAAAGCTTCCTGCCATGTCTAACACACATTTTTATTATTTTCAAAAGATAACTTAATTTTGTAAATATATAAAGAAGACACAAAAAGTGCAGATGCGCACCAGTATAAAGTGCAAACGACATAAAGTGAAAACGAGTTTATTTGGTGTTTATTTAGGTTTAAAATGCGCGGCGGATAAGTTAGTCTCTGTGTTTATGTATGTGCTGAATCTGGTAGCCTATTGAACCTGCTGTAAGAATGAGAAATTGTGTGTGTGTGTGTGTGTGTGTGTGTGTGAGAGAGAGAGAGAGAGAGAGAGAGAGAGAGAGAGAGAGAGAGAGAGAGAGAGAGAACTTTGGTGAAAATTAGATAAAAAAGACTTCACGTGCGACTTTAATGTGTGCGATTTACTTTGTAATCAATTATTGCAAAATATTTAGTTTTTTAGTTGATCTCAAATCAAAGCCTGATTTAGGAACCTTTGAGGTACTTGGTTCTTTTGGAAGAATTTTTGCATTAAGGTCTCTGGAGGCTCTTTGAAGTACTCGAGTCTCTTGAGACAAAAAAATGAAAGCTCTTCGTTTTGCTTTCTGGAGTGTGAAGCTGCAGCAATGTGTGTATTATTATTTTGTGAAAATTGAGTTGCACGTTGTGTGTTTGTGGAGTGTAAACAAAGTTGTGTGAAATGGAATGCTATTTATTTATTTATTTATTTATTTATTTATTTATTTTAACCCTACCTTTTTCACGCTTGATGTGGCGCGTAATTGAGCGTGAATGTTTGCCTTCACTGCTTAAGCTGCAGCCTAGGAAACGCGTTTATAATACCTTTTTTATTAAAATAGTTTTTAATTATTTTCTGTTTTCGTTTTTTGCTTCCGTAGAAAAAGAGAAAGTCCAGAGTAAAAACGAAGACTCTTCCGATGATCCGTCGAAGAAAAAGCGGCAGCGGCGGCAGAGGACGCACTTCACGAGCCAGCAGTTGCAGGAGCTCGAGGCCACATTCCAGCGGAACCGTTACCCGGACATGAGCACGCGCGAGGAGATCGCCGTCTGGACCAATCTCACAGAGGCGCGAGTCCGGGTACGACAATAAACCAATTAAAACAACTAATAAAATTGAATTAAATTAAATACACAAAATAGTCCTACATCTAGCGCGGGCTGCTTTACTGCAGTTTTTACAGAAAATTATTATTAAATATGTAACACCTCATATTACCCGCAAAACAACATAATTTGATTTATTGCATAGATAAACTGAATAAACCTTTAAATGAACAAAACACGTCGCTACTAGTTCTCTTTTAGCCTGTGTAAGGTTGCTTCTAAGAGCTGCTTGTTTTCACTTTTTTCTGCATTGAGTTTTTATTTTCTTTGTTCATCTATGGAGAGAGACAGGCAGAGCGAGAGAGAGAGAGAGAGAGAGAGAGAGAGAGAGATAGTAGCAAAATTATTTTTCTGTCGAGCCTAGATGTTAGCTAATTTGTGCAAATTGAATTGCCTCAGACTGAATCTCTGAGGGATGCCTAATTCATAACCTTTTAACTTTAGAAATAAGTTTCATGAACATCAACAAGTCAGGATTCAAGTAAAACAAGACTAAGAAAAGAGGCTAAAGTGTTTTGCTATGCAACAAATACATGAATTTCTGCAAACAAAACAAAGAAAGTAATAAATATCAAAAGAGAGAGTGAATACACAAATTAGCTATAGGCTCAACATTAAACTTAGTACACAGGTAGCCTGTTTTTACACTTCTTTATATGATTATACAATTAAATATTCATAAACATATATTCTGTAATATGAATATGATGAATAATCAAACGTTTATTATTCCTATCTAGTCAGTTCTTTTTTTTTTGTAATTATTATTTAGTCAGAACAACAAAAATATTACACCCAGAGGTGAAATCAAATCGGATTTTTATACCTACTTGAAATAAAAGATCAAATGTGATCTATTTAAGCTTAATTAAGGTCAATAAGTCTAAATTTGTTTGGTGTTGATCTCATTAAGGGCGGGAAAGCTTTACGGTTAACACACACACACACACACACACACACACACACACACACACACACACACACACACACACACACACACACCATAACAGGCCCTCATGGAATAAGACACACCCGGTGTGAAAGAGGTGTAAA
>JAQQZR010000001.1:21009480-21040937 GCA_030068235.1 Notoglanidium macrostoma | reverse complement strand
TCTAGATAAGTAATTGTGTCACTGAAACTGTTATTTAATATTTTTTCCAGCTGTGATTGCCTTACTATATATATATATATATATATATATATATATATATATATATATATATATATTTCCAAATACAGTAGCCTTATAGCTGGCATGTAGATAACGCTAAATTTTACAGGTCACCAAGAGTACAAACACCTGAGCTGAGGCAAATAATTAAAGCATATTCCGCCATCTTGTGGCCATTATAGGCATGACATCTCGAAGTGTACACGCGCACAATTAGAATTCATTCAGTATTTAACTCATGATATTTTCAGCAAAATTTTGGAACATGACCCCTCAGACATGCAAAAATATATACAAATCCCAGGACTGATTTTACTCAAAGCCTCCGAGAATCCTGTCTTTTTATTACAGGTCCTCATGAGAACCCGTGTAGAAGTCCACTATTAAAGGACTTCTCCCTGAACCGCCCATCTTTCTCTCTTTCCGTAAAAGGATCCATCCAGGAGGGGGGGCCCTGCGCCATTATTTATGAGCAAGGAAATTATTTACAAAGCAATTCAAACTTGAGAACTCAGATCATCATTGACATCTGTTATCGGTTCTTTGCACTTTGGGCTTGATTACTATCAACCGAAGCTCCGGAGCAGATTTGGTGCCAGGGACACAACGTCCTGAAATCACACACCGCACCTTTAAAGAATTAACTCAGCTCCACAATCCCAGGTTTTTTTTATTTGCACTGTGGTCGTTTTTATGTTCGTCCTGTGCGATCTAGAACGTTTGGTCGTAGTGCACCGAGGTTTTGGACATGCAGAGGCATCACAAGTTGTTGACTTTCGACCGCTGATTTGCAATTTCAACCAGCAACATGTGCTAAGAAGGATTATCTTTCAAAGGATCCGGTCGTGGAGTAGAAATAGGAGCGAAATGCAATTCTAAATGCTTTCCATCAACAATATTTCCTATTCTTTCTATTCTTTGGTGCCTCTTAGAGTGTGTTCACTAACTAATGATTAACAAAAAGAACCCTCCATGAGCTGTATGAACTCTTCAGCTGACCTGTTGATTTCGAAATCATTTATCTTCTCCTGCATTAACAATGCGCCTCAAAAATTCTTTATACGCGCTCTCGCTTTTTGCTTTCTTTCCTCAAATCTGGACTCAAGACGCGTCTTCTGAATCAAAGGGTGAGAAGAAAACAAGAGCATCACCAGTTATTTCTTTCTATCATATCTATATTTAGGTTTTTGAGAAGTTCTTTAATTGAAGATCTTGAAATGATAAGGTTCTGTCTTTGTTTGTTTGTTTGAAATTAATCTGTGTAGATGTTTTACACCAAAAAATATGACCAAAAGTATGCCATGTACATTAAATGTAACTCTAAATGGATAAATATTGCATCATATAATCATTTTCAAATAGCTGTGGTGTAAGAGGAAGAAAACATCCTGAAAATTCATGGTTTCATGGTTTTAATCCTTACGATATATCTTTCGTCAGATCGAACCACGGTCTCGGTTTCTTTTCACCCTTAGATCTTTACGTGGTTATTGGATCGTCTTTTGAGTTGCCCTGCGTGGATGGAAGGACCAACGGATCAGAATGGAGACTTAACGGATCGTTCCTGGTCTCAAGCCCTGTTCTTCTCTTACACAACACCAGCCTTGACGATCAGGGCTTCTACACGTGCCACGACGTGAATGGAGAACTCGTTGAAAAAGTACAACTGCAGCTGGGCTGTGAGTAGAGAAACGTTCGTAGTTGTTACGAAGCGCTGACACCGGAGCCTCCTTACAACTCCTTACAGAAAACGTCAACGTAACACGTTTACACTGTTTAATCTTTAAGCTTAGATCGAGTGTTTATAAAACAGTCCTCTATGGCTTCTGCAGATCCTCCATCCATACCAGATGTCCACTGCTGGTCGCCGAGTTATCCCCTGAAAGCCCTGTGCTCGTGGACTCTGCCGCAAGATCCGATACTGCCAACCTATTACATCTCGACCTACAGGTAGGGTATGGAAACCATACCTGTGAACTTTAGCAAATGCTGGTGGATCGTTTAAAGAACGTTTAAAGTTCCCATGAGTATTCATGCTGTGGACTTGCTTGTGACTTTGTTCAGGTACCTTGAAGATATCTATTCATGCCAGAGACAGAGCGAACAGGACAGACAGTGTGTTCTCGAAGAACTGGAGCTCTTCTCGAACGTGCCGTACCTGGTTAACATCACAGCTGTCAACGCTCTTGGGACCGCAAGCCGTGTCCTGCCTGTCATCTTCGAGGACATCGGTGAGATTTGCCTTAGTCTTAATCTAGTCCTAATCTCACGACACTGGACTTCCTTTGAACTTGCAATCCATTGTTTAGATTCTGATCTCATTAATGAGTTAAAAAAATCAGATTTTCTGAAAAAGAGCGAATAAACTAGTAAAATAACAAACATGGCAAAAATGACCACACTGACCACTTTATTAGGAACACCTAATAAAGCATTGTTCCAATAAAAGCATTACAGATGTTCCAATGAAAGCGTTTCAGAACGCACAGTATGTTGAACCTTGAGGCGGATGGGCTAAAACAGCAGAAGACCGCATCAGGTTCAACTCCTGTCAGGATACAAGCTCACCGAAACTTGATGGTTGGAGATTGAAAACACATCTGGTGTACAGGTGTTCCTATTAAAGTGGCCAGTTGATACTGTAAGTGAAAACCGCTGCTTTAGGAATATTTCGTGGCCTATTATCACTGTTGTGGTCCGCAGTGAAGCCCGACCCCCCTGTTGACGTGAAGGTGACGGCTTTAACAGGCAAGAAGCTCCAAGTGCGGTGGGCTCCACCACCAACATGGCCAGACCCTGTGAACTTCCCATTGAAATACACTGTGCAGTTCCAGTGGGGACACGCTAACGCAGCTCACGTTGTGAGTCACACATTGCTACACAAACAAGCATTTTCACGCAAAGCTCAATCCTTGTAGGGGCATTGATGGTACCACCTCTTGCCATTGATGGTACCACCCCAGCAACAAAGAAAAGTACAGTTTGATACCTTTATTGCTGTGATTGTATGCACTTTTACATTGTTAAATATAAACTAGCTTTTAGCATATATTGTTTGCCTGTTTGGATGAGGTGTATTTGCATAAAGATGATAACAATACTGATGTCTTCTATCCCAGATGGGTCCCTTTGAGTCAGAAAGCATGGTTCGGAGTGGAGTCATGCCCGGACGGACGTATCATATCCGTGTAGCTGTAATGGACCTCTTGGGTAACGGGCAAAGCAGCGAGTGGAGTGACACTGTGAACATAACTCTGCACAGGAGCTGACCCAAGAGACAGAACATATCAACAAAACAAAGTAATCTAGGATGGCTTTAACATCCTAAGGTTGAATTAACCAGTCACGCACTCTGTGACCGCAAACCTGAACCACAGTTTAAAGCTCTACAGTACTATGATGTTTCATCAGGATGGCAAATTTAAAAAGAAATAAAATTGAATGGGAAAAAAAAAAAAAAGGTTTTGCAAAACGTGTTCATCAGCCAGTCAAGCCATAAAATAAAACCACAAGCTATACACTCGACTCCAAAATTACCTTTTCATTTTAATTTGTATACGGCAAATTTATTGATACCCCTAAATATCGTCATTCTTGGAAAAATAGCTCTCAGTGCTGTTGTTTTCTCCAGCGAAAGCCTTACACATTACATGTTATATAGTTATAGGGTGCCAATTATTCTGAAGTTGACGAAACCGGTAAAAACAGTCATCTGGTTTCATATATCAGATAAAATATGTGAATAATTTACATGTGTGAATACAAATAACAAACAAAATCTGCTTCCTCGTCATATGTGCTTATAGACTCCAATAAGTGTTGTTTTCAGTCAGTTAAATCAATGACTAGAGGTGTGACAAACTCCGAATGCCGCAACCCCATGGTGAAAGACGGTGGCCTGGGCAGGTGCGCCATCACTTTCTCCGGGTAGTGAGTGCCCGGTCCAGGCTTGCAGGTGGCGTCGCTGGGGATGTTGTGGCGGCTCTGGATGGAGAAGGACGGCTGCCTGTTCATGTAGACGCTTGGGTCCGTTCTGCTGTAGTGAGCCGGGCCGGGAGTTGTTGCCAGGTCCTCGGAGGGCGCCCCGGGTTTCATTCGGCGGGACATAGAGTAGCTGGCGCTGGAAGGCTTGTTGGGAATACGTGAGCCCAAAAGGTTTGGCAGGGTGTAGCGGTTGGGGGCAGGCACAGCGTCTACATTTCTGTAGCGTGTACGGAAGCCCATGGTGTAGGATGGAGGGTGGCGATGCCAGTTTAGCAGAGGTGCCTTCTCTGGACTGTAGGTTCCTGGGCCAGGAGTTTGGAACGTATCAGCTGAAAAGAGACAGGTTCTGCTCTTAAACAGTTCTGGAAAAGTGGCCACGATTTCTCACAATAAAAATCAGACATGATTTCATTTCACAAGTCACCAGATGAACATGCTTTGGAATATGACTAGTTTTCATGTCTTTTATTTGCACTCCTGCTTGACTAAACCAAAAAAACACGTTGTGCATTTTACACCGTTACAGAAAGTTATAGCCATAGCTTCCTGTCATAAAGCAAATGGAAAAGGAGTTTATTTACTCATCAAACTAGAGCATCATTCTCACCTCCGACCTTCTTTCTACCCAGCATCGAGTACGACGGAGTGCCATCTCTTCCGAAGCGCGTGATCTTGCTGTCCACATGGTACTGAGGCCCAGGACTGGAGTCCTCAAACAGCACTACCCAGAATGCATCGAAGGAACGTGTAATTAAAGGAAGCATCTTGATAATGAGCATTTATGTGTTATAGTTAAATACACAGTAATTAATTTTCGTAAAAATCAGCTGAAGCTAATTCTTTTTAAACATATACAGTGCAGCAACTCCCTTCTCTTCTTCTAAAAGCCACACCCCCAAACCTAGAAGCTGGAATGCCTGAATGCTCGTGCAAGAGGCGGTGCTTTCTTTAGACACGCCTCCTCGTTTGCTGGCGGTCCAGATCATTTGTTATTTTTTGTTTGTTTGCCTATTTGTTTATTGGAGAGGGATTTAAAATTTGAATTAAAAAAGCCAAAATGTGAGAAGTTTTACAAAAAATAAATAAATAAATAAATAAAAAATGAATGACTTGAAAATCAATGCACCTTTAACGAAAAAACTGAAAATTCAAACTTTCTTTGTAAACTGATTTTAATAAACATTGGCAGTCAGTTGAATACAGAAAAGGCAGTGTAAACAAGCCCAAGCTAGCTTTATTTTATTATTCCAGGCAATGCAACAAGGATACGGTGAAAGTATTTTACTACTGCCTGTTTTTATGTCTAAAAGTCCTTTAAAAAATTATAGAGTTACACAGTTTCACAGCTGTAAAAATTTTCTTTCCTGTTTTGGTGCCCCATTGCAAGCTGATATTACAATCGCTGACATTGTGTGATTATTGTATTACACCGTACAACATAAACATATCAGGGTGATGTGCACTGTTTAATTTGCAACCCCCCTCTATTATAAGCAAGGTTGTAACGACAGTTTAGATATCAGATGCCACAACGGTGTAGTAATCCATCTCCATAGTTTACGCCGGGGAAGTCCAAGCATGCCCGGCGGTTATGATGATCAGGAAGCTCTTAGCTCAGCCTCATATAAATAGCAGTGTGATAGCAATGACGTGAGGTCTGATTCCACTTACTTTTGCTGCTCATGCGACGGTGGAAGGAGTATGCCGGACTGCTGGGCTTGGTGTAGTCGTGGTTTATGTAGCCGATGGTAGGGGGGAGAGCGTAGTGCCCCGGTCCGGGCCCTTAATAATAATAATAAAAAGATTGCTTGATGGTCTTGTCACAGCAATGGCACTGTAGTAGTCATGGGAACTCAAAAACATCCCTAGAACAGAACCTTACCTATCATTTTAGTCATAATAATAATCCATATACATACAGTATATGTAACTTACTTTAGCTATGAGGATAATGTTGCTAACAAGCAAACAAAGCTCTAGTTATACCAACTGTAATACCAACACCAACACCTACCTCTACACTGCATTCATCATTTATATCTCATTGAACATCCCTGGAAAATCTTAAGTTTGGAAAAGAAGCTTTGTTTTCAGGCGCTAATAGAGAACTGCACCAGCAATAGCATCGTCCATCTGTGGCGCTAGCGCAGCACGCAACCTCAAAGTTCTCACAGGAGTAACAAAAACACAAGAACGACCACCAAATTATCACCAGAATCGCTAAAGAAGAAACAGAAGACATAGTTCGATATAAACATAGTGAATGTGTTTCAGGGTGGATTTTTCCACAGGGAAAGTGTGAGTGTTGTGAGGAAGCTAAAAGATGGCTCCTGGCTGCTACTGGTACTGTTAGCAATACTTTAAAATAAATAACATTGAAGGATAGTGTTCTAGGAGTAAAAATATCACTTTGTTTTTAGTAGATATACAGTCTACCGTTAAATTCATTGTGTACTTTCTAAGGCATAGCCACAAACTAAAGTTAGACAAATTTCAAAGTTGCTAACTTTCAGCTGCATTAACCTAGCAACTTCAAGCATTTGCAGGTGACAACTGTGTGGCTAGGCCTTACAAAATACACTTTGAATATGACCAATACACTGTATATCAAATAAACGCAAAGCATTTTTATTCAGAAGTGATTTTTTTGTACTACTAGACCACTACTCTTCCAATTCAAGGATACATGAGAGTAAATGTTTTTTTCAGCCTAAAATTCAACCACATGTGCAGAACACATTGCTCGAGTCCTGACGCACAGCTGTAAAAAGCCTCATTTAAATCCTGAGCTCTAGCAGGCCGTGAAATTTGCTCTGAAGAAGAAAAGAAATCGGGCCATGAGACGGGCAGGTGTCCCAGTGGACTCGTTTTGAGAATGTTCTAAAGAAGTTTGTTCACACACAATCTGCTAATATCAGATTATTCTGGATTATAAGACACATGTTAATGACCTTTATCTAGAAATTGCTACAATATATGCATAGTTGTTATTTTATTTCGTTTTTCTGTATTGGCACATTTATATATGATAGTGTTATTTGTTAGTATACTGCTACATAGCTGCAGTAAAGTATTAATTATTGGTTTTAGAAGGCATTATGTGTAACTACAAACAGAATTAAAAAATGTTAGTCTTGACAAATTGCTGTGTTTTAAGAATAACTCCACTTCGTCGTTGATTATTTTCCTCCAACCGCGAACTCCAAAGTAAGAGGAAGAATGATCCTACGTACAGGAATTTAAATAACAAAGGTGCTCAGTAAACAATACCACATTGAGCTTTTAGTGACTGACAGACATCACATATAACAACAACATTAAAACAAGCTGACATAAGATAATATCACAAGCAATCCAAGTATTTTTAGCCACTTTTGTAGTGCTAGACATTCACTAGCTTAATAACAATGAAGTTAGGTGGCCTCTATTTGAAAGCGGATATTGAGGCTCACCACAGCCCGAAGTGTCCAGACCACCAAACTTGGGTGGTTTCTTCAGAAATGCCAGAGGTCTGGACAGCAGGGTGCTCGTTACATTACCCTCTTTATTATTCTCTCCTTTAGACTGAACAGGGGCTCAGGATTAAACCCTGATGCACGCCACAAGTCCACAGCTCCATGCCATTGATTATCGTTGCTCCGACCCAGCTAAGGTTTCACTCTGAATCTCAACACATGGCGTTCAAACTTTATGGTCCGCAAGATTAGTTTCGCCGTCTCCAAAAATCCAGTTAAACAAACTACCTAATATTCTATATATACATCCATCTTGCAAAATACAGAAAATATTGCCTATAAAAATCCCAACTAAGCAACAAAGGGTGTACTATATATTAAGTTGATTTTCTCTAAACTGACTGAAACTAATAGTCTTGGAGCAATTTGTTGTCTGGAAAGCAGTACAAAAGAAGGAGATGGAAATTTTCCAGGAGATTCCAAGAACTCACCCCTCTCCCGGGCAGCAATGAGAGGACGCTGTCTCGTCACTTCTTCTGCCATGGAGCACTCGGTCTCGCCTCACAGAGACCGTCCTTGTGTCCACAGTCCGGCACAGGATGAGAATTCAGTCTCACATACGGGAATGCCAACTGCGACATGAATTATAGATGATCATTACAAGGATGAGAAACCTAATGCTTGTCCGAGCGATACACTAATCCAGGAGCAACAAAAAAAAAATTCTTAGGAACTATGACGTGAAAGTATGGTGTGAAAAGAAACTCAGCTACCATCCAGGAAAGGAAAATTAGCTGGTTTTTTTTAAATCTCTATTTATGTATAATACATTACCCATGTATCCAAGTAATAAAAAAGGCTTTTTCATTAAAAGTACAGATTATTCTTAAAATACTTTTACCTCTTACTTTATTAGCTGACTTTTTTTTTTAAGTATCCTTCTTGTATTTTCTTGTTGTAGTCTTTTTTTTCACCAGGTTGCTGTCTGGACACACACTTTGTCACCATGGATTCGGATTGCAACTTACAAGTATCTCTCGGCTCGAGTGTCGTTCAAAGAAGTACTTTGCTCATGGGTCTGGGTTACTTGGTTGGATTAAAAACATGGATTTCATTTAGAATCAGTGGTTTAATTAAGGAGAAAAATACCTCCACAAAAAAACCTGGAAAAAAAATGTATTTGATAAATTCCATTAGTAAAGTCATAATTACTTCTTTAATACACTGAGTAATTTTTTCTACACTCAGGTTAATTAGAGTGGTTTTCTAATTTTATTACTGTATTGGAAATCACAGCTCACCCTTATTGATGTGATTATGTGGCTATCCTGAACATTTTTATTTAAAAAATATGAATATAAATAAGTTACTAACCAAAAAAGTCCCTATTTTTTTAATAGTTTGTCAAGTAAATCTATAGTAAAGGATGAGCCTACTGTATAATTTGCATATTTCTGTTATTTCTTTTCTCTTTTTTTGCAGTTAAAGTGGTCACTGTGAATGTAAAAATGAAAAGAAATGACTTACAGCACTTATATTACTGAAGATGCCCAACTCTTTAGGCCCCTAATGATTTTTATCGAATATGGGCTTCATGGAAAGTGTTTCCCAATATCGCATGGATGTTGTGTATGTCATTTAGGAGATGAGGCACTGGTGCAGTAGAGCAGAGTGCGTATAGTGATGGTGGAACAAAAGCACGGACCCCAGCAGTGCATTAAACATTAAAAGCCACTCCAAAGTGAGACTCATTCCATTTAAATGGTGGGTTCCTTTACACAAAATGGAAACCGTGATGACATACAGGATAAAAACTCTCCCAGATAGCAGAGGAGTGATGGCGCAGTGCCGGTCCATGTAAATTATTGCTTTCATCTGGCCAGCATACCGCCATGGAATGACAAAGAGGAACTCATAGCAATGGTGGAACCCTGAAGAAACCACATCTCAGGCAGGATACAGACCAAGGCTTAATGGTTCAGCCACAATGCATTTGCAGTCACCATCATAACTGACCTCAATCTACCTAAACCCAACCAGATTTGGTCTAAGAATTGGCTGCTTTCGGAGCTCGAATGGAAAAATATGAAAAATATACACCACTGTTACACAAACAATAGTCTGAACATAAATTATTAATTTTCAAATCAAATTTTTAAAAATGCAACATGTTACCTATGATCTCTTTTGGGAATGGTTAATTGCATGTTGTCTTGAAGTCATTGTTAAAAAAAATATTTTAAACATAACATTTAGCATGTAAAAGGGCTAAATGGCACCGCAATTGTGGAATCAATCTCTCAAACTATTTGTTTGTAGAGATACTTGCAAAACTATGTTGTAAGGTTTCTTAAAATCTAATGTGCTTAAATTTAAATAAAATATTAAATGGTTAAAGAATTTTTTTTTTGTTTTTTTCCATTATCACTGGCCTTAAACAATGAACAATGGAAAAAACAAGAATGTGAGAATTTCATAGTTTTGTAGCTTGGTTTAGATTTCGTCTATGGCTGAGAATGATGTCACAGTGCAATAAACCCTATTCAATTCAAAACCACACCAAAAATCCAAGCATGTTATGTCTGCCGATTTGTGCCCTATGGAATACATTGTTAAACCTGCTAGCTAGTTAACTTTCGTAAATTAGCTTGGTACATTAGCTAGTTGGTTTTTAAAATTAGTTTCTTAAATTAGCAAGTGAGTTTAATCTTGTAATTTACTTTGTTAAATTAGCTAGCTAGTTCCATTTTGTACATTAATTTGTTTAATTATCTAGCAACACTGCAAAAAATATTTTAGTAAGTAAAAATATATTGAATAAGAAATAAGAAGAAACTTCAACTACTATTCCTCTTACTTACTTTTTTGGTCCAATTCTATTTTTAGATATGTCTACTAATTTTGAACTTGAAATTGTATTATTCCATTTGCTTATTTTAGGCATTTTTTTTTCTAGAAAGAAGCAACAGTATCTGTCAAAAGAATTAAGATTGAAATTAGAAAACGTGTCTAGAAATTGGCTTAAAGATCTTACATTGGCTAATATTAGAAATATTAGATGACTTTTCCTTTGTTCAAGATATTTCTCAACTTGCTGAGACAGTGTAGTTAGAGTTTTTAAATTTACATTGTTAAATTAGCTAGCTAGTTAAATTGTGTAATTAACTTTGTTAAATAAGATAGCTAAATACATTTCGTACATTAGCTAGGTATACTACAAAAATATTTTATCAAATAATATATATACTGAATGTAAACAATTTTCTCTTCGTTTTTTTAATACAAGTCTATTTTTTGTAGATATGTTTTCTCAGTTCAAGTTGGAAAATGTATTATTCCTTTGCCAGATCATTTTGCTTATTTCAAGCATTCATTTTTAGAAAGAAGTCACATTATCTGCCAATAGAATTAAGCTTGAAATTAGTAAATATGTATAGAAATAGGCTTAAATACAACTTTAATACAATATTTCCTTTTTCAAGATATATCTTTACTTGCTGAGACAGCTAATTTGGCTTGTTCGATTAGCTAGCAATTTAAGTTGTTTAATTTAAATTATTAAATTAGTTTTGTTCATTTGGCTTAAAATTAAAGGTATTTTTTGTTGCTAATGTGCCAGTCTTGGTCACTGGCTTCACAATAAAATCAGCACAAATGAGTGTGAATGGTTTCATTTATTTTATTAAATATGGGGCTAACTTCAAAGAGGTGCCATTACTTTTCTAAACGTTATCAATCATTTACACTGTATCCAATATTACTATACGTAACTAAATTATTTGTGTGCATAATTCTCTGTGATCAAATGGCATGCCATCCACGGTGTATTCCCACCTAGTGTTTCCAAGACAGGCTCCGGGTCCAACAGAAACTTAACCAGGATAAAGCGATTACTGAAGATCTGAATAGCTTTAATCCAAAGGAGGTGGAACAAGGAGCTTTAGATTTGGGGGTTTTCTTTGGTGGAAAACTGGCTTCCTCTTGCAGTCCAACCTCAAATCAAAGCCTACATTGCACCAGCATGAGTCTAAAAACCAGACTCTTTCCACTTGTGGCTCTGTGATAGAGGAATGAGTTCCCCAACTTCAGATTCCTTCACAACCTTAAAGAAAGTCTCCACTGTTCTGACCATCAATGCAGAAGGACCATCTGTCTGTCTCTGATTTATCTGTTTGGGTGATCAATAATCTGCGTTCCTTTTAGTTAGTCGCATTTCCCGTTATTGCTATTTCCGTGAGTCGGCTTGTATAGCACTTGTAGAGCTTCTACGTCTCGGCGAATGTGTGCTTAGTCGTCGCTCTCTCGTTTCTTCCTCCGTCTGTATCTCACTCGTTTCTCAAGTCCATCTTGCAGGACTTAGGCTAAGATCTCGATGCTCAGATTGGATTCACCTGTAAGTGTGAACTTGTGCTGAATTATTAAATATAAATGTAAATTACTGTACAGGATATGACTGAGATTTCCTTTTAGATGTTTCTACATTATTTATAACTACTAAATGTTAAGTTTTTCCTAATGAGTCTTGCTTTCTGAATCCTTGTACTGTGGCTGCAGTGGAATGTATAATTAAATACGCGAAATTTATATATCTATAGCAGGTGTTTCTTTTGAAATTTTTCCATTTTTAAAATTAAAAAATTTTATTTGATTCCAAATTACATACATGATATTTGTACAGCAATGTATAGGATGAATTATCTGACTATAACATATTGGAGATTTAAAACAATAATAAAATTAATATATCTTAATCCAATTTAAATAATGCCTACAACAAATGATGCATTATGAATAAAGTTATGCATTATGAACTTAACAAAACATTATATGAACTGGGCTCCTGCAATATACACATATAACATCTAAGATATGAAAAATAGATTGTAATCAACAAACTAATGTGTCGATGGTTGGTTACATGTAATAGTGTGAAATTTAAGCCAATACTGATATTTTACTGATATTTATTTTTCACATCAAAGGATCATATTTATTTATCTTATTTAATTTTGCAGTATTAATAAAACCAGTGGTGTCCTTTATTTTTTACTTGACAATTCTTGCAATGTGCCATGCAATGCATCTTGAAATTGACTTTAATTCATTTTACTTTTCAATTCATTTTACTGTTTATATATTTACATAAATTCATACCATGTTGTATCACTGATCTTATTGGTTCTGAATTGTAACTTTATTTAAAATATTAAAATTCTTGCTGGCATTAGTGAATTTTGTGTCCTATACTTTTTTTTTTTTTTTTACTATATCTAGAGGTCTAACTGTCTGACCACACTAGTGAAAACACTTCTATTTTGTTTTCTTTTCTAATTTAATTTAATTTCTTTTTTCATTACAAATGATGTTATCAGCAAAAACCAGAGTGAAATGTAGAAATTTAGAACATGAATTTCAGAACTTCATAATGTCAGCGTGCACCTGAGCTGACGTATAAAACTTCGATCTGTGTTAGAACAAATCTGGTCGAAACACATACTTTGATGTTAAGGATAAGGAAAAATCTCAAGAAAATTGGATCTTTTTGTCCGACAGAATTCACATTACAAAACTGCTGAAATTTCAACATAAAAAATGGCTGAAATATAAACAGTGACCTAGAAATAGTGAGAAATAATGAATATTCATGATGTATTCACGCTAGTGAGTACTTTCTAATTTCCTTTCTTTGTTGAAAATTAAAAAAATTTCTAAAATATTATTTCTGGTTTTAAATGAAAAACTAATTCCCAGAATTTCAATACAATACGAGACTTTTGGACCCCACTGTATGTGTATAAAAACCATAATATCGTAAATTGCTATTCTAAGTTAGTAATTTGATTTAGCTGATCAAAAGCAAATACAAGAATACAATTAAAGAAACAGGATGTTATCACTCTTTGTTTTAGTGCAATGCAATCATTTAAATAGTTATTGGACAAATTGGCAAATTAATTATAGCCTTATCTGAGAAGCAATCATGCAAAGATAAATTTTCCTCAGAACTAGCTTTCATATTCATTTTGAACTGTTTTTTTTTCTGTATTTGTGGATTTCTTGGAAGTTCGAGATCTGTGTGTGATTTTTACATTGGTGTAAATTGTACTGAGAAGCTGTACATAAGTAGGAGTACGGATACAGTCAAAATTGTACCGAGTCCAAGTAGAGCCAAACATCTACTTGAGATTTTATGCAAAGTACCTTCATTTAAACATGAAAAAGTATTCAAGAATAAATATTTGAATTAATCTGATCACTAATTCTGCATGACTAGCTAGTTAATTTAGCAATCAGTCATAAGAAAAATATTCTGTTAACTCAGACACCCACAAAATTTGGCTTGCCAGCTGCATAATGTTCAACAACCCTTTGAATAATTGCTAAGGCACATTAACATGTTCCTTTACTAACTATCACTAACACTTTAAAGCGAATTTATAAAATTTGACTAGCTAGCTAGTAAACTACACTGGAAAAAAAAAAATTCTTGAATAAAGGAAATGTTTATTTTTTCTCATTTTGACATTATTACACTATATAAAAAAAATATTACTAATCATTTTATTGGCAAATAATTTCGCATCTTTTTAGAAATAAATGCTTGAAAACATGTAAAATTATCTGGAAATAGAATAAGACCATTTCAAGCATGAAATGAGTAAAAATACCTAGAAATTGGCTTAATAATAGTTTGTTGAGAAACTAATCTAAGAAATAATTGCCAAGATATCCATATACATTTCTTGTAGTGACGCTAGCTAATTTAACCAACTAATGTACAGAATTTAACTAGCTAAACAATCTAATTCAGAAAAGGTAATTAGCTAGCTAAATTAACAAGTTCAAAGTACAAAACTTAACTAACTACCAAATTAAACCAAAAATAACTAGTTGGCTAACTTAAAAACCAACATACAAACCTTAAGTAACTAGGTAATTTAACAAATTTAGGTAATATGCAATATGTAAGTAGCTAGCTAATTTCTCTAGCTGAACTACAAATTTCAAACAACAGATTTCTTTAGATCTGATGACAATTTTTAAAGGATTTTTTTCAAATAGAAAAATTAGGAAAATAGAAAAAAGAAAACTCTCCGGAGATTTGTCATGAGTACTTGGTAGGTCAAAAAAAAATTTAAGGACTAAAACAAATATGTTTTCGTAAAAATTTAAGGACTAAAAAGTTTTTTTTACAAAATAGTACCTAAGAATAACCAAATGCAACTACGTAAGTATTTTCCACCACATTTGATACACCAATTACACCACGTTTCTCCAAAACAGAGCATAAAAGATTACTAACGTCTATAAATTAGAAAACAATGTTCATGGAGTGATGTTCAATATTACAGTTTAATAATTCAGTCAGTCATATTACACACTACCTACTTATAACTTAAGAGCCAGAAACTTTACACTTATTTTTTTTTTTTTTTAAATACGCTGATACATTTCAGTACAAAAATAAAAAGCAGTACAATTGTACAAACATACATACAATTATTTACTAACAGTCCTGATGCCACAGAGTTCGATTGCAGTTTTTAGGGTTTTTTTTTTTTTTTTTTCTTTTTTTTGGAATTCCAGCCATGAGGACAAAACGAGTGAAAGGATGAATCCACCGCTGAATAAACAGAATGGTGACCCAGTCAGTCCCGGACTCTGCGCCTTGCGAAGGTAAACTTTGCGACGTTGCAATGTTTATCCTGAGTCCCGCTGTGACAGAAGTAGAAATGTTTGAACAGTCAAAAAAGGTGACTCCAGATGGTTTGTGTGTTTGGGAGGGAAAAAAGCATATAATGAAACAAAATTGAATAAATGGAATCTATAAAAACAAAAATAGTGTTCGCTGTGAATGAAACACAATGAAATGGGTTTGGTTACACAATATGGACGAAACACTACACTGCTGTTTATTGCTAAATACTGAGATTGTGATATTTGAAATTTAAAACACCATCGGTGAAAATGTTTTTGGAAAAAAAAAAATTTTTTTACTTATTAAAACTTGGATGAATGAACTCATCTGCATATTGTAAAATGTGAGGTATTCCTTTCAAAATGCACATAAACTGGAACACTCATGAATGCTTATTCATAGAACTGGGTGATATGATACGAGCTAATACCATGATATATAACTTTCTGGAATATTGTCAGTAGTTACATAGTAACAAGTAGCTGACTGGATGTTAAAATGTAAGTTTTTTTACCCTGCAAATTCATACATGTACCTTACAACTGGAATTGTACATAAATTTTATCTTAAAAAAAAAAAAAAAAAAAAAAAAAAAGTTTTTATGGTAAAAAAATTAACCAAACAACACCAACACTCTGTTCACCTTTCTATGTAAAAAAAAAAAAAAAAAAAAAAAGATGCAAGAGGTGGAATGGTACCATTTAGAGTGTCGTGTAAAAATAAATCCGTAAATATCAAAATGTAATATTCCTGCGCTATCACCCACACCTAGCATACAGGTATCTTTGGTAAGAGTGGACACTCATGAAGACAATTCTAGCAAAAACAAACAAAACAAACAAAAAAAAAAAAAGGACATATTCGGATTCCTCGGAAAACCTGGAGCGCACATCGTAAAACATTAAGGCACTGCTTAGAGGGGCTCATTTACATATTGCAGTCTTCTGTGATGTGATAAAAATCACAGAAACTAAAAGCACAGTCTTGTGACGTCATCCTCGGAACAAAATGTGCAAATCCCAGCCCAAGATATCCTCCATATCTGTTATGGGTATCAATCGAACATTTTTTTTAAAAAGGCTGGTTTCCTGTACGGACCAAAACAAAAGAACAAAAGGCACTTTATAGTAAAAGTGTCCAGTGGATTTGAAATCTCAGATCCTTCTCAAGTCTTTCTGCAGCAGGACTAACAGCTAGTGTGGCAAGAAAAAAGAAAAATCTAGCTGTCCCCCATCCAACCACAACAGCCCCACCCACCCTCTTCCAAATCCCCCGTCTTGTCCAACGTTCCAGCAGCCAGGGGGTGACGTTGCTACGATTTATCTCCTTGAAGGACCTGAAAAGAGCAGAGCAACATCACTGATGAGTCAATTGTGCGTAGTAGTCAGACATGGCAGTATTCGTTCGCGCCCGACTGATCAGGGCGCTAGCTTAGAAAAAAGAACGCGCTGATCAAAATACTTCAGGGGTCAAGCTGCATTTTAATCACAAGGCTGCTTTTAAAGGCTTTGCATTTGGGTGGTATAATTGCTCAAAGGTTCTGGAAAACTTCATGCTGCGCTGGAAGATTAGAGGCAGTCATCCCGGTTCAAAAGTTCCTCGGTCGCACGGACAAACGTTTAGCATGTGTCCTTGCACAGAGCAGAGAGACCACAGCGCACATGGTGGGGGGGTGGTTAGAAAAAGTGGCTAATGATCTGTCGGTCATGTTCTTTGCATGCGCTTGAGCGCAGACCCGTTGCGAGACAACCCTTTGCCATTACCAAACAAAGAATTACCGCAGAATCGTAAAAGAGACAAACGTGGTGCAGAACGCAGATGGGGTCTTCTTCAGAAGTGAGCTAAACAGAGCGCCTTTATTTTGCGCAAAATCCAAATAGCTGACACTTCCGTAAACAATCTGGTCATAGAAATGTAAAGCGGAAAATTTAGACATTTAAGTCTAGACATTTAATTCCCTTGGGGTTCAAATTGCAACTAGTCTCACTACTAGTCCTGCTAATAATAAATGATGTGTTCACTAATCTATAATAATTCCTAAAAATAGATTTCTTTCTGACCTGAGGTTGATTTATATGAGCAAATATCACATTGCGATATTCAAACGCAGTTCTACGATATATGATATGGGCAGCAAAAAATTTTTTTTTTGTGCACCGTGGCATAATTTAGCACAATATCATTATGACATCATACTAGATTTTCTTACAAACCTCACTGCATTAAAGCGGGGGGGGGAATTTTTATTTTTTAATAAAAAAAAATAAAAAAAGCCGATGGTTAAATAACCAGTTATTGTACATTCATTATATCAAGTCAAACTGAAGTGGATGGAAGCAAACTGGACTTAAAATCAGTCATCAGTCTTCAGGACAATTTAAAAATTGACCCCAATTTTCTATTTGTGACTAACACACGCTGCTCCGGCCCTGTGGAGTTTAGCGAACACACACCTGGATCTAATATTCCGACGCTACTGTCCATTGTTTATTTATTTAGTCATGTACTCTATCCAGTATCAACAGGAAAAAAAAGGTCTAGACAGTATAAATATCTAGACTTTTGAATATTTAGTAAGAATGTATATTTCTGAGGATTTTGTCTGTTTTTATTGTCTGTACTGTTTTTTTCCACATCTTTTTTTTTGTTTGTTTTTGAATAATTGGGCTGTGCTTACTATGTGTCATAAAGACTGTTTCATCATATTTTTGTTTTGTTTTGTCCGAGTAATCCGTCCACGTTTTCCCAATATTTTGTCTGTACTCATTGTTTTGTCTGACTAGTTTGTCTCTATTTATTTGTTTGTTTTATCATCATGTTGTTTTTTCCCCCTCCTATATCGCTTGTTTCTGAGTATTTTGTCTGTGCTTATTATTTTCTCGTACTCTTTTATCAGCAGGATTGTTTTGTCATTTTTTTTGTTTAAAGTATTTTGTCTGCACTTACTGTTTCATACATTTTGTTTTGTATGTTTGTGTGCCTATTTTTATACCGCTTATTATATTATTCTTTTGCCTGAATACGTTTAGATCATTTTGTCTGCAATTATTGTTTGGTAAGTTGTTTGTACGCTTATTATTTAATTTTGTCTGAATGGGTTGTCGATATGGATTGTTTTGTCTGTATTCATTACTGTTTTTCTGTACATTTTGCTTTGAATGAATATTTTGTCTGTAATTAGTGTTTTGTATATAGTTTTTGTTTGCACACTTATTTTTCATTCTGCTTAAATTATTATTTTGTCTGAATATGTTGTCAATATGGATCGTTTTATTGGAGTATTTTGTCCGTATTCGTTTTTGTATTTTGTCTGTACTGCTTGTTTTGTATATTTTTGGATATGGGTCTGTAGTTTCAGTATAATCTGAATATTTTTCTATGGGTCTATAGTTTAAAACATGTTTCATTCATTTCAAAACCAGGATTTGGGTGTAAATGTGTTCATGATGACGCTAAGCTAAGGAACCGAGTCACACGTACCTGGTTTCGGGTTTTGTGAGACTTTTGCAGCCAGACGCGCCACTGGTCATATTGTTTGATGCTCATGGCGCTGCAGTCGGAAACACGCTTGCGCACCCAGCTGAAAAACTGCTTCAGGTCCTGACGCAGCGTCGAGTTCTGCCGGGCCGCTTTGGAGTCACACGAACCTGCGATTGAGCGCTCTGACCAACAGAAAAGAATACAAAAACGTTCATATGGACTAATGTTATCAAGGTTCTAAAGCTATCAAGGTTAAATTTGACAACTTTGTGCTGGGTTTTGGTGAAAAAGTGTACTCGATGGACAAAGTGTGCTTTATTGTGACCAGTTATCATTATAGCATGCTCTACTTCCTTTTGTTTCCCAGACTACCAGGATGGTTTCCTTCACAAATATTTCTGTTTGTCCGTATGTCCATTACTGAGCCTACTAAGCCTATAAAAAGCCCACGCTTCATGTTATTGTGTTTTGCTAACTTTTGTTATTGTTAAACATGTCAAAGGACCGCGAATAATGCCGGTTTTCTCTTCTCGCCATATTCGAGTGTCCTCAGAAACAGTTGTTTGTGTCAGAGTGTAGCAATGTAAAGAATTCATACGGTAAATTGGCGTGAATTGTTGAACTTTCCCAGCAGGATAGCGAGCTGTTTGTTTTGCCAAGCCCTGATGGGAGTTGGACGATGGACAATGATCCAGAATATTTTCAAACCCTTGCCCCAAATGCAGCAAAAATCCAAAAATGATGCGCGAGTCTCCGAGCTTATGGAAGTACTGCTGAACGGAAATACTGCTGAATGCTCGCAGCAGGGAGTGAAGTAAACCTGGCCCTTAATGAGATAATAACCCTAACTGCAGGCAGTGGGTACGGAAAACTTACAGCCAACGCTAACCCAAGTAACAGGAGACATAGTTGTGGAGGAGATCACTGGAATTGTTAAAGTAGAAGAGAAGTTGGCTGCCTCCAACACCATTGCTTGAGCCTTGTTAAAACACCTTCTCTCTAAAACACGCTCTGGATATTTTGATGCGACAGTTTAACTTTTAGGTGTCCGTCATCACTAGCGTTCTTGCGTCTGTTCATTGACTCACGTTTGACTGGATTGGTTGAACAGTTTGCCCAAACAAACAACACACGCCATAACACAATACTGTTTCTCTACCGTCGACGTGCCGGTCTTATCTTTGGAGTCATTGTAAACACAAATAAGCAACCGTGGCCGAGCTTTTACACCAGCTCCGCGGTCTAAAACCCGAGGGATGAGCCCGAATTACCTCTCGCTCAGTTTTACGCCGTGTAACGAAACACGGGACGGCGCAAAAAAATAAATTCAGCTCTACTTTAAATAAATAGCAACTTTAGTCGCTCCAGATGCGGCGTGTGAGTTACAGGAAGCGGCGGAACGTGGTGGGGAGCTAATCTGTTAATCTTCAGAAAACAGTCTTTCGAAACAAATGTATCAAATGCTCCCTGCGGCCACTTTTTGGCGAGCCGCAAAGTGGGAAGAGATGTGTGGGATGTGTAATCTGTTTCATGTGCTGCGATGGTTTTTTAGCTGCTGGATTTAGCACTGTCTCGAATGTGTATCCCATTAAGCTACGGACTGCAGGACACGTACAATATGTGGCGAGGCGATGAAGGACGGATAGCGTCTCAATCCTGCCGGGGCTTTTATTTTCTGCCATTTTCCACGGTTCGAGATCACAGTGTCTGCTAGCCATCCTTTCTTCCTTACTCATCATGTCATGTTTTATGTCAGGTTTTTTTCTTTTTTTTCCTCAACAGAATGGCCTGTTGATTACCAACATATGCAAATATTTCTTGTCATCCACTAGAGGTTTCCAGTCAGGATAATTGGAATCCACAGCACAGTTCTTCGTCAATTTGCTTCATTTCGAACGAGACGCGTCTTCATGCGCAACATCCGATGGACGTACCGGGTTGCTTGATAAAGTCGCGTGTAAATGTTTTCAGAAGACAAACCAAACAAAAAGTTCCTGGCTAATTTATGGAACGTTTGATGTGTGTCAACGACGCGTAGCTGACTTGCATTCAGCGACGCCCACGAATCTCCATAAATGGCGAAGTGTCAAAATGGCGACTAAACGGTGAAATATTATTGTCTGTATAAAGCATATTTTTTTTAATGTGCATACAGCAATTCTAGATAATGAATCTCTTACCGCTGTGTGGCGTGGAGGCCGCTGTTGGATGACTCCAGTCGCTCCAGATGCCCGCCTTCCTCGATCCCAGGATGCCCACTGGGTTGCACCGCACCTGGACGAAGTAAACGGTCCCCGGTCTGAGCCCTGCCAACCTGCAGGACGTCTGGTTCCCCATGTCATCCACCACCTACGGCGAGCGAGAAACCCAAACAAAAAACGTCACATCAAAGACCTAGACACACAAACGCACACACACACACACACACACTTGACTGATAGGGCCTGTTTACGTTCCTAAAAACCAGACCATTCATGCTAGAATCCACAAAGCAAGCTGGCACAGGCTCGAGTGTTAAGCAGGAGACAATATTCTCTCGGAGAGAGGATCCGACATGTAAAGAAGCCAACACACACGCGCGCGCGCGCGCGCGCACACACGCGCACACACACACACACACACACACCAGCCCGAGACAGTAAACGATATAGTCAAACACACGCTTCATGCTGTTCGTTGCCGTGCACGCCTACTTCGCCCCGAGAGGAAATCTGTTATCTATTACTTATTACAGACTGAGTAATTGTACGGGTGAAGACGGCACCAACAGCTTACAAGCGGCGGCCGAAACCCAAGCCGAGCCAAGATCCTTCGTTCTCCTTTAATTTTCGTTCTAAACACTGCATATACGAGAGGAGGCACGGGTTTCAAACGCAGGAATGTCCCATGCCTCCGAGCGGATAATAAGCACCGGGGCCCCATGTAATTATTTACAACCGCGACCGGCCTGATTCGGCCCATGTCCGCCGTCTCCCTTTCCTTTACAAAAGCAACAAACATCCAAATACGCCGCAACCAACATGATCAAACGGCTCGCTCCACGCTCCAATTCGTCATGGGGCCATCATTACATTCGAATACTTGAATGGTAACAGACTCACTAGGTTGGAGTGTATCCGGCAGGACGACGCGCCGGAGAAGAAAAGGCACGGCATTTAAAAGGAAATAAATGCTTAAAAGGCTTAGAATCGCTCGTCATATTCTGGGAACGATCGGATATCCTGGCAGAGCGATGACGTTCAAAAAAAAAAGAAGAAGAAGAATCGACGGTACGCGGTGTTGTGTAACCCAATCTCCCTGGCCTGCTCCAGAGAGAACCTGCCCGCTGATTGAAACCATATGAAGAACACAAAGAACGGTGAAAGCTTATTTCAAGGCTGTGGATCACGACGACACCAGGACTGGAAACCACGTGGCCGCCTGTTCCTGCTGGTGTCGGAAAGGACATTTCCAACCAGCCGTAGAACGAAGAGCCTAGACAGGCACCAAAACAAAATCCTCGGAAGCATTTCTACAGATCTGGGGATCGTGGACCCGATTCGGTACACCGGTTAACGATTAAAACCTTCAGGTGTACTGGACCTGGGCGTATGTGGGCCGCCAGAGCTGGCTATTTTACTGCCGTCGTTCACAGATATCTAATACAGCGCCACCGAAGATGTTCATACAGCCTCCTCTGAAAGTATTGGAACGGCCCGGCCAGTTTGTTTGTTTGTTTTTCCACCCACTGAAAACACGAGACGACAGATCAGAATTTCCGCTTTCAATTTCCTTATATTCACATGATGAACAAGGAAACGTGTTAAACGTGGCACCTTGGCTGGCAATTCGTAAGTAAGCAAAAGGATTAGAACAGACCAACTAAACTAAACCATCCACAACTAAAGTAAGATAACATTTAATATTTGGTTGCATGTTGTACATCTTGCTTGCAGTGCCTTGCTTTTCTCCCATAGACAGCTCTCTGGTCTTCATGTTGGTTTATCTTATTTAACAACAAACGCAGTCTTCACAGGCAAAACCCACGGCTTGAAACAACAGCAGACATCCAGAGCTATTATTTGTTTAAACAGTCAATCCAAGAGGAAACACCTGGGCAACAAAAAACACCTGTCAGGGACCTGCTCCAATATTTTTTTATCACTTACACATACCCATCTTACCACTTGGGTGGGGTCGAACAAAAGGTGCAATGTTCTACACTGTTTAACACATCTGCATGTAAGTATCGGGAAACGAAAGCTGCCATCTTTTGATCTCACGAAAGAATTTAACCGCGGTTTCTTAACTCGCAAATCAAGACTCGGACATGGAAATCGTTCTGATGATCTGTCCAGCTAATGTTAGATAGATAAGGCTGCTTTTCATACGATACAAGGAAGTACTTTAAAATTCACGTATATTCAGAAGTCGAGCAATTAACGTCTTGTTTAAAAGCCCAAGAGTGGCACAAAATCTGTTCAGATTCTTAACCGCCGAGCTTCCCAAAAACAAAACGCTCTCCGGGGCGATCACCGTACGCAACGATCCTACGATAAAAAGCCGACAACATCCCAAAGAATCCTGCTGACGTGTGCTATGCGACTACAAATGCTGACAATTAGCACAGAGCAAACAACTGGAACGATCCGGTCCATCCATCGTCAGCACCTTGCGTGAACCGTACTCCAAATGTTTTTCCGTGTCAGCCTTCCTTTTTCCCTCCAATTCCTAACTTTTATGTGGTTCTTTTCCATTCCTGGCACAAGCGATGACATTTTTACAAGGTGCACAGCGATAAATCTTTCTTCATTTCCCTGGATAATGGAACCTTGGTAACTTTAACCTAGGATATTCCGATCACCCTCAGGGAAGGTTTCGCATACCTAGGTGCCAGAATAAAGTCATGATTCATTGTCAATGCTAAGCATGTGTGTTCCATTCAGATGTGGGAGATCGGCGGCGCTACGTGTTTACATGTTGGGCAGAACGTTTTAAAAGAAGTGCTCATTTCGTTTAATCGCACTTCCGTCAGAGCTATAAAACCCGGTGGTGGTAGTACCTCGGCGATGACTGATTTTAACGCCGGAGCTGCTCGTGTTCGCCTGGAAAGCCCAGAGCAATGAGGTGGTCCGGCAGACCCTGGGTCTCTGTATTACTAGACCTTTTATACGGAAGCTACACAAGTCAGGGTGAATGATGAATCCCTGACTCTGAAACACTAACGCGGCATTAGTTAAACTGTTAAAGCTCCAGGATATCCGGTTTCCATCTAATAAATCTAAACCCTTTTCCCCCAAATCTGATATCGTCGTGAATCACTCTGCTAGGTGTCTGCTCAAGATCCTGTAAAAATATCCTTAAATCTCTTAACTCCCACATGGCAGCGTTCCCGCTCTTGCGAGAGCCAGAGGCGTCCGCAGCCATTCGGCGACCTCTAAAATAAACCTCGGCTGCGCTAATAAAAATACTGCAGTGAAAATCAATCGGCCATCAAATGAACGGCGCCGTCAATCATCCGGTGAACTCGGCAACCGGTTCAAGCCAGGTGGCTGGATGAGGGAGAAGAGTTTCATTTTATAAGGTTCGGATAACACACAGAGCAGGAAGACTGATGTTTAGATGGCGCTACCTTCCATTCGGTGCTGTCTTCAAGCCTGTAGCGGATCTGGTACTTGGCCTGGAAGAGATAGTCTTTGAGGGCAGGCGGAGTTCCCCAGCGTACCGTCAGCTGATCGTCCAGATCGCCCACGCGGCTCACGTGCACGTCGGCCGGCGGATCCGTCGTCACTGGGTGGGAGAAGAGAAGGGCGTTCGGTATGGCTAAAGATAAACTATTATTATAGCACTCAGAAACCAAACGAACCCCCGAGGGGAACTTATCAGGTGGTTCGAACACGTTCCGTTTCTATAGCGACGGATCACCGTACGAGCTAGAAAAATCGCAGGCGAACGGATAAATAAAAACATGCAGTCGTTTAACACACACGTTGCTATAGGGAAATTTTTTTTAAAAGTCAGACTGACGGAAGTCTCCGGTTTATAAGCTACGAGGAAAAGTCGGCCATTGCTGTTCCTTCCATAAGCGATAAACATCCGAACATATACTACGAGGCCGTTACTTGACCTCGAAGATGAACCGTTTGCCTTTTCTTCGCGCATGCATCCTCACACATGGCCGACGAATTAAAGGAAAAAATAGTGGCTGCGCCATGGTGCCACGGGAATGTTTATTTTGCTAACATGGACATTTGTTTCTGTAGAAGAATGTCGGGTTGATGAGGATGAAAATGATGTAAATCAGATGCTACGGGCTTCACACTTCATCGCCACATCTCAACTTAATCGAACACTTCTGGGAGATTTCAGAGCGCCGAGTCGAGACACTCGACGACGACGGCGCGCTCGACCATCACTGATTAAAAACACAGGCGGAGGGGATATCGCTCGGTGTTCCAGAGATGTGTATGGCATGACTATTCGTGCTGGTAAACTTTCCAGCTTCTTATCTTTCGATCTGCGTTCATTTGATTATCAAGAATGCGCATCCTCAGCAGTACAAACTGTACACTTCCTTCTGGGATTTGCTCCGAGATCGCACACAGACACAGGAGGCTCATGAGGACATCAGGAAAGCACTGAAGAAGCCTTCAATTGTGTAGCGAAGTGGAGGCGTTTGGGTGTGACGAGTGCGTCATGCTTCTGGTATCACTGGTGCAACACCCACCTTCCTCTTCCAGCTGTTGCTCACCTATAAACATGCCTCTGCTTCCAGGTGACACACACACACACACACACACACACACACACCAGAAACGTTCCGGCACGGAAATCTTAAGAGAGAATCATATTTTCCCAACTCTGTCGTCACGGTTTTATCTATTTAAAAAGAAAAAAAAAAAAAACAAAAAAAAAGACATTCGTCTTTTCTACCCCTGGCTACGAGCCGCTGCCGGGATCTGATTCTGATATCCGAAATTTCCATCCGAGCACGGCGGGAAGAGAGAAAAGAACAACAACAACAACAACAAAGAAGTCAGGAGAAGGTCAGTGATCAAAGATAATAACATGCAAAGGCATTTTAGAGACTTCCTTTAATGCTGCGTCGCCGTTTAAACGTAGCCCCAGGCCGGCTGCGGCATCCAGATTACCGAGAGCCTCGTAAACTTCCGTTCTCACACACGAAAACGACTCGCAAACAGAAACCGGGGTCCGTGACACCATCAAAGGAGTGGGTAGGAGCGTGGAAATTCGTCACGCACTCCACCCTGCACCGGTCGGTTTTTTTTCCCCCCTCTCTCGGGTGACATATGGAATGGGGTCAGAGGTCGTGCACACACTCGCACACTCACCCACGTCCAGGATATCTAGGTTGATGACGTCCGAGGTGGCGCTCCCGAGCTGGTTGGAGGCCTCCACCCAGATCTCGTAGGGCGTGAAGAGGGCGAGGTCGCGCGGGATGTAGCACGTGTACGGCTGGCCGCCGCTGTAGTCGTCGCACTCTTTTTCCTGGCCGTACCACCTGCGCAAAAACAAAAACAACACGGCAGACCGAGCCAGGTTATTCGTCATAACACACGATCGCGCCGACGTTTCCTCCCAGAGAGGTGGTTTGAGATCCGCGTTTCTGCTCCGTTCCCAATAAAGCGCGGTTCCATGCAGCGCGGCCGACGCGATTTGTCAGAACTTGAGCGAATTATTTCGGGCTCAATGAGAACGTATGTAAAGCGTGCAGCATCCTGTGGACTCGCGGCGTGAATGAAGTGCCTTCTGCATTCTTTTCTTCGCTTTTGAATAACCTCTTTTTGCTCATCAAAAGGATTAGCGCAGATCCGGTCTGAGAGCTACTCAAACACCCACAAAACGGCCTCGGGCTATATATAATAATAAGGGGAAAAAAAAGAAAAAAAAAAAAAAGAGGTGCTAATAATAAACGGTCCTGTGCAACTGGCTGGAAGGTTGCGAGTTCAAATCCCAGACTAAACAGAAATATAATCTTCGCCCGGCAGATCCGAATCCTTTCAAAGTCGACCGTGTGACGTGTGACGTGTGGCGTGTTTGTGACGTGCGCACTTACTTCAGCTTGTATTTGAGGGTGTATTTGGTCTTGATGAAGGTCTCTCCCTGCCCCCCAGGAGCCCACTTGCAGGTGAGATCTTTGGTGTTTCTCGACCAGCACGTAAGGTTCACGGGTTTCTCCGGCGGCACTGGAGGAAACCGAGACACAAACAATAATAATAAAGCAAGCGTGACGGTTTCAATATTTATCCAGAGCATAACAGATCTGCTTATCCAAACACAGATGATGTCTCGCGACGTCTAGGAGAAGCTTTCCATCGAGGCTGAACAACAGATCCTAATCTGCGTCCGGCGCAAAAACCAGATATGTTGAATTAAGAGAGAGAGAGGGAAAAAAAAAAAGAGAGAGAGAGAGATGAAAAAGCAGATCTTCATCGAGAGCCTGAAAATAATGGCCTCGGCTTAAATATTTTCGACAGCGGATGAGCGTTTTCAGCTGCCATCCTCGATTAAGTTCGGGAAAGGCGCCAAGATTCCATTCAACTGAGAACAAAAGGCAGGCGGTGGAAGTGTCAGAGGCTGATTAAGGCTGAAAAACACCGAGGACGAGACTTTCGGAGCCCGGCATAACGGAACGCGGCACTTCAAGACGCGTACGCGCTCCGACAGCAGGACGCCCGGGCGAGTCATTTTCCATACCGTCGGCCGCTTCGCCTTTCCCGGATTAACGTGACGCGACTTTACGTTTGCTCAGAACGGCGGCGCCGTAGGAATGGCAGCGAGAACGAAACAAAACTCGCAAAAAGGATGGAAGGAAAGCTTTCAAATGTTGCACCCGAGGTCTTAACAGGCAGTCTTAAATAAACTGAGGAGAGAGAGAGAGAGAGAGAGACAGAAAAAAAAAAAAAAAGCATTTGAAGTTCTAAGGCTTTGCTGAAATGATAAAACTAACATCGGACGTCCAGCACAAATTTTTTGACGTTTTATTTTTCCTGACACGATTCGACGGGATCCGTAAGCGTTCGCAGCTGCACGTTAAGAACTTTTAACAGTAATAATTGCTTCATGCAACATGCCTGATTTTAAAAGGCTACAGCTGTGCCAATTGTTTGTGCATCATACGCTATTAAAGTCTCGAGACAACGTTAATAGCACTCTTTATTGACGGATGTCAGATCCGAGCGACGCTCGAGCCGACGTTCGGGGGAGAAAAAAAACGAAAGCAAACAATCTGATTACCGAACAGATACGGACGTATCCGGGTTGTTGGTTTTTTTTTTAAATAGATGAGGACTTAAAATCCACCTTAATATAGAGAAAGGAAAAAAACAGCCTAATATGAATTAGTGAACTGGGTACAAAAGTTTGCACACCCTTTAGAAAGCAGAAGAAGGATTTTAGGTTACACCAACATCGAGTCTTCGGTTTCACGGGTTTCCCGTCATTGATGATTAAACCATTGAGATTATAATAATAATAATAATAATGAGAGGGGGAAAAAAAAATAAACTTCTCTTCTTTCCATTCGGAATCCATAAGGGGTACAAACTTTTGCTCCCAGCTGTATTGTCGTATTGTCATTGTGAGCTCAGAAATTTTTTTTGTTGTTGACATCCCGCCGTTTATGACGCACCTGGAACATCCGTGGTCACTCACGTTCTACCAGACACAAAAACGGCGACTTCAACTGACATCGTATAAAAAAAAAAAATAAAAAAAAAACCCTCCATTCAGTCTTTTAAAAGCTTTTCTGTTCACGTCATCATGAAACGCCTAGTAGCTGTAAATCAAGGGAAGTGAATTAGAAGGCAAGATAAAACTATGCCTAGTCATTTTGACTTGTTCCTACTAGCCAAACCGTCATAGTTTTTTTTTTTTTTTTAGGTTTTTTTTTATGACCAAACACCTCTACTCTCTCCTGATGTTCTCTTTGCTCCACTTACCTGACATAGCTTTTTTTTTTTTTTTCTCTTCACAAGATTATAAAATTATACGCCCCAGTCCACGCACCTTGACTCACTTGTCGTCTAATCACAGATATTTGACTTTTCAGAAATGAAAGACTAACCGAAATGATGGTCTGTTTCATTTCCGTGCGTGGCGAAGACGAGTCCAGCGGCCGATCGAAACCAGCCCGGAAACCGCCTGAACCAAAAATCGTGTCGCCTGTTATCTCACTTTGCTAAAAAAAAAACAAAAAAAAAAAAACGTCGTATTTACAAATGGGTGACAAATTAAAGGGGGTAAAAAAAAAAACCAAACAAACAAACAAAAAACCACGAGAACTAAGCGATCGTTCAACTAATTTAGTGAGCCGTCGTTTCCTTGTCGATGGGGGCGGGGTCATCCCGGAAGAGACCACGCCCCATCAGGATTGGGTTGATCTGTAGCGACGATAACATAATCCTGAAATCTTGCTTTACTACTAAACCCATCCTTCCTTTATGAGCAACTCCAGAATCGTTCGACGGCTACGATTAACATAAAGGGCGCCGATACTTCTAGAGCTACCAGAAAGCGGTGAAACGTCGGCGGCGTGTTTCGAAAAAAAGGTGATCGTGGAATAAAGTGGCTTTTTACAAGAAGCGAGTAGCTAAATTTAGAAGAGGCCACGCCCGCAATTTCTCATTTGTCTCGGCAGCGTCTAGGAAGGCGAAGTCGGCGTTCAGCCGTTCCAGAGGATTCGCCACAACCCTGTTCATGATAAACTAATCAACAACACTTACTGCCCACGTAGAGACAGGAGCCGGCGAGCACGTGCCCCCCGCCGCTGTGACACACCAGGTTGTCGCCCGAGCGCTGACGCGAGCCGCTCAGGTTGCTCAGTGTGACGCTGAGGACGCTGGGGCTGAGCACGCTGTAGGTGTTGCTGGGAAGCCGGCGGCCGTTCAGCGTCCAGTAGAGCGAGCCGGCGTGCAGGCCGTGGTCCGTGCCGACGGAGCACGTGGCGGTCAAGCTGGCGCCGATCCGAAGGGCCGGGTCCTGAGGGTGCACGCTGGCCAGCGCTGGAAGGATGGACAAAACAGTGTCCGCAAAATCACGTTACACTTACATCACAGCAGCTACAAACAGCCGTTCCCTCGCCAGCATCGCCTTTCTCACGAGAACAACAAAACAAAACAAAAAACGCAGCTTTCCCATTTGACTCGAGTTACTAAGACGGCGGGAAGCGGCGGGAATCCTGAAACAGAGCCCTGACACCGGAGACTCCTTCCATAAAATGTTAAAGGAACGTCTCCTTGTGTTGTGAATCCACCAATCCGAATCAAACTGCAGTATAAATAACAAACAGCCGCACACTTTACACGCACTGAGAAATTTCGTTCCTTAAATGCCGACAACGCTGCCGCGGTTTAAAGCTTGCCCCAATGTTTATGCTGCGCGTCCCGTTACGTGACATCTCGTGACGTTTTAACGCAGGAATCAGCCGTTTACTTAACGGCAGCGATCGCTCGCGTCCGTTTTCCTGCGACTAGGAAACTTGCCGTCGTTTCGTTTCGGGGGGAGGAGAAGAAGAAGAAGGGGGAAAAAAAAAAAAAAAAGGTCCCGTCAGGTTAGCATTGAGGAAACGTTCTAAACCAAAGCAAACACGCGGCAGCTCTGGTTAAATCCCTCGGATTAGGTACAATTGAGAAGGGTGCAAAAAAGGGGAGCTACCTCTGACGGTGTCATTCAGCGTTCGGCAGCAGTGCATTAAAAGGATACGATCAGGCCTAAGGTCTTTCGCCTACACATGCATTTGTGTCTGTTTATGTTAAACGGAGGCCCGGGGAAAACCACTCTGGCTTAATAAAAAAAAAAAGAAAGAAAGAAAAGAAACGTGCGTTACCACATTCTCAAGGGCCGTTAAATCTCACACCTGACGAAGAGGGTGTGAACGTAGCCAAGCTTAATCAGCTATAATTAGTCTCTGTCTTCTTTTTTTTTTTTTTTTTTTTTCCGGTTTCACACCTGGGCATGACACGAAACGGCTCGAAGAGAAAAAAGAAATGACATTATGTCTGCGCCGCAGAATCGATCCCTGGTGCAGAATTAACAGCTCGAGAGATTAGACGGATTAACACCTGTGGTGTGCGTCGAAACCCAGCTGGACTCGAATAAACAGAAGACGACGCCGGGGAGATGCTTTCTTTCTCAATCTCGCTTTTTGATCGAATTAAAAAGAATACGGAGGCGTGTGCGAGTCTGTATGAGGGTGAAGAGGGGAAAAAAAAAAAAGAGAACACACACAAATGTGCAGCAGAATGTCTGGTGAATTAACAGCTAGGGTTCTGCAATAACTGTTAAGTGCTAAAACAACATCTGTGGCGTTCTGTGAACGCCAGATGCTCTCGAATCCAGTGGAGAAGGGAATACGTAATGCTTGCGGCGGTAAATAAATGTAAAACGGTGTGAAGAATTGTGAGGTCAGAATTACATCGGACTTCATGAGTGACGTCAAGAGGTTTTTTTATTGCCGTCCGGGTGAAACGTCGGCTCCACGTTAACGTGCTACAAAACTTTGAGCGGGGAAGCGTGATTATTGGTTAGATCCTGAGGAGTTAAGCATTGACAGCAAATTCAACTGTTATTAAAAAATACATTAATGCACAGATTAATAGGTAACGTTCATTGTATTGATATATGTCAGTATATTAGTTAATGGTGCATGTTGATCGGAATAGGAAAATTCCCTGGGAATGAAATGAGTCCTAGGTTGAGGTGTTACACTTCACACACACACACACACACACACACACACACACACACACACACACACACACACACACACACACACACAC
>JAQQZR010000001.1:20995998-21009380 GCA_030068235.1 Notoglanidium macrostoma | reverse complement strand
ACACACACACACACACACACACACACACACACACACACACACACACACACACACACACACACACACACACAGGACTGTCAGTTTTGTTACAGTGCATAACAAAAATAAAAAAAAACATATGCTGTGCTGAATTACAGTGTGACCTGCTGACACCTTGAACTCACACCCACTTTTTTTTTTTTGGTGCCCTTTTCCTCCAAAGTGCATGAAGGAAATTTTTTTTTTTTTCTTTTTTTTTTTGCAGAATCAGAGCTGACTGATGCTGAGCAACAACAACAACAAAAAAAATCACAAACGTCAGTGTCGTTTTTACAAACAAAGTTTAGGAAGGGTCCTTACACTCCAGAACACGCACACACACACTCAAGCACGCACGCATACACACATGCCACAAATCCAAAAAGAAAGAAGAAAAAAAACCCTCCAACTCCTACTCACGGGTGGAAGGGAGCGCGCAGTGTGCGCCGGGAGCGCGCAGCATGAAAAACAAGAAGACGATCATATCCCAGGACGCGCTGCTTCTTCGCATGATCATTCCCAGGAATCCTGGAATCTTTCCTCGGCGGTGGAGAATTTTCCTGCCGGGATTGGAGATCTTGGGGAGCTTGTAGGCAACAGGACGCCTCCGATCTGCTTCCCTCTGAGCTGTTGCTGATTCCCGCAGCAGCCTGGACTTTCTCTCACTCTTTCTGTCTTTCTCTTAGGAGGTGAAAAGCAGGAAAAGCCAACCCTATCCACCGTGCTCTGACGCGACACGCTGGCTCGCTCGTGCTCCTTCGTGCCGTTTGGTCATCGTTTAGCAGGACGCGTCCAAGTTTATGAGAAGCCAGTGGGAGCACCAGTGGGCGGGGCGCTCGGGTTTCATAAGCTCCGCCCACTTCTCCTCCCCCGCCTCCTCCTCCTCCTCCTCCACCCTCCTGCTGTCTTTCTCACTCAGCTCCAAATCTTGCTCGTCACTGGTCTCTTCCCAACCCACCTTCTGGAATGAAGTGGAGTGAAAGCATGGTTTCTGGGGACCATGGGAAAGTCACTGAGGTACATCGCTGACTGATGAGATTATTTCCATTCACATCAAGTCGCGAAATGCCAGAGCTGGGACTCGAACTAGGTGCTAGTTCTTGGCTGGTGCTGGTTTGGAGTTGGTTCAACTGGCAAACCTTCTTAGAACCGGTTTGCTCTAACACAGGCCTAGAGCCTCGCCGTTACATCACTGTATACTAGCTCCAAGCACAAAAACGACAATGGCAGACTACATCATCTCTTTACAAGTGTTAGTTGTGGCTTTGCGCGCCCACATTGGCATCCAAACACGACTGGTCCTATGCATTTGTGCATGTTGGTCGCTATGATCCTGCCCCAGCCCGTGACGTAACCGGTTCTTGGTTCTAAACCGGCGAAGTGTTGGCGCCACTCTCAAACAGTCTTCCTGGCCGAGACTCAGTTCTTTGGCTGTCGGAGTGCAAAGAACTGGTTTGAGATCAGTTACCAGGTCCAAACGAACTGCCTTGGTGGAAAATGGGTATGAGTGGCCACTTGCAGCATCTCCTTATTGATGTTCCTTCACTTCATTTTCAGCAGGGAAGGGTGGGGGTCCAAACTTTTGTTTCCAAAAGGCGTCATATCAGCATATAAAATGTTTACAATATATTTACTATTTACAGTATATTAGAGTCTATTGTAATTCATTTTCAGCGTTAATTTGATGGTATCTACATCTAAATCAGTTGACAGTTAACATTTGGCCCTGGAGCTGGACCCCTGATCTAAGGTAAGTGCTTTATCCTGGTCATTGTTGCTTTGGATCCTAGGACTGATTCACACATAGCACAGGCATGTTCTTGCTAGGTAGGATTAAACCCACATGGACACGTACATACGAAAAGACAGTAACCTGAGCTCAGGATCAAACTGAGTTGGCAAATCTAACCCTAGCTCCACGTATTCTCCTTTATTATAGTTGCTTCATTTATTTTCAGTCTCAGTGCAAGTGATATGCAATAAATGGGCTGCTAAATCACTTAATTACTGTGCAATAGTCTTCATGTGCAATATTATTACTGGTCATAATATTTTTCATTAATTAATATTACTTAATATAGTATTTAACCACTATTGTTTCTGTAAATGCAACAACTTATTCCAAACTTCCACTTATGCCAATAGTCTTCCACTGGTTTTTTCTTTCTACTGATTTTTATTTTTATTAGATTTTTAGACTTATTTTATTTTTTATTTTATATTGTTCTCGTGTTTTTGTGTCCCTGTGCGTTGTGGCAGTCATCACATACCAATTTCCTGCGGGATCAATAAAGTTTTCTGATTCTGATTCTGATTCTTAAGTTGACTATAAATGGTGTTTTTTCCAAGCTACATAAGAATGAACGAAAATAAAATTACAAATACATTTCCAAAATTGTCAACATGGATTTCTTTTTAGAAGTAATATAAACAGAACGAAAAACCAGTCGAATTCGGAGCACCGCACTGGCTGAGATGTTAAAAACGAGCATAACTGCACCGAGTCAGACCACATGCCAAGTTCATAGTTCATTTTTGCTAACCAGAAGCATTCGCCTCTGTGATATTTCCTGAATAAAAATGAAGTCACACTATCATTTTTCACAGGGTATAATTTAGTACCGCATGTGTGCATTCAGTCTCGGCGAGGTTATCACTGTTTAAACAATCAAAGCGGTTTGAAGGGAAGAGACATATTCGTGATTTGGGGTTTCATCCCAGAACAAAGCGGGAACGAAACATCCTCTGCCCTAAAATTAGCTCGGTTCTTAGGTCATATTTAAAAAGTTAATATAATTTAATGTAGTCCACCACAGTTTAATAGGATAGGAAAACAACGCAGGCTCCGGGTTGTACACAAGCATTAGGAGATTCGATTCAAGATTCATCTGGAGGACATCTGGTTGTCTTTTTATCCAGTCGGTTGTAATTGTTAGGTTATGTAAATTACACTAAAAGGCATGGGAAAAAAAGACTTTTGCGGAAACAGGAAAACCTATTACACGGCGTTTAAAAAAAACCCGAAGTAGAATGTGGGGCATGACCTGTGATATGCAAATGAAAAAAAGGCATGAAGGATTATATGCAAATGGAATACAAAGTCAAATATTTTCCTTTACTGTGTCCCTTTAATTTGTGGAGGCCATGGTCCTTTTATTTTGCTGCTTGTAATTATTAGGTTTTGTAAAATGACAGACTAGAGAGAAGTGAATGAGGGCTAAAACGTTGTCTGTCTGTTCGGAATCTGACGTGAAAAAAAAGAGAGAGAGAAAAGCAGGCCTAAATGAAAATCAGGTTCATCAGTGGAAACACAGCCGCTAGCCTCGGTAGATGTCATGACCACAGTTTGACTAATGGCAGCTGCGGGTATTCTGAGTTGGACGACTTGGCTAGTGACTCACATGCCAGTGAAAGTGTATGTGTGCTGAAACAATAACCGTAGCGGTCGGCTCGTCCGTGGGTCAGCGAGACACAATGTGGTGCATTATCTGTAGCAGACAAGCCTCTTGTTCGGCTTACGTTTTACCGCTCGTCTCGTGTCAGCCGCGTCTGGTAAACCAGTGAGTGGACTTCCTTTCCTGTTACTACCCAAAGTAAGAACGTTGCTATACGAGGTCCTTGAATGGGCCAAGCACAATACATCATGCAGAGTTATAGCTCTTCAGGGAAAAGCTATGTCATCTAAAAATGAATGACACAGCTGAAATCTGGATGACCAAATGTTCCTTTGTTCCAAGTACTTTTCAGACTATGTGAAGGTCTTTCAAACGGAGAATTTGCACAACCTTTTTGTTTTGCCTTTGAATATCCGGATCATCCATTTTATAGCTCGGTCAGGCGTTCGTAGGGCTGTAGTCAACGCGGCTATTGTCAAGTCCAAGACCAGGACTAGCCAAGATTGAGTCAAAGATGAGTCTTAAGAAGGTCAAGGCCAAGTCAAGTCAAGATCCAGCCCAAATGAAAGCCAGACCAAGTCAAGATTGAGACTGAAAACCACCAAATCCTTTTGGCTTCGTTTGTGCATTGTGCCAATGATTAAATTGTTTTCTAGTAGGAAAGTATGACATGGGGGGAAAAAAAGGACAAGATGAACAAGACTTATCTCTCCGAGAAGACTATAAGACCATATTTGGTGCGGCCAATGCCCAAGTCCAAGTGCAAATGCCACAGACAATCCAAGACCATCTCAAGATCTACAGCCATAGAAATTTACATTTTGGTTGGCTTGACTACGTTAGGAGGCCACTGTCTTTTTTGTGACGATCCCCTGACATATCGTACTGATCTTCTGAAGCGATATAACCGATCTCCAGCACTTCTCTCAACTGAGACAGGTTTGTTCCCAATACCTAGTGTTAATCGTAGCTCAGTCTGTGGTAGATTTTGCGTTTTCTCTTTTATAACCTTTAAGTTCTGGAACAGTCTTCCAGAGTATCACAAGCCTTTTCAAGGTCTTTAAATCCAGGTCTGATTTTGTATCGTTTTATTATTTATGTAAAGCTCGTTAAAATGTTGGATTCAAAATCAAAAGTGCTATATACCATTAGTAGTCTAATCACATGGGGAGCTCAATTATAAACCTTTTTAGAGCATCACGGCTTTTCCACAGTTTCAGGGAAGAAACAGAACTGACATCTCTGGCTTTGGAAAATGGCGTACTGTCTGTTTAGTGCAGCGGATTTTGTTGATTGGGACAGATGTAAGTGGGTTAAGGTTGTTATGCGGAACATAATGATCTCGCTGTCAGGTAAGCGTTCAACCCCGAAAAAAACACTAACAATCTTGTTTTATCTGACTTGACAGATTTTGGAAAGCCTTTTACCACGGCTCGCACAAAAAAAAAAAAAAAAAAACCCCACCTCATGGACTCCACTCCTTGTTTTTTTTCCTTTCTTCCTTTCTAAAAGCTATGCCCTTTCCTCCAAATGTGAACCGATTAATGTCCGTTCTGCACTATGGCACGCTACGAGAATCTGTAATATTTGTTTCCAAATGTCAAATGTCCTGCCAGGAGACAAAAGAACTAGCTTTGACTAAGATCGTAAACCAAAGTTGGAAGGTTTTATAGCCCAATTTGGTGATATTAAAACGTATGGAATTTATTCTACAAAAGAATGGCAGAATTTGATTAGAAGGCTAGCAATGTATTTCATTAGAGAACCCAATGGGAGGCCAACAATGTACCCAATTATGTGGTTCTAAGCTACGCCAACTTGATTGTATCCAAGTATGAGAGTTTTTAATAATGTTCATTAAAAAATTTTTACTTTTGCTGTAAACAACTCGGAATCTACGAGATCATCCATTCTCCAGAAGCCCTTCTTCGAGACAGCCGACATGAACGTAATGAGACCGGGGGGAAGCATTGGCTATTTGGGATGCAGTGATTTAGTGGGTGAACACAAGCATGTGGAAAACATTATCCCACCGTAAAGTTTTCAGAGGCAGGCAGGGAGAGGGGGACAGGGAGGGTGGGTTTTCATGATTCTCTCCAGGATATCAAGCCCAGTCCTGGATTCGAGTGTGAAAGTCTGGCTTCTCCGTTTTGAAGCACTTGGCGTAACATGAAGCCGATATAACAGAGCGGTAACGACAATCATCCGGCGCAGGATGAACCTTAATCCGAACCCAACCCAGCATTATATTTGCAATAAACACGAACGGGGCCTTTTAAATTAACCAGAGAGACTCCAGTGCTCCACGGGCTCATCCTAAATCAGGCCATTTCCCTACTAATGCAGGAAGACAGTTAGCGACCCCAGTGGAGCAATCCTCATTGATTGGGAGAAAGCGTTTGTTTGAAATAAAGTCGAGGCTTTCCAGGATGTAGCCGTGCCCCGTTTACACGCCATAACATTTTGATACATGGTATAAACGGTTATCTATAAGGGACAGGAGCGTCTGAGAGAACCAACAAGACTGAAGTCAGATTATGATTTGCAAAGGCACTCCCTTTGCATAGTTTCAGAAGCCCACTTTGGTATTTTCTGCAATAATGCGTGACAGATGCACGTTGATCATGTACTGGCTGCTGGTGGTTTTGAGTCAATGTATAGAAATGCATTTTAAATTTTTATTTTAGGGAAGTCTAAAGAAATCATGGTATTATAATAACATCGCGATATTTCAGCCAATTTTCAAAGACGGCAACTTTACTCTATATATTATTAGGATACGTTTTAAAATGGGCTTGTTTAGTAGTTTATTAAAACTGTAATACATAATGTAGTTATGTTATTTTATGTTACAGCGTGTTGTGTTGCATAACAGTATGTTACGTTCTACGTTATTTTATGTTACAGTAGGTTGTTACGTCACATTATGTTACATTATGTCACGTTACTTTATGTCCGTTTTGTTACATTGTTCTATGTTTCATTACTTTACGTTGCGTTACATGTTAGGTTATGTTACATTATGTCATGTTACGCTGTTACATTACGGTAAGTCAAATTATATGTTACATAGGTTATGTCTGATCTGATTGGTCAGAAGGTCTTGATTATATAACATTCTTTAGCATGATGCATTTTAATGCGTTCTAATACAACTCATATACAGGGACTGAAATGGCAGATGAACTACATACGTATTGTTATTAAATAAAGTTTTACTGTATAATTGTTCATATGATGGTGTTTTATGCAAAGTGATGTTTAGATTTTGGAAGGAGTCTCCACTTTCAGCACAGTCCCCAAGTGTTTTGTGCCATTTGTAAAAAGCATTTTGTCAAATTTGCATATATTTAACGCATGAATGGTGGTACTATTTTACATTCTTTTAATATGGTATACTGCAACACTTGTATAACATAATTCCAGTAAGCTAGGTATTAAATTTCTTTCCTCTTCCCCCATCGTGTAATGTCATTGTGTCAACAAGAAATCAAACAGGAAATCTTTAAAATGTTCTACAGTTTTCATTCAGTAGATATATTGTCTGGGGATTCACCAAGCCAACTTCCTCTTTATTTTCACTCGATCTGTTCCTCGTTGCCGTTTTTAGGCACCGCTAATTTCCTGTTGTTTCTCAACGCGTACGTGAGGCATAATGTTTGAAAAATACAGCTTACTATGTAGACACGAGACCGTAAAACAGTGGGGGGAGAAAACAGAAAGGGCCATTAACGTGTGCATAAAAAGCATATGTATGTTGTTATTAAAAAAAAAATTACTCTGACATTTAAAGGGCATGAAACCACAATTGCTCATATTAAGTGTTTACAGTTTTGTTTAAAAGAAGTGAACCGTATTGGGTTTTTTCCATGCGTTGTCCAACATCAACAGCGGGAACAAAAATCTAAATTATAACATTGGTTATAGCATGGTTCTTCTACAAGGATCTGTGAAGCATAGAACTCACCATTATCAAACGTATTACATTTATTATTGAGTTATTATAGTTATCCTGTCGGACTGTACAGCTCCAATAAATAAATGTTGTTTAATATTATAGGAATTTTTTTTATAACAATTACAAACTCTGTTTGGTAGCAGCTGATTTGATGTTCATGGTGTTCTTAAGTCATTTATTTTTCTAGACATTAAATAAAAGTATCATGGAATGTAATACATGATATTTTTCTCGTTTCTACAGCTTCTAGAATGATATAATACTTGCATGGGAAAGAGTCACTTATTCCTTCCATTAGTTATTAAATATTTATTAACGAAAAAACAGTGTAAGAGTTTTTATATAGTCAGTCAGTTAGTTATTAAAGTGTATTGATATTTGTATTGTCGTATTTCCACGTATCAGCTGTGTGAATACCACATTTGTGTTAAAGACAATGGATGCATTGAGGGTGGCAATAAATTTCTACCATGCCAAATTGTACAACGTACCACAAATATTCATTCATTCATTAAGCTTCAGGAAGCGCTTTATCCTGCTCATAGTCACGGTGGATCTGGGGCTTGTCCCGGGAATACTGGGAATGAGGCGGGAATACACCCACGTCAGTCCACAGCTCAGACACACTTAAACCCAGGGACACATTTTATTGTATTTGAATCAAATAGCATAGGGAAATTTGATTATTAGGTTCAGGGGTGTAAATTTAACTTTAAAGTAATTGTATTTTGCTACTACGCTAAATATTATTTATACTTTATACTTTTTACACCTTACATTTCTAATTTTTTTTCAGATTCTTTAATCCCATCAGTTGAAGTTCCAAATAGCCAATAATTTAAGTGCTGTGACCTGCTTCATTTCATCAATTTATGTAAAATGTTTATGTCTTACTCTTTAATACAACAGTTCAGGCTGGTGGTGGTGGTGTGTTGGTGTGGGGAATGGTTTTTTTGGGGTTTTTTTTAATCCCTTAATACCAGTTTTCTAACTGTCACAAAATGTCTGAGGTGTTGTTCATGACCACGTGTTCCCTTATGGCCACAATTGACCCATTTTCTTTCACAATGGCTACTTCTGCTGTGACCTTTTTAATTTCCTCCGCTATAAACATTTACCTTTTGGCTTTTGCTTGAGTATATTTTTGGTTGGATTCTTTCCACTAAAGGGAGCTTTTGACATACTACATTTCTCAGTATTTTATCCACCCATGATTAAATGTGACCTCTATGCTACTGATATGTAACTGCGAATGTAATTTGTAAGTCAGTGTAAGTCAATAATGGCTGTAATCCTCTGAGGAAACAAACACCACATCACCGTTAGAGGGCAGCAGGAGCATAGTGAATTTTTCCCACAACATGGCACCACCATTGATATCAGTGCTGGCAGTGAGAATGATACATTTAAGAGCCTCCAGGAACACAGTAGACCATTAACATGCAAATGCTTGAATGCTTTTGAACTGGGGACTAAGGCAAAGGTAAAGGTTACACTGTGTCATGCAGGCCATGAAAAAAAAACACTGCTGTAGCATCAACATTTTTGCATAGTCATACTGCAATGCCACATTTTCAGTATTTCACCATAGCACTGAGCGTGACAGAGCAGCAAGCACAGACCTGCTTGCACGCTATGCACAGTATGCCGCCTATACGTGATTGTGTTTAATCAATTACATAATGCTGCAGCATTTGAATTGATGGGATCTGAGTTGTTTGTTTCCCCCAATAACCTATTACAGAAAATAAAGTGTCCCATCTGCAAAATTGTAGCACACCTTTCCATGTCCGTGGGTGTGCCTGAAGTGTGCTTAAATTAATCGACTGTTTGGCTGTTTACTTCGTTTCTGTATCGCTGCATTCTTTTTGTTTTGTTTTTGAGACCTGCCCTTCCCAGATGCCTCAGGATTCCAATGCAAAAACAATGATCCTCTTCAAGTTCCTCGAGACCGTGACAAGGCAGAAATCAACAAAACAGCCCTCGCTAAAACCACACCAGGGTCCAAGGGCTGGGTGGAACTCCAACGAGGAAAAATTCTGTACTTCCAAGAAACGTACAGGATGTTCAGTGAAAATGAGGCTTGAAACTTTTATGCGTTTGTAAAGTAATTAATTTGGCGCCTAAGGATAGGCTGTAATGGCGTCTCTTATCTGAATGTGTGGGTTTGTTTTGTTGGTTTTTTTTTAAATACTTTCTATACTTTGACGTCTCGCCCCTGATGGAGATCTGACAGATGAGGAGTTGGGTTTCAATTTCATAAACAGCATACCATTGTGTGTCCCTATTCTAGCAGACACTATGTGTCATCGTATACACAATCTGCCCTATGATAAACCCGTTCCTTTCAGTGAATGCACTCTGACTCATTGCGGTTTCAGTGTGTGGACTGTAAACTCTGACAAGTCTAAACACTGACACTACACCCTGAAAGGAGACAAGGGCTTTCCCAGAGACGGTATATTTACTTTTATTAGTCCCTTTAGGCTAAAAGGCCTCTTATTACCGAGCCAATCTGTAGATAGTTTCCACATCTAGTATCCTTTGCTGTGATATATGGTCTCCTGTAACCTCTACACGTTCAAAACGACGTTTTAGGACAATCCTAATGATGAGTTTCATGCTGTGGGAATGGAAAGGAAACCTAGATCATTTCACATTTCAGTCCTAAGACAACTGGAATGCTTGTAACTCTCCACCAGACAGTGCAAAACAGTAACAAGTAATCCATAATCCCATATTTTTTTAGATAAATCCTCTCATGTCCATTCACCACCACCCTGAAACACAGTATAGATGTTCCATATTAAAACACAGACCAGTATAGTAAACGTTACAGCTTTACCAATCGAACATATTGATTGATCCAAAGCAAAATACTTGTTTATGTACACAGCATAATGGTAAGATGAGCCACTGGGTTTACTGCTGATGCTGTGAGCGGCCATGTTGGTTTGACGTCACTTCCTGAACATGGACTTGAGGAGACCGTCCCGACTCCCCAAGTAGGAAATTCCCTGACGAATTGAGGGAGGGTTTTCTTTGCTTTTTTTTCCTAGCCGGAGGTCAGAAATGACAACTACTGCAATAACCCTTAGTCAAACGCAGTGCGAAAACTTCCACTGCAATAGGTAGTTGAACAGCATTGTGGGTAATGTAGGAAACTCTTAATTGACTGACATGACAACAATAAAAGATACTGCCGTAATAATCACATCATTAATATTTTGTGCATTTGGAATGTTTTGTGAACGCGGCTTTGAGGGATTCGGAGCATTATTAGTTTTATTAGTATTCCAGGCGGTCTGAGAACATAACAAGGAGCATATTGCAATCTTCTCTTTAATAATCGTTCAGTACCACACCGTCCAGTGGAAAAGCGGTTTAAGTTTGGGGTCCCAATTTATTGTGGCTGTGTCCCAAACCAATAATAGTATACTCAAATACTACACCACCTCGAATGAGCTATGCAGGTGCACTACACTTGCCATTTTGCTGTGTTTAACCTACACCTCATGTATCTATGTAGCTGTCCGATGTTATAGCCTAGATTATAAGCCCTTCTTGTTCATATATGCTAAACTCGGTCTTGTTTAGCCTGCTAAACAACAAATAAAGCAGACAAATGAGTATTAACTCGTCTTTATTTATCAGGGGTCTAGGAACCGTAAACCGCACCCAGTTTCCACGAACTGGTTTGAAGCGAACGGGGCAAATCCAAAATGGCTGCGTCTCGCACTAGGTAGTGAACGCGACGCCGCTGTTGTCACGTCCTACGTAGTGCGCTGACGCAGGGACTCCGGAGTCTTTCTGGATGCGGCGTCGATGTGCGCGAAACTGGCTTTTATTTAAACGCTTAAAATGAGGTCGAACTACGAGTTAAGCACGACTTCAAGCTTAAGCGCAGGAAAGTTAAGCGCGACCGTTCCATGAACCCGAAAACGAAGAATTATACAATATTGGTCAATCGTGTCGACGTTCAATGCGCCACTTCCGGTTTTGTGTTGTTTTTTTTTTTTCCCCCCTTTCCCTCCCCCTGTGAGACGACTGTGCGCGCGCCCTGACGCAGCTGAACTCGGCCGAGGTCGGAGTTTGCACAGTCATGCTGATGTGGATAAGACTAATGGCACACGGCACTAAACAGCTGGAGACGAAATGCAGACGGGGTTTTTTCTTCTTTTCTTCTTCTTCTTCTGATATAGCGATATTAAAGAAAGGCTCACTTCCGGAAGTTAGCATGCCAGAATCGGAGTAAAAGTAGTGATCGTCACGCACGCGGCAAGAAGTTAGGTGAGTACTTTGTTGTACTTTAGTAGTGCTACAGAGAAACACTGCGGATTGACATACTCTGGGTCTATTTTCTGGACTATGGTGAGTTTTTAAAGAGTTGAGCAACATAATAGTTGTTACACAGACTTGGGTAAAGTATAGTCCCACATTAAAGCTTCACCAATGGGCTTCCATTACAGGAAAAGATACAGGTTATTGCAAAAAAAACAAACAAACAACAACACACACGCACATAAAGAAATATAAATGTAGCACTTTGTTACTATTTGCATTAATGCATTTTATGCAGTGCACCCCAGTGTTTCCATCATCTTAGTTAACATAAAAAAACAAAGTTGCACGTGATGTGTGTGTATATATATTATTATCATTATTATTATTTTTTTGCATGCTTGTTTGCCTTGGCATGCACTTGCAATGGCTTTGCTGACTAAGGCCTGGTTTAGACTTTAGTTTGATCAGCTAATCCTTCCTGACGTGTTTATACAAAGCACTTGGATTGCTTCCTTATTTCCTAATCCTAAATACTGCTTTATTCCGCTTAACCTATGCAGGATTTGGCTGTTTTTCCCTGCAATAACACAAAAGAACAACAACAACAATATCTCTTTAGGAGATTCGTTCTATGCAACATGTCATACTCACTGTAGTCAATTTCTTATTAAAAAATTTCCTTTGGAGGGGGACAAAAAAAAAAAAAACCTTCATAAGATTCATAAATAGTCTCGCATTTCTTTTTGTTTTAAATATCAATCATTAAAAAGCAACAAATCAGAAAATACAAAATCCCCAACGTGCGCACGAGTAAAAGAATAGACAATAATTTCACAAGAAATTAATAAATACGATTATACGTATACGTTCTTTGTTGGGAAAGACCGTAATCTAGTTGCAATTATTCCTGATTTTTCCAATATAGAGTCCTTAATTTTCTTTTAATCAATATGTACGTTACAATACCAAGAGGGGCGCTAATATTTTCTCAGAACTAATCCATCACCTGCGAAGATTGTCGTACGCCGATTACAATATCGATATTGTGATAAGAAATCTGCTACATGACAATTTCCGAAATATCGTTTATTATGAATTTGTTTTAAAATAAGGCTAACGTGAATGGACATTCGAAAGTAGCTGATTTGAGGAATCTTTAAAATTGTGAAACTTGTAGTGTTGCCAGTCTTCCGACCAAACCAAGGCAAGAATTTATAGCATAATGATTGCCGAATCGTACATGGCGACCATCGTGTATCATGTAGTCTGAGCGCAGAATAACTTGACTTGACCTTATCCTCTTATTTCATTACTTAGTCTAATATTTTTTTTAAGGACTTTCGGGTCAGATGTCATTTCCTGGAAGATGGGCGATTCATTCTTTCTAATCGGATGACTCATTATTCCGAGTTACTGTTACCACAAATTCATTATGCTTACTTGTTCGTCATTTCCGGGTTGTAAATTATAAATTACTGAGGCTGGAGGAATGTTTCAGAACGTCATCTAGGGTATAAAACATGGGTTGTAGCAATGTTGCAAACTGTTTCTTAAAGAAAAAAGTGCACTCCTGATTCCATAATGACTGTTTGGTTCTTGCAGAGGCTCGCAAATGAGTCAGCGATGATGCGCTTTGGCGTAGTTACTTGGTTCGCTGTAAGACAGTTTGTTTTTTGTTTTTTCGTTCATGGTCACTAAGGATGCGTAACATATTATTCATCGAGGAT
>JAQQZR010000001.1:20981604-20993658 GCA_030068235.1 Notoglanidium macrostoma | reverse complement strand
CTCCTGCTCAAGGACGACAATCCAGCCTAGAATTTATTTTTGAAATGCACAAGTCAGGAACTAACATTCAGAACTCCGCAGCGTGTATCCTAGAGACAGAGCAGTGTATATTTTAATTTAAAATAATTTTAAAAAATCATATTAACACTGAAAGAAATTTTGCATCTGCGGACACCTGTAATGGGGAAAAAAAAGACCAAAAATCAACCCAAGCACTGAGAACACAGAGTCGACTCTAATATATAGATAACAAATTTGAACATTCTGTGTCGCATCAAGTCTTTTTCTCTTTTTATTCATCTGTCCATATCCAAATCTCCACAACACATGACATTTCTGGATCTCTGTCCTTTGGCTCAGTTGTACCTCATGGCTCGCTTCAGCAACTTGCAGCTACCCAAAAATAATACACAGCAGGCTTGGTGAAGTTTGACTCACTTTCTCCCAGCAATCGAATCTCGCTAAAGTTCACTCGGACCTGAACCAAGACCTTGTGAATGGACCAAAACGCAAAAAACATCTGCTTAAGGGCGTGTGGTAAGGCGTGAGGCTGAAAACATGCTCGTAAAACTCTTTATGTACTGATGTGATATATGGCAAAGCGTCTTCGGTCTCAATATTCTCAGTTTTTGCGCCTTTGTGCGTCAGTTTAGCAGCTGTCACGAGATGCCTGAAATATACATCGTGAAGTCAAATAGGCCTTCACGTTGAAGCCACCTCTTTCAGGTCGTCTGGTCTGCCTAAATAAAACACACTGAGGGATGTAACTGAACAAGACTTGGATTTCAATGGACTAAATGTTGCATCTATGAAAGAACCGTAAGATTGAAGACCTTAAAGTTTTGTCCCTTGATTGGCAGCAGATCAATCCAAAGCCTCTGAAAACCTTTCTGTAAGGAAGTGGCAACCAACATGTACTTCCATGTTGTTTGAAAGAGTTTGTTTGAGTTGGAACATTTTTCTGTGGATCACATAACATGGCTGCAAGCTATAGTAATCCTGTGGTTGGGTATCAAGTTCCGTGAGAAAGTATTTCAGGTCAGGACTCAGTTTTATGGTACCAGGATATTGGTTGTATCCTATTAGGTAGAAAGCATTTTCTTTCATACATGAATATGTGTGTGTGCAGTACATAAGTGACAAGTTCACATCACAGCCATAGGTGCGAGACCATGAGATGATAATTGGTCCTGTCCTCTGGGTGGAAGTTATCACTCTTCTCCAAGTGTGTTCCGCTGTTCTGTGGGATTTTCAAAGCGACAGTGAGTGTTTTTCAGGTAGAGATATGAAAAGGAAAGAGAAGGAAGAAATTGATGTTGACCTGCACTGTGGCCTCACCGTTCCAGGATCCTTTGTTTGAACCTGCTCGGGTTACTGCCTGTGTGGATTTCCTTAGGGTTCTACTTTCCACCCACCACCCGAAATGTCAGACTGGCTATGCTAAATTGCCCCTAGATGTGAAAAAGTATGTGGATGTGCATGGTGCCCTGGGATGGACTCCAGGGTGTATTCCTGCTTTGGTGTTCCTAGTAAAGATTCCAGATCCAACAACAAGATGAAGCACTTACTGACGAGTTCTGAATTGCACGTCTTTTTAACAGGTACGATCTAGAGACAAACAGTTGGACGTATGTGGCGCCGATGTCAGTGGCACGCTTGGGAGCTGGTGTGGCAGCATACGGGGGAGCTCTGTATGTGGTGGGGGGCTTTGATGGCCAAAACCGGTGGAAAACAGTGGAACGCTACCAACCAGACACCAATACTTGGCACCATGTAGCATCAATGAACACTGCACGAAGTGGCTTAGGTAAATATTAACTGACATCTTACTAATCCCCATAAGCAATTTCTGTATTATTTTTGTGTTATTTTTCAAACCCAAATATCTCATTAAAAGTGCTTTTTCACCAAATTGGGGGAAATCTGTTCCCGTGCTCATTCTTGCAATCCTGTAGAAGCAGTGTAATGCATAAAATAATGCAGATACTGAAACTGGACAGTTGAAGACTGTCAGGCAGGTGACCACTGTAGCCTCAGGTTACCGACAGGACTGGAACCTGATATGGTATTTTACTATTGTAGCATATCCATCTCAAATTAGGCAACAAAACCATTTGATTAATATAATGGCTTGGCTCCCAAATTTGTTGGACATGCATGTTCTAATAAAATGTTCTCTGAAGGATAAAATCACTGGTCTCGTACTGGTGGAAAATGACTGTTGGTTAATTTACTAACCTAAGATCATTTTAATCAATGGTTTTTGATTCTTTCACCATGCAGGTGTGGTGTCTATAGATTCTTACCTCTATGCAGTGGGTGGTTATGATGGCCAAAGGCAGCTCAATACTATGGAGAGATACAACATAGCCAGAGACTTTTGGGAGCCCATGGCATCCATGGTCCACTGTCGAAGCGCCCATGGAGTCACGGTCTACCACGACAAACTCTTAGTGTTCGGTGAGTGTAAAACACATAAGTCAATCTGATATTTCCTTCTCTGTCCAGAATATGGGAAAAAGTATAAGTGCAATATGGCGACAGACAGAGTGACATTCTGTTTCACCGTTTGTTATTTACTGAGAAAATGGAGGCTTTGTGTCTTGATTGTATTTGCTCGTTGAAGCGGCAGGGCTCTCATTACAAGGCCATTTCCGTATTAGTGGGAACACAATGCGGAGTCATTCACAAGTTAATCAGCACTTACGTGCAATAAACCAGCACTTTGTGTGTTAAATTTTTTTTTTTTCACTCAAATGCCTATACCTAGCATCTAGACATCTGAGCCATTTTGGATAATGTGAACTCGGATTTGTCTTTGCCAAGAGTTTCCATTGAGACTGGCAAATATTACCAAGGAAAGTAGTCATGAATGCAGAACATGCCGTTTTTTCTATTTGGCTTATGTATCATTTTACTTTACACATCTCCTATATATAAATCACTGCACCGAGTTAAACTCCACAACAGCAGAGACTTCCTTGAACTGCTACTACAAGTATGCTCTCAACACATTGTGTTAGTTGATGGCACCACTTAACCTGATAATGTATTAATTACTACAGTCCAACCTTGTTTGGGATGAGTAAGGAATAAAACGCTTCAGGGCATGCTGTTACCGGAAAAGAATTAACGACAGCATGGTGCGATGCTATAAAACAGCAATTTGCCAACTCCGAACATTTAAAAAAATATATATATTAATGAACAGCACGTAGCACTTTCTGTCCATATATAGAATGTCCACGAATCAGGTTCCTCATGTTATCACTTATGTTATAGCAGCTATAAACACTTGTTCATTGATCAGCCCCTATTTTTTTCCACACAGTGCAAAGTCCTATGTGCCATGCTGAAGAAATTTAAAGCAACAGTTTTCCACGTTTTAAAAATCAGAATTAAGAATGCAACAACACTGTGACGGTAATAAACACTGAATAGGAATTAAGCTCTATCTTAATGAACAATGCTAATGAGTGTTTTCTATCGTTTCCATCAAGGTGGTTTCAACCAGAGTGGTTTCCTGTCCAGCGTGGAGAGTTACTGCCCAGGAAGTAACCAGTGGACGTACGTGACGGACATGCCGGTGGGTCGAAGTGGGATGGGAGTGGGCGTGACCATGGAACCTTGCCCTGGCTGCCTTCCTGAGGAGGAAGAAGAAGTATGACACAGACTTTGAACCTTGCAATGGTATCGGAGATCATGCCTGGAACAATTTTGAGCCATTGTGCTGTGGCGGTATTTGACTAGACTGCACAATGTGTGTGTTGTATTGTTGTATAGACAGCAAACACTGGACTACTGATATTTCCCAATGAGCTCAGATTACTCTGTGAATGAAATCTGAATAAAAGTTTTGATCTGTATATTTGCTGATTTTTTTTTTTTTTTAAATGTTTAATCTCTCTATTATATAAATATATTCAGTGCTTACACCAACTTGAGTCATTTTATTTTGCCATCTGATTTGAGTTGTAGTTTAAAGCATGGCCACTAGGTGGAGGAATTTGACTTCCTCAGAAAGTGGAATGCTTTATATTATGGGATGTGTTAAATTCTTCTCTCTCTGTGTGTGTGTGTGTGTGTGGCTTTTTTTTTTTTTTTTTTTTTTTTAAACAATAATTTTTATTAAGGCATTTTAACTCTTAAGGGTTGTGTGTAATAGAAAGTATAACTAAGAGCAGCAAAGTCAACATTAACATGCAGGAGAACATTAACAGGCAAGGAAACATTAACAGTCATGAATTATCGAAAGAGACGAACGAACAAGCAGGCCTGCTGAGTAACAAGATTAAGCGGCGTAAAATGGAGGAGGGTGTTGCATGACATAATGAGATATAAATGTAATTCAGATATGTGAGGAGATGCGTTTTGACTACTGCAGCCATGTTGAAAGGATCTTTTATCATTTTTTTTTTTTTATATATATAAAAATAAAATATTTTAAAATCAATTAATTATTTAACAAATTTTTTCTTTAAAGAATGAATGTTAATTGTAAAACCTCCCGAAACAATCAATTAAAATGAATGTAATACAGATATTTTCACACTTGCGTGCATAGCTAATTTCTTTAAATTAGCTGAGATGGAGAAGTGTAGCATTACGAGAGCCATATCATCTAATTTAAAGCATGATGAAAAAAAAATGTATATATTCCTGTTAGTCTTTAAGATCATTTCTTCCATAAACAAAAATTGCAGTGATGCATCGCGTCAAGTGTGTTACCATTATACTAAATGACGACATGGTGAGATGGACATCGAAAGGGAGCTAGCTAACAAGACACCGCCGCTCTACTGAATTCTCAGATGATGTGCTTTTTTGGAACGGGTCTCCAGTGTCAGTGCTTTGTAACAGTCGGCATTTTTCCATCGTAGAAAATTCAAGACAAAGGCTGGTGAAGGAACAGCTGTTTGTAGTCCAAGCAATAGCATTAACTATACTCGACTCATTGTCTAGATCATTTGAGTCCGTTTTCGAGAAAAACTGTTATCCAAACTGATAAACCATGTGTAAGTCATAAAACAAGAATATCATGTTTATCATTTTCTGTACATTCAGTACTGCCTTATTACCATTTGGCTGGTTTGGTGTTTCCGTGAGCCCTTGCCAACATGCCCTTATTTCCTTCAATGCTAATTGGAGCGCAGTTTCTCACGTGACGTCATGACATTAGTCACCCAGCATACGTCAATAACTTGTCGGTCTCCAGCGGTTCTGGCTTGGTGCCCTTTCACAAATATTATGCAACGGTTTGTGGGATAATCAGCGTAGAGGGTGGAATTATGACTGTAGGTTCAGATTTGAAAACATTTGGCTGAAATACCACTTCTGGTCTCTCCGTACAGATTTACAGTGTAGGCTGATTTGTTTTTCCACCCAGTGCTAAATGTTTCATGCCATGAATTCTCTCCATTGGACATGGTCCCATGCCTACAGTCTTGTAAAAAAAAAAGAAAAGAAAAACCTGCTGTTTAAGGGTATTGTATAGTAACAAGTTCTTAAATGTATAAAAGTGGTTCTACTTGGAACCACCTACTAGGGAAACCCCATCTGTCGTAGAGTGAGGATTTCTCCAGAGGAACAATGGAGATGCAACCGTTAATGCAGACATGTGGGCCAAACAGTCCATTAAGTGCACTAGACTTTCGCAATGTATACTTTCCAAAATTGTTTCTTGGTGGGATTAACCAAAACAAACAGTCTCTTTTAAACACACACTCCGAGACTGATGGCTTGTGTGCATGAAAGCCCTGAAGGCTCCTTGTGCTTGACGTATCTGATTGGTAGGGAAGGGTGGGGCTGCTCATCGTTGAGCTTTTTGTGATGACTCACATAGCAAAACATATGACGCACCGGTGCTTTCTCGCTGTTTATCTCTCTTTTTCTCTCACACGTTCACATCTCTCTGTTCACGGTGTGTCATACCTTCAACCTCAGTATTCTCTATGTTTAAGCAAAGCAGATCAAATCCCACAGTTCTGGAGCATCTAAGAATTTGGTAACCAGTTTTGCGTTTAATATGCAATATTGTTACTTCAAAATAGTCACCGACAGCTCTTGAGATAAACCTTGCTCCATTTTACGGGTGACGACAAAAAAGAAAAAAAAGGACAGCTATCATTCAAGGTCCTCCTCAAAGACGGTAACTCTCTTCACCACTGGAGAATTTCGTGAATGTTTCAGGAATTGCTGCACTTACTGAGAACTATGAAACTATCACATGGATTAACGTTCATATTTAAATGAACACATATGGAAATGCTACTGAACAAGAACAGATGCTGGGTTTTTTCCCCACAAAACAATACTGGGTTGATACGCCATGATTTAAGTTGCATCAATTATAACGTTATAAAAATTTAATACTGGAACAAGCCTAAAGGCATCAACAACATGCAAGCACCTTGCTCAAAAAAAAACGAGAGGAGAGAAAAGAGGAATAATAGCCTCCTTGACTGATGAGCCATTCTAGATGTCTCATACCGGAAATGACACACTCCACCGTGACCAAGATAGGAATAGCTCACGTTATTGGTTACAGTTTATCAGCAAGCTCTCCAAACACAACCTGCATTTCAAATGCAAAGTGCTTGGGCAAGCAAATGTTTGACGCCCTTAGAAAAAAAGGTTTTTTATTTTTCAGATCGCTTCCTAGAGCTTCTCTGTCTGACATAGAAACCCTCTGCTTCCCTCTTTTCACTGGAAAGTAGTTCATTATTGGGGAAAACCGTTAAGCTAATATTCATATGTAGAATTCAGATTTGTCTTTGGTCATGGCTCTACAATTACACTGTTTGTGTATTCATTATAATTCCTATAAAGAGTGAGGACAACCAGAAGCCGCGGTAGTGAGTAGTCAGGGAATAAACATGAAGGGAAGGGTTACTGATGGAGTAACATGGTTTTGTTACTTGTAAATATTACCGAGATGAGTTTAAAACAAAACACAAAGTGGTGCTCGGGTGATCGAGCACTGATTGGTCATCTGGTAAAAATGGTGATCAATGATTTATCATTGGGAACAGTGGTGATCAGTGATTGGCTATATATACACTGAACCTGCTCTCGGCTGTAATGTGAGCTTGAGAGCCATATAAAGTACAGGACAGTTATTACAGTCTGCTCAGAAAGACCTTCTTCTAGAAGTGTAGCAATGAAAATCTCGGTGCATGTGATATATGGTTATAACAGTTTATAAGATCATTGGTTGTACCATGTTCTTGATTCAGCACAAATGAATATTTGGTGTGGATAAAACGCTTGTTAAAATGGAAGCGTATCTGCTGCATGTGTGTTGAGGAAACATTTCAGAAATGTGGGGCCTCATGTATTCATCAGCCCCGGGCCAGGCATTAGCTTAATGCTGCCCTGTCTACCACAGAAGTTCTCAATCCCAGGTCTGGAGACTCTAATCAATTGCACATTTGTGTTTTCCCACTGAATTCAGGAAGGCGTTGGTGAGTACCTGATGAGTTCAGTCTTGTGTGTTGAAGAGGTAAAACAGGTTCTAGAACCCTGTGTGTCCAATCACAAACATTTACACTACTGCACATACATATCTGTCTACTGTGTTCGCACTGACAAATCCAAGCATAGTGAAAATACTAGAATGAAATAAAGGTGGATTCATTTTTAAACTAAACATTTTGGAAGGACTCTCCAGTGTCAGTGCATGTTTTCTGGGTTGTTGGTTTTTTTACTTCACGCTATTAATTTACAATAACAGCACTCCCTTGTCATGTTTTAATCCTTATTTCAGTAGTGAGATGGTATCACTATTTTAAATCACATAACTTGCAGTTAAACTTCTCTTGAGTCGCTCTTATTTGTAATCGGATGTTACATCGTTGATGATGGATCTAGCTTCAATTTAGTTGTGCGGTTTTTAACACAGCTTGTAGTCTGAGTGCATAATACAAAGCATTCTTTCATAAATAGAATGCAAAGTGTAGATTTAGTTGCCCTGTTGCGCGTCTTTATTTTGCCCTGTTTAATTCAGCGATCAAAGTTCGGGTTTTAGGAGACATTACATTGATCAGTGTTCCTGGAGATCTGCATCCGTGAAGACGTTAGCTCCAACCATAATCGTGCCAACCTGACCATCCAATCATTGCCTTAAGAAGTTCTTGTTCAGCTAAAAGAGCTGTGTTAAATTTTGGTTGGAGATGAAACCTGCTGGAAGGTAGATCTCCAGGAAAGGGCTTGGTGACCATTGCATATGGTTTGGGTTGATTTTTCAGGCTTTACAGCAAGTGATTTTGCAAAACAATTCAATTCAGATTTCTAGATAGTGTTTAAATCCAGAAACTAAAATGGCGACAGCAAAACATGGATTTGGTGTAGGTATGTTGGAAAGCTCTGTTGCCGAAGGTCGGCATGGCCACGGTTCCGTTTTGGCCTTCAGTTTCAGCACACATTTCTACCTGTAATTCAAGTGACACCTGGAGAAGTTACGGCGTTTTAAGCGCTTCTTTCATGAAACCCTTCCAAACAGATTGTTGTTTTAAAACTTGACAACCCCATGAATCCCCAAGAGGCTTAATTGCCGTTTCAACTGCCCATATAATTCTTTATATTCATTACCCGACTTGTGCAGGTCAACAACCATCTGTCTCTTTTATGTTAAAGCCCAATTTCATAATTAGCTTCTTACTGGTGTCTACAGCTTCTGTGGTGAATTTACCACTGACTGTGAAACAAAGAACATCCTTTAAGAGATTTATGGATTTCTTTCTTTTTTTCTTTTCTGGCGGCTGATTTGAGTTTGAGGGTCTATATTTGGTGCAAATGACATCAGTGCTACCAAACGAACATCAAGAATTATCCCCCTGCTTGTGTCTGCTCCATTTTTACACCAACCACAGAACCCGAACTGACTTATTTCCTGGTCACTCACCTTCTTTGTGGCTGAGAAAACTTTTCTCTAGTTACTAGTTTATATACACTGGTTTATCGTCGGGGCAGCAGAGTGGGTAAATGGGTGACCTTGCTGCGTCACAGATACAGGGTCCCTGGTTCAATCCTAAACTTGGTTTGTGTGGAGTTTCATGTTCTACAAGTGTCTGCATGGGTTTCATCCAACTTCTCCGGTTCCCCCCCACCATCCAGGGTGTATCCTCAGCTCACACCAGGTGTTCCTGGAATAGGCTCCGGATTCACTGCAATGCTGACTAGGATAAAGCAGTTACTAATGCTGAACAAATAAATATTTTAGTGTTTACATATGGTAATGGTGAATAAGTTCTACATAAAATAGTTTTCTGATTCTGGTAAAAAGCAATGAGAATTTGCGGAGTGGTTGCACTCACTGAGATAATAATGGTCTGCATACTGTAATAAGCCAGGAGATGTATTTTTACCTAATTCCATTTTGCTAATACTCATTACTCACACAAGGGCACATTAGAAAGCCAAAACTACGGTTTCTGACAAAGTTTTTCATCTTTGTATAATAAAATTTCACAACATCTATAAACAAAACACATAAACTGATCCTGCCGAGCTACACCATCAAAGCACCATCAGGACCATAAATCGGAAATCAGCTGCTCACTATCATGTGATAGCAGGCAGCTAAGTGAGAGCATTTTAATGCGTTTTATTAAACCAGGCGTGATGTGCCTGCCGGTTTGGCATGTTGTATTGCCGTGGTCTTCATCAGGTTAGACTTGTGAACTAGCTGAAAGGAGGACGTAATGCACACAAACTGCAATCTTACCTGATTTTGTCACTTTCCATGAGCAAAGAAAGATACACCAACACACTGACGTTCCTACCTGCTTTTCTAGCACGTCGCATGTTTGTTTACATCGCTTGCTCATTACGTCATTTATTACGTGATCGGATACGTTGACGCCATTTTGATTAGACAGAAAATTCTCTCTTTGAGTCAGGACTATATATTTCTCCAATCTACCGTTGGTAAATGCTTTGTGTTTTCCAAGGCTTTAAAACATCTCCTACATGGGTTTGTACGTATGCAAACCTCATATTTATATTCGTCACTCAGACATCCTTAACTACTTTCTGGAGAGCAATCAAGCATAATTTGTTTGCATTTATTTTAACGATCAAGATCATTTTGAGAGAAAACATGATTCCTTTTATAAAAGAAGTTGTTGTGCGTGAAAAAGAACATTATTTCTTCAGTTGTTTGAACGGAGATATCGATCAGGTTTATTCTACCCTGATAATACTGCCGAAGCCGGTCAGCCTGCTTGATCTGATTTGTGATATACTGAAAAAAACACCCTGATCTTGGGTCGTACCTAAGAACCATGAGCTTTCCGTACCTTTCCACTCCTGGTCATCAGCTGCACAGTGTAGATGGTGTGTGATACCATCGTCTTCACACAGGGGGAGCTAAGTAACTTCACTTTGGTAGTTTGGGAAGACTTTTGGGAGGGAGGAGGATGCTAAGAACCTGAATCTGATACCAAGGTGGCCCGTTCAGTAGACCCATCAGAAAATACATGGGCATCGATCAACGTCAGTCTTCATTACTGAAGAGAAAGAAAAGCGATCATCACAGAAGGCTTGCTATTTTTAGCATTCCACATACATCTTTGTTTTTTTTTTTTTTAATGAAACACCATTAGGTGACAAATGAATCATGTGTTCTGAAGATATCATCCTACCTTAAAAACAATTTGTTTAACCTGTATTACCACCTTTTGCCAGCCAAGCGAACTGCCCCGAATGACCTTGACAGATGATTGACAGCTGGACAAAATACTCAATTTGACAGGTGTTTAAGCAGATTGCATGTATGTTACAGGGAATATCAGTGTGTTAACCAGATATCATAAAGCTTTGGTCCTGAATTGACCAAAACATAGCTTCAGTTGCGCTTTAAGGCTATGGATGAGTGTTCAAATTGCTTTCAAAAAGTTCATTTTTCATTCTTTTCCAAAATTGTTCACTTCTTAGGGTAGATTTGAAAGTATTTTGCATCTTTTTTTTTTTTTTTTTTTTTACCCAGAGTTCATTGCTGTCAAGCTATTAGGTATAGCCTTTTGTTGTTTTCCTACTACTCATATTTCCTCCAGATAAACTTCCAGGCCTTCATTTTGCTTTCCTAAGCCCTAAAAATACCAAGTTGCTCAGGTTGAACACCATACAGGAAAAAAATTACTTGTCTCTATATTATATATTGAACATTTGTCGCGCCAAACACAGCGCGTGCGGTACCAAGGCGCTTTTCTGAGGCGGTTTCTATCGTCGAAAATAAACTAATACCACTACGTTATCTACCTAAAGCTGTCTTTCTACCTGTATAAGCGTGTAAATGTTTCAAATATATATATATAGATATAGATATCTATATATCTATATATATATAAATATGTGATACTGTTCGGTTAGTTTACTAAGCGTGAGAGACACACGACGGCGAAATCTAAACTGTGCTCAACACTTCTTTCTCTCCAAAACTCACCTCAGAAGCGCGAGTGGACGGTTTCAAGCTCCCCACTCGGTGAATTGATTCTACTACAGGTCCGCCTGAAAGCGGGCTCCGGGCGGCGGGGGGGTTTACTTCTCTCTGCTCGTGTTTATTCTCTAAGATACCAAAAAATACTCATTGAAATCACTTCTTCCTATCATTTAATATTGTTCTTATCTAATTTATATATAAATCTTCACCTCAATTCGTGCGCAACACTTTCCCAAGTGGAACAGCGATTTCTCAGTCCCCCCTGCAATAAAAATGAAACATTCCACAATTTATTCCAGGGAAAGACTGACAGTTTTTTGGGTCATGAAGCAGCTGTTCAAGTCAGTGTCTCGCCCTCCCTCCGCGGGAATAAGAAATGAGTACATTTTAAATTAGATAAGTAAGATTTTTGCCGTACAAATACATCGAGTTTTTATTTTAATAAAAGGGTGGGTTTAATGAGATAGTGTATACATGAAGGAAATGAGGGTTTTAATGCATTTTGTAAACACAACTATACCATTTCTGCACACAGGCACACAAAGTTTCAGGATTATATAGACTACTTAGTACACTAAAATTTTATACAGACATACATACATACATACATATAT
>JAQQZR010000001.1:20948501-20981420 GCA_030068235.1 Notoglanidium macrostoma | reverse complement strand
CATCATATGTGTCATATGTTAGGTATATATAAATTACAATGTCACTCATCTGTGTTAAAAGTTATCATAAATTATTCAGATCAGATTGACTTCCATTTGCTAGATTATCGTTTCTTCTTGCCTGTGGGACTTGGAGAGTGAGTCATTACAGTACAAAAAAAAAAATTAACCACAGAATCGGACTATTTATATTACAGCTAAGGTTCAGCTCAGAGTGTTCATGTCTCAGATGCTTTGCATCTCTTTGCCTCGGCGCATGGTGTGTTCAATAGTCTAGAAGTCCTGTTTGTGGAGAAAAGTGGCGAGACGCAATGCTCTTTGATCTTATAGGTCTGGGTCAGATGTGTCAGATTCCAGTCATGGAGGGTGAGGGTACTGCAGAGTTTCGTTCTTGATTTCAAGAGCTCGATCAAAGAAAGCTTTGTCTCAACTTTTATACCAACACGTGAAAGTCTTTATAACGTATTAGACATGGAACATATTTCCGTGTGGGTTTTACATCCAGGTGAGGTGTCTGAAGAATATAATCTGAAACTTTTGATGTTAAAAATGCAAGTGCCGTAAATATGAACGGTGACAGTTTCCAGTTGACGCTGGCTAGCTAACTAAGCCTACGTTCACGCTAGAACTAAGCAGACAACAGCATGACCACACGTGGTCTGACGTGTTTTTTTTTTTTTTTTTCATTTCAATTTTGAGAAAAAGTGCAACACAAACTTTCAACCGTGGTTTCATCTTACCTTGTCATATATTAACCTATCGTTAAATGCGTATAGAGACATTTAGAAGAAACCTAAAGTCTGGAAGCATGAAGCAAACATCGTTGGTACCTCTGCTGAGTGTATATAGCTAGTAGAGTTAGCTTGTTTAGCTAGTTTGAAGTCTAGCATGCAATACGTAACTCAAACTTCATTTTTTTTTATTAATCACAAAGTCACATGTAAGCTATAGATTTTGGCTACTAACTTTTCTTAAACACATCCACAAGCAACAACAGTGGTGGTTGCACCATGATCACGAGAGACAAACTACATGCGACATGAGCGGCTTGTTACTTGCTAGTGTAAACGCAGTACTATGTTGAAGAAAAATTACACCATTTTCAATTGACCTCAAATGTAGTTGATGAGCCACGACATTGTTGGTGATCAACGATTACGTCTTTATTTTTGCATTGGTGCTACAAGGCTAGCATAGCTAATTATAAATTAAAGTCTCACTTTAAAAATAAAATGGCTGTTTTTGAGGAAAGTGGATTCCCAGTGATAGATTTTCCATTGTATTCCATTTTCCAGTGTAGGACCGAGTATTAATTATAAACATAAGCAAAACTACCATGTAGATCAGTGCTGCAATTGTATTTTAGGGCAGCCGTCCTGGACAAAAAAAATACATTTTTATTAAGCTTAGTTTAGTATAATTGGACTTACTGGCCTCAAACCCCCCAGCATTTAAAGCTGGAACTCTATTGTAAAGGTGAAAGTGATACAGATGATAATATAGGTCCAGTTAAATATATAAATACAGATTATCAAAAAATGACATTGTTTTACATTATTTTAAAGTGTGATTATGTAGCTAAATGTGGCCTTTTTAGCAAGTATATGGCAACATGGGTGTGTATTAGTGGAAAATATTTTGTGAGATATAAGACTTGCGGTGGCAGTGGGTAGAGTTTCCACCTTAGCGCTTCAGGGTCCTCTTGGGTTGATGCTCAGTATATTTTACATGTTCTTCCATTGTTTGTGTGGTTTTCCTCCAGGTTCTCTGGTTTTCTCCAATGCCCAGAAAACAAGGTGGATTGCTCCTGAGTGTGTGAATGTGTTATAATCTGGCATCCCATGGCGATTCCCATTCCCATGATAGGGCATGGATTCGCAAAGCGCTCATTGATAATAAATAAAAAGACTTCCATAACAAGCTATATAATAAAGAAAATTAAGAAACATTCATTTTTATCAACAATTTTGTCCCACTATCAAAAATTCTGCTGGCATTTCCAAGCAAATGACATTACTTGGTTGACTATGATGCCATGGAAATAAGCCCTAATTGGCATGCTTTATGCAACCCCCCTCCCACATGCAACCCACTAGCTAGCTCTCGCCAATCACATCTCAGCAACCATGGTTCTTCCACAGTATCTCCAAGAAGCCAGCACCATATCTTTTTGAACATCACAAAGCAGCTGCACACAGCTGGATGAAAGTGCAGTCTGCCATCTTACACATACATGAGCTAAGAGACACCCAAGATTGGTCCATGTCAATCAGCTCAGATTGACAGGGGAAGGAGTACAGATACCATACTCAGACCACAGTGCATTAATGGTTGCTTATATTTATTATAATCAGAAGCCTGAATGTACAGTGAATGGGGAAAAGCTCAAACATAGGCTAAGATTTTAAGGGCTAGATAAATTAGACTTCCTATCAAAAGACCCTAAACTACTAAACAATGCCAAAGCAAACCAGAAATGCACTCTGTTCTTCAAGTAAACATTGTTTGGCCTTGCTGTGAAGTGAGCAGTGAAATCCAGATATCCTTAGACATTACGGTGTGCCTCTGTCTGTCTTGCAGTGCATCAGCTGCAGATGTCCACTGCAAAAATGGATTATAGCTATAATGCGATGCTTGTTGGCATGGGGATACTGGTCAATCACCATGGTTTAGATGAACATTTAGGCCAGACAATTGCTGTCATCCCCCATTCCTCTGCTTTGTCACTGTTTACCCTCCATAAATTAAGTCAGCAACTTGCAGTGATTGCAGAGGTGCCATTTGGATTGTAAATACCTGGAGAAAAAAAAAAAAAAACAGGAAGCTGGAGAATGCCAGTAAACATCTGTTCCAACTCCTAACTCACCTTGACAACCTGACCCAGGTGCGTTTGTTAGGACAGAATAAAAATGTGGACTAGACTGCATTAACCTCTTTCCTATGCTACTAAAATTAAGCATTGTTTCATATTCATTAACTCTTTACCTTGCTAATATGGAATTTATTTAAATATAAATGTATTTGCCTGGTATGGTATGGGTCTTCCTGTCTTCTTAAACTTCTTCTTCCTGATCACCTTTATTCTCCAATGAAACATTTCTCTCTTGATGGGTGTGGTCTCTTGGAGGATGACTCTGCCATCATCTGCAAGGGCATGAGGACTTTTTTGATCCGGATGAAAATGATGCAAATCATAGGCTATAAATAGCCTTCCCACTTACCAGATCGCAGCTCAGCTGAACACTTATGGAAGATTTTGGACTGATCTGTAATACGACACTCTCCACCACCACAATCAAAACACCCACCGTTTGGGAAGAACAGTGTTCATCGCTCATAAGATGTTCACTGAAGCTGTTCTGGTGGCTCGTTGTGTCCCAACACCTTATTAAGACGTCAACCATCTGTATATTAACAATATATTCAAAGGGCATTTTCAGCTTAAGTGTATGCCAAGCTGACAGACAGTGAGGAGTTTTCGGAGGCTACACCATGACGCAGAATTTGGCTCAGCTCAATTCAAATCAATTTTATTTCCTTCAGAGCTATTAACAGTGAATTGTATCACATCACAGCTACCAAGGTCCAAGTTCAGCCAGCAAGGACGTTCTCCTCAAAAATAAGACTTTTGCAGAAGAAACCTTAAAGAATAATGATCTTCCTATAGGCAGCAATAAAATAGTGAAGCAAAAGAAACGAGAATTCTTAATGAAGATGTGGCAGCCAGAGTATGCTGCTCCTTACAATAAAATCTTGGTATAGCATATAATGCCAACTCTGAGGAACCCTCCAGCTCCTTCACTGTCACTTTCTGATGGACACGCCCAGTTTGGAAAGCTGCTGCTGATGCTGGAACGGCCTCTATTAACACTTAAGTCAGCTCTGTGTTCCCAGAATTCCCCACACCACTTGGTTAAGATCCACGGGCTCCAACAGGGCCTTAATAAGCATCATATGTGGAGTCAGTGTGGAGTCCCAACCCTAGACCTCTGCCTTGGCAGAAGAACCCAGCAAAGCAAGTAGGGCTTACAGGGCAAAGGTTTGATGTGATGATCCAGTACTTCTGGGTTCACTTTGCACCCAGCCATTTCATTTTCTTTTTCCTTTTTTCTGGGATCTTCTGGTGCCACGTAGGTATGTGGTCTTGTTCAGATTTCTAACTAAAGGACATTGTGGTTTCCTTAACTTTCTTCAATAGCCAGTCTTATAGTGTTGACATTCTGTTTATTAGTTATTAGATACTGAGGGCTTTAATAAGGAGGCAATTAAGCAGAGTATGCTCTTAATCAAATTAAGTTTGTAATAAAGGCTATGACTGCTAAGTTCCTCCACTCACCCTTACTTTAGTCTCACAAGCCAGACTTCTAGCTAGAGAGTATGGTACATTCTGTCAATGTAGCCGAGAACCATCTAGAAAGACACAATTTGACTTGCATGGCAACTGACCAACTACAGACCTTGTGCAGATTATCTTGTGTGCTTCAAACTATACAATTCTTTCAGTCTAGCCATTATATCTTGCTTTGAAAAGCTTATGTTGCAGTTTTCTCATGCTAGAAGCCTATGGAAGTCTGGAGAACCAGTCAGAATGCAAGTCTCAAGATTCTGAAGCTTGTGGCCAGACAGGTGTACAAAAACTTACACTAGTGTGAGTTATTACAAATTTGCATTCATGAGACTGCGCTTTCTCTCTCTCTCTCTCTCGCTCTCTCTCTCTCTCTTTCTCTCTCTCAATTATGAAGGTTCTTTGTATGCAGAACTAGTTCTGAACTTATCCGCAGTATTCATGCTCTCTGCTTCTCAAACAGAGGGATACACAGCAAAGCTGAGTGCTTTGATTCAGGAAGGTAGTTTGATTTGTTGGATAGTCTGTGATAAAACTAGTTCAGACTGACTATGTCTTTTCACTGAATATGGTTCTGTTCTCTTTTTTTTAAACCAGTTTTACTCTATTTTGGTCATTTGCCAATTCCCACAATAGCTACAGACCAGTGAGGGTAAAGGGTAAAGTGTAAAGTGCTTCCTAATCCTCTTTCCTTCCTCCTTCTTTTTGAACTGCTATGTCACAGAGTGGTTGTACACACTTGGAGGACAGCGCTAACTGCTCTCTAAACCACACAGACACCCAAGATTGGTTAGTGTTGCTCCGATTGACAGGAGAGAGAGTATGTCAAACCTCCCACTCAGACAACATGGCCAATTTTGCTGTCTTGGATTCCCAGCCATGACTGCGGCATCAGTGATCTCCTGACAATAGGGTGAATGCGTTTCTGTTGCACCACTTGGAAACAGATCTAATTTTCTAGTTTTTAGTCATCCAGAGATTGAGAGATCTGGATTTGAATTGACGAACTAAGCTTCCTGTACCACTTCCCCTAGCCATCCCCCCACCACTGAAAGGTTTCTCCTCCTGTTCTGTCGGCTTAGCGGCTACAGTGTGTGGTATCTTAATGGATGGTTCAGAGGCCACTGGCGAGGTTGGTAATACATAAATCAATTTGTAAAGACATTTCTTCTTGGGTGCTCAAGGGAGCTAGGTTTTTTTTTTTTTGCTTGACTCAGCGTAGCTCCTGCATTTAACCCAATGGTAGGAACCGCAGCTTTTGCTTTGTGGGTGGTATCACAGATGCACCTTCCATAGTTCTGAAGAAACCTGTTGTTTGTCAAATGGTGCCTGTCAAATGCCATCAGGTACACTGGGGTGTTCATCAGGTGAAGAAGGTTTAGGGTTCTTCTTGTGCTACTTTGTTTAGAATTGGTTTGAATTCTTGCCAACACCAGAAATGTAGATGAGAAAAAAACTTATATTTATACATAAGAATAATAATTTTTGCTTCCTTAAGTGAACATTCTCCATGTTTCCCCTTGAATATACATTTTGCTGTTGCTCTTTTGATTACGTCACCTCGTGGGGCTTGCTTCCATTAACCCGAAATTCATGGAACTGCAACAATTCTTTGCCGGCCTTTCCAGAAATATTTGGAAAACATTTCGACGAAAACATATCTATTCCCTCACTCATTCGCTATCCTTCACTTTCTGTTTCTCTCTCTCTCTCTCTCTGTCTGTCTCACTTTCTCGCTACACCTTATAATGTCTTCTAATTGAGCTAAATCTCATTATTCCTCACCAGGCTAATGGCACTGTCACTATATGCAAGACTGCACATCTTAAAACAGATCAAGCAGGACTTTATGTCTGAGATTAACACCGTCTAGATGATGAGATCTGTTTGATTTCCCAGGCTCTCATTCTCCCTCTCTCTCACCACAACATGTTTTCTAATTGGGCTAAATCTTATTATTCCTGGACGTCTTTATACAGATCAACCGAGACTTTGTAAGTGGAGTTAACATCATCTACGTATAAGAGCAGACGGTTTGGTTTATCCATGCTCTACCTCTCTCATCTCTCTCCCTCTGTCCTCCTCAGAGAGATGTCTTGCTTTTCTTCTCAATGGCTTCTTTCCCTTCCACATTCCATTGAGAGTACGCCTCTTAACACACGCAAGGCATGCTCTTAATACACGACTGTTTTACTCGGTAAACCAAGACACCCCTTGATGCACAATTTGCATGGATCCGTGGCGAGATTTGGTTAGCCGTTGACAGCATTGCGGAGAATTAAAAAAAGGGGCCTGAAGTTGCTAGCAGAGATTTGCCGAAGGAAGAACCAGTGAGCGAGTGAGTGTACTGGTGACTTTGTGTTGGAGAGGTTTCTTTAATGGAAAAAAATGTTTTGTGTGTATGTAGAAAAGTAGGATTTATGAATGAAATAAACCACACACACAAGTGTCCAGAAATGCAAGGGTTTTTCTGGTTGGTGGGGGGAGAATAATGGAAGCCATGCTTCTCAACTGAAGAGAAAAACTAAAGAACGAAGCCCTGGCCCTTTGTACCTCCCTGTGTCTGTAGTTTGTACACATGCTGTGTGTGCGTGTGTGCGTGCGCGTAAAGGAATGGGGGCGGGGGGGATCACGGAGGCCCCGCAAAGAGACATGAGAGGCTCTGCAGGCTTGGCCTGGGGCACGACTGTCAACAATATATGCCTCCATCACTCAGACAAAAGCAGAACTGCAGGAAGACTCAAGAAAAGAAACACACTGGGTCGGTATTTAGCACCACGCGTTCCACTCAGTTATGGAAAACGCAACCGGAGTCACTGGGAAACGGACCGGGGGTGAAAAGAACTGGAGAAACGTCTGTCTGATCCTTTCTTCAGGTCCAGCTGATGTTTAATTTATCAATGGCTTTTGGACAAATGACTGCTTATTTTGATTCGGCTTATATACTGTATAGAATTAGAATGATAGCTTTTATAATATTAAATTGCACAGCTTTACTGTATCGATCATTTCCAGCAGCCAATATTGAAAAACCTACTACATCAGACCAGTTTAGGTCAGGCTTTATTTTGTAATCTCACACTAGCTTCTTTACACACACACACACACACACACACCTTCCCTCCCTCCTTCCTTCCTTCTCTCTCTAACCCCCCCTCCTTATCATCATCATCATCATCATCACCCTGCTTCTTTATTTTTTCCCCTTTTTCGTTCCAGACTCCAGCTCCATGTTTTCTCCGCCGCTGCTTCGCCCTGACTCATTGTGGTCACATTTGCAAAGATGCACGGCGCTCGCCAGCCGCGTTACACACTCGATGACCTCACTGAATCTTCTAATGCAGCCGAGCCTGTGGAACTGATTACTGTGGACTGGAGTTGCTCATTTATGCCCAATACGTAACCTCGGGAGAATTTAAATGTCTCTTTTTATGGGTCTGGTCTGGCAAGGCACATTTTTATCGGTGGCACTGTTCCAAATCGGCTTGTTGCAGGCAATTGGTGTGTTGTAAGGCACCCTAAAATGTGCAGAGAAAGACAAGATCATAAATAGACAATATTCCTAATTAATCTTTTTCTTTTTTATAGTATTCATATTACAGCTTGGTATATTTCATTAATTCCTTCAATTGCATATTTTGGAAAGGCCAAACGGAGAAAACACACCAGTATGCTAATTACTTAAGTGGCAGTTTTAAAAAGAAGTAGGGTGTCTGAAGTTCAGGTCAGTGTAATTGACCGCACTGACCCCAACCTCCCTTAGTCCATGATGAAGGAGCTGGAGGTTTGTGCAGGCCAGGAATGATTAAGGCTGTACCACGTTAATAAATCCTGCATACGACAGCCACCAGCTTAAGGCGCGGTTAATCTCTAATTAACGAGGCCCCTCCCCTAGAAACCCTGTTAGCTATGCTAATTAACCTGCTGCTAACGAGGAATCTGCCAAAGCAGACTTCCTGTGCAGTAACCTGGTCAAACGTGGCTGCACTAAAATCCGATTGTTCAACAAACGGACAAACCAATTTTAAATGTAATTCAAAATTTCCAGTCAAGGTGCATATTGTTTGTAGCCCATAAGTCATACTCTTGACTAGAAAAAAATTACAGTCAATTTCAGCACGAAAAAGGGTGATGCTTTCAGTTTCCTCTCGTGCTTGGTGTAGATTGAAAAAAAGAGGACCTTATCAGCGGTTTTGCTGCTTGTGTCACCTAGATAATTCTTACCTACAGACATCCAGACGTTTTGTAGTTGTGGTCGGTGGTGGTGGGGGGTTTCCTCTGTTTGTGTGTTGGAAAAATCCCGGAATTTCTCATTAGGCCGTGGAGTGAAGATACGGCGCTCTCGCATTTCATTTGCATGTCGTTAACTTGCTTCGCCGCCGTCAAGACAGCCCAGCAAGCCTCGGAAAAAAAAGCTGTTTTCTCCACTTCTTTTCTCGCAGACATGCCTGTGCCTCTCCTCGAGCTTGAAAAAAAAAAAAAAAAACAGCCTGCTTTTCATCCCAGATGTGTGGAAAGGGTCATAAACTCTTCCTGGGCTTTAGCTAGCCCCCCTCTTCTCCCCATCTGTAATTGGATGCAACAGCGCTTGCTCTAAAAAAAAGGAAAAAAAAGGGTGTCTTTTTCCGTCCTAGGTGCCTGGGACCACATTCAATTAAAAAGAACCAGAGGAAAAAATGGTGGTTGGAGAGGTTGTGTGGCACAGCCGGAGATCTGAGATTCGGGGAACGGTGACAAAATGGTGTCTGAAATTACATAGATGTCTGATTAGCAATATGAAAGAAAATAAACAACATTGGGGAAAAAACTACCAGATGATGCATATCGTTAATGATTAACTAGGCCTGTTTGTGTTGTGTTTAGGTGCAATCATACCTGGAAGAGGTCTGATTATTCAGCACTCAGATGGAGATCCATCTGGAACGTCGAGGCTTGTTTTCTATGCTAATTTGCAGGTGCTTCTGGTATGTCAAAGGTAAAATTTGCGAAAGTTTCTTACAAGGACCTGCTTTTTCACTCATCAATACCAATACAATGCAGTCGTATAAGAGCAGATTATTATGGTATGTACAGGGAAGAAAAGAAGTGCGGAAGGGAACAAGGGCTAGGGAGTATAATATGTGTGTGTGTGTGTGAGAGAGAGACAAAAGTGTTTGTGTGTGCTTCTTGAGCCAGCACAGCAGGTTATTTCTGTATGCATGGTGCATCTACTCATTCCGTGAGGAACATCTATCATTTTAGCCGGTGATTAATGGCCATCCCGAGCTTGGCTGGTGCGAAAGCGAAAAAGGCTCCGAGTGAAAAAAAAGAGAACGAGAAAGAGAAATGCCACTGCGACTGCGGCAAGTCGAGCCCTCACACAGACTCGCAGCGTAGTCCAATTCCCAAAGAACCAATACAAAGCATTTCTCTTTTATTTACTGCAACATTATCTGTGCCTGACTGTCCAGTCAGAATTTGCAGTTTTCAAGACCGTGGAAAACTATTTTTATTATTTTCCGAAGGGTAAGCGGAAATTCCTCTCACGGTCACGTAAGATCAAGTGTAGATCCAAAATCCAATTCAATACCCCATCATACATGTATACGTAATAAACAAACCGGAAAAGCTGTTTAACCTTGATGGTTTTCCGACACGACTTGGACCCCTTTCCCTCCACGAGCATCCCGAGTGGCCCACCCAGCTCCGGGTTTAATTAAATAATTACCCCTCTTTCTGAGCGACTGAGCCAGCTATAGCTAGCGGTGGTATAAATCAAGCGAAAGGGCATCTCCTGATACACAAATGAAAAACCGAGGCGGTGGGCGAGCGGAGGGACGGATTAAAATAAACAAAGGGTCGTGACGCTCAGATGCCGGTATGGTAATGAGGAGAAATGCGGATGCGGAGGTCACGTTTTTTCCATCCCGTCTCCGCGGCCTCCTTTGCTTTTGATACTTGGCTTGGCCACGTTCGCTTCTGAAGATGTGGACAGAGAAGCAAAGACGGCTGGGATTGTGGCGGTATAACAAGGTGGTCAAGCAAACATAAAGAGTGTGTATTAGCAGGGAACAAAAATGAAAGTTTTGACGTACTACGTATTCTGAGATGCTTTTCTGCTCATCACGGTTGTAAAGAGTGGTTGAGTTGCTGCAGCCTTCCTGTCTATCCATTCTCTCATGATCTTTCTCACCTAACGAGGCGCTTTCGCCTGTAGAACAGGATGTTTTTTTGTTTCCTGGGTAAACTCCAGAGTGTATTAAGAGGCGCTGTTTGAAAATCCTTCTAGATCAGCACGTTCTGAAATACTCAAATTTGTGAACACGCATGATTTTACGCATGGTGCTCCTGCTACATGATTGGATTACTGCGTGAACAAACCAGGGTACAGGTGTTCCTGTTAAAGTGGTCAATGAGTTTATACTCAAATTGCAAATTCCTAAGAATTCCCAAATCCTTATGCTTGGGAAGGAGCTTGGTCGTAGCTTTGCTTCCGATTTCTTCCCTACTAAATTTGTTGGAGATCGGGTTGACTGACTCCAGTATCTCTCTCGCAGTCCTCTCTGCATTTCCATTCTCTTCTCCTTCCCCACACACACACACACACACACACACACACACAGCTCTACGCTCTATTCAACCCCCACCCCCCACTGCTCCAACACCCACAACACGCAGCCCAGAGCAAAGAGGATTTCTTCCTGGCACTAATAATGAGATATTTTTTTTTTCCTCGAAGCCTGCCTCCACCGATATAATTCAACAGGGGAACCAGAAATACACGTACATTATACATGTACGGTCCTGCGTTAAAGGGGAGTGACTTGTGTCATTCCTAACATCTGTCTTCATTTTTTTTTAACGTGCATTTGTTTCTAAACGGAGAAGGGAAGACGAGTGATATGGATGGTGTGATAAGGCAGAGATAAAGTTGGTGGTCTAGAGCTAGATCTACTTCAGTGCCTCTGAGGTTGACATGATAGAGAGAAAGAGAGAGTGAGAACGAGAGAGAGAGAGAGCGAGAGAGAAAGAGAGACAGAGTGAGGTATGCTCCATGTGAATTTGCCATGGTTGAAAAGAGTGAATTTTTGAGGTTTGGTGCATGTTTGTACCATGATGCAATTCGCCACAACTTGTTTGCAGTGCACCCCACACACACACACACAGCAGCATGTTGCATCCAAGTCTCCTTGGTTTAAAAATTTTGCACTGAAATACTAGCACTAACTGCTATTTACACTGAATCATCATCACGCGTGTTATATGATTGGAACGAGTATTCAATATTAGCAGATGGAAAAAATTGCAATCATGCCCTGAGGCTTATTTAAATTTCCTTCAAATGAAACCTGCTCAGTAAGTCAAATGTTAAAAAGACGCATGTTGAATATATACATATACTATATATATATATATATATATATATATATGTGTGTGTGCGTGCGTGTACATATCCATCCTAGAGGTGCGGTGGAGAAGATTTCTTGGTTGTGCGGCAGTGGTTGGAAAAAAAGCAAGTATTTACTATTCTCGGAGTGTCTCGTCAAGTCTCTCTCCATCCCTCACTATCTCCCTCGTCCTCTCTTCTCTCTTTCTCCCTCGCTCATCGGGAGATAGCTCCGGATTATAGGCGGCCATGTGAAATTTTCGGGCTTCTTTCTGGAAGCAGAGCATGTAAAAAAATATATATATATACATATATATACACAGGGACTCCACTGAAAATAATGCATGAAATACATAAAAACATGGCTTCTACGTCCTACCTTGCTACCTCTGCCTCTTAGGCCTGTTATGCGCTGCCAACTTAAAAAGAAATACATTGCAACGTTCGAATGAAGTGCCGAGTGATTCCAGCTTTGTTCCAGCCAATTTAATTGTGCGCGTGCCTGAAGAAAATACGGACACCATTTTTGCATATTTTATTTGATATTATATGAATATATACGTAAGGAGAGACTGTATAAGTTTCTTCAAACAGGAATCAAATTCCAAAAATATAATAAGATAAAGTTAGAAATGCTAAGGAGGAAAACATGAGTATATTATACTCAACTACACTACACTACACTACTACACTATACTACTGTACACTACTATATATATATATATATATATATATATATATATAACATTTTCTAGCTCGTTTTTAGTGATCATATGTTAGAGGTGTACTGTTATAGAAAAATGATCAACGACATGATGTGTAATGTGATTTTGCCAAACAAATCCCGGTGAATTCTTTGTTACCATAGAAACGATAACGTATTTTTACTCTGTCGATCACCTTGTAGCCGGAACAACTGGCAGAGCTGCTGGTATATACACAGAAGCATGCTGCATCACAGGGTTGTCGGGCTATCTAAAGCTAGCTAGCACACAGCCGAATCATTTACATGGACAATGTCATGTCCGAGGCATAAAGTTTGGGAACATTTGGTTTGGGTATATTAGTAACTTAAGACCATGTCTTCCACACGTGAACATAATTGATGAGTTAACAATTGACTGGGAATGAAGAGGATGCAACGTTATTTACTCACGCTTTCTCGGTTCTTACCGAAGAGGACGTAGTTGGATGCTTTAATATCTACTTTATTTGGTGTGGACTTCCAATACTTTGGTGTGAACCAGGAATCTGGACGTCCAAAAAAACGTGAACCAAGGTTTAGTTTATTACTGATGAAAGCACCATGTGACGATGGTCCACCAATGTAAAGTTCATTTCAGGCAATGTGGTGGACTGAATGGCGCCCCCTCACAACTCCAGGGTCCCCGGTTTGATCCTGAGCTCAGGTTACTGTCTAAGTGGAATGTCGCATGTTCTTCCCGGGTGTGCGTGGGCTTCTTTCAGGTTCTCCGGTTTCTTCCCACCTCCTAAAAAACACAGTGATCGACTGGTGTACCAGCCAGGATGTATTCTTGCCTTGCACACAGCTGACCAGTGTAAACTGCTTCGGGAAGATGAATGAGTGAATCTTTTGGGCATGATGAAAGAAGCAACTCTATTGCAGGTTCTGTGAAATGTAAACCATGTACTTTTCTTTAACATAGAAGAACATATGTAGATCACCTCAACCCAATTAGACAATATTCTTTTTCTTTCTAGACATCATAGATCAATGGAAATTGTTTAAATAAGTTTAAAATTTAGGGAATATTTGTCATGCCAAGGAACAGTGAAGAATGGTGAAGATACCAGGGATCCTCATCTATCTCCTCTGTCTCAGACACTGCTGCCTCGGCATTTGGCATCTGAAGTGTAGCCTTTTTTAGACTTTATTTGCATGCGGTCTTCTAATTGGCCTTTGCATATTAACTAGTTGTTTATATTTTCTCTTGCATGTCCTACGCAGGTAAAACGACCTCCATGAGACCCAAAAAGAAATGTAAAGAACTAGTGACCAATGTTGTGGATTTTTAATCATCGTACAAACCAAGTGAACTAAACAACTCTGGTGTTAATCTGGAGAAACATTTAGCATCCAAGGCAGCCAGTGGCATCTTCTCAGGATCCTTGTGGTTGTCATATGAAATGATATCCGATTTAAAGTCCATATTGCTCTTAGTGTACGGGACGTGAAGACAACTTCTCGTGAATAAAGGCTCATGATGTTCCTTCACGGCAAGTCCGATAATATCACATAAGATGTAAGGCGAGGCAGTTCCTGAGGCAGTTCCTGTAGCCGTGACTCAGAGTGAGCTTGGCCGGAAGGGAGGCCAGGAGAGACCGCAGGATGTTTTGGATAAACAGGAGCAAACCCAGCATGTGTGGTCAAGCTAATGAGCTACAGCAAGCAAAATGAACTTGTTCCATAGCACCCCACAGGCATCCTTCTCTCACCAGGATCCAGTAGCTCGATTAGACCCACCCTGTACCCCTGAGAAGACTGAATTAACTGTACAAATCCACAATTTTTTTGTGTGACTTTATGAAATTCGTAGATTTGTTCGTTTTTCTTTCTCAGTAAATTACAAGGCTGAAATGGTGTAAATAGTTCAGCCTGACTAAGGATGAATCATAGAAAAGGCTGGTTCTTTGACTTCATTCTTAAATGTATTTACATGTGCAACACAGGAAGCAAATGCTAACCTTATACATCTCAAGTTAGCACAATGATTAAAGACCAAGACTGAAAATCAGCAACGACTAATAAGCAAAGGGTACCTTAATGAAAAGCTTGGATATTTTCAAATCCTTTCTAAAATATTTTTTCATATGTCAGAATCCAGTCTTAGAAGGCCACTTGATTCAACTCATCAGCTAATTACCTAGGCTTTCATGAGCTAAATTTGGCTTGTCAGGAGAGAAAAAACACCAACGTGTGTAGGGCTGTGGTCAACCACAAGGTCCTACAGAATGCAATGCCTGTACTTTTCAAGATGTCTATAGTTTTGGGCCCCTCCTGTGAGCATGGGCGTCTCTCAGATGCTTTGTAGAGGGGGCTGGGTACACTACAGGAATGACTACGTCTACAAGCTGCACACTTGGTACACTGGCATGCACATACACGAAGATTTTACGTAAATTAATACAACAACTTTTCAAAAGTCGATAGTAGTTTGCTTGTTGATTCATAAACAGCTTGCGAATTCATAAACAGTTGTGTTCAAAATCTTCAAATGTGCATAAAGACATTCATACAAATCCCAACACTGATTCTCAAATCTGACTGGTCGGACGTGGTTGGCTATTATTCTATAACACCGTCTGTGGTAGTAATTTAATTCACAATGAACTTGTTCTGATACATTATAGTTCTATAGCAGCGACTCATTCACAGGGACTTCTACGGTCAATGCGCCCTATAATCTAAGATGAAACGATAAGCAAACTTTTTAAAAGTATTGTTATTTCACAAAAACAAACACAGAATTGTTGGTATGGTACGAATATTAGGTAATAACAGATTAATAATTAATAATAGATTGCTTCTGGAGTTGTTATTGGAACATAACCGACTTTCCTCTGCATTGGGCCATTTCACACCACCATGTCATTGATTATTTTCCTAAACACAACCCTCAAGAGATTTATGTCTTTAGGTTTAGGTTGCCAGCACCTAGAAGAACTTCTACGCTAACTACACCCAATTCACAAATAACCCTTCCCCCCTCCAACACTACTGCTCTTACAATTGCAGCTATATTATTTACAGCTACGTTATCTACACTACACGTCACCACATGTGTGCGCAACCCACGTGTCACAGGTCAATAACATCTTTGCAAACTTTTCTTACCAAACTTAGCAAAGTATGTGCATCGTTTAATGGTTATAAATGTTTCCGGTGTGATTTCTATGGGCATCCCTATTGGCAAGACACAATGTATTAACTATACATTGGCAGTGTTGGCCACATAGATTGGACTGTGTTGGAAATACAGCAGTCTGATTTACAATTTACGTCCAAACTGGTTGGTCCTCGTGTGGACTGGCTTGTGTTTAACTGTATTATTGACTACACAAATATCACAAATGTTTACCTTCATTGTAATTCTGTGCATAGATAAACCTGAAAGTCTTTTACTGTGTTGACTGAAATTGGATCCCCCCCAACCTCTACAAACCAATCTACTCTAGAGAAGGATGGAGTAGGATGACTCAGCCCAAGTTTCCCAAGCAGGATTTTGCAAATCCAGTCTTAAGGACTGACTGCTCTGGAACAATCGCAATCTTTTCTTTCTCCAAATACAAACAATCAAGCTGACCAGCTAATAGTAACATCCTTCACGAAGCTGGATCAGGTGGGAGTAGTAGACCCATGTCAGGTTTGTGTAAACTACAGCACAGCAGTCTGATTTACAGTCTTCCTCTAAATTGGTAGCGTCACTTAAATTGTCCTCACATGGATTGAATAGGGTTTAACTCTTGGTTGTTCTATACAATAGCCATTCACAGCTACTACTCTGCTTGAGAGTCCAAATCAGAGTGAAAATTCATACTATTGCTTCACTTGCTATTTGTTTTTGCTTTGATTTCACACTGTATTCAAACGAAACAAACAAAAATGTTGGTTGAGGGGTGCTTAGAGCTGAAACGGTACTCATAAAACCCTTCTTTAAGTCATTCGTTAGAAATACGGCATTGGAAAAAAGGTAAACAAACCTTTTTGGTTTTTTTCTCCCCAAGTCTGTGTCGAACTCAGAAAAATCACCCGAGCTGGTGCTAAATAAATGACTGCATAATTACATAAACAACTCATTTAAAGCACGTTGTGTCAGATCAAACATTTATTTTTTCTTTGTTGGTCATTCCAAATCTTCAGAACACGTGAAATTACTGTAACTAAAGTTCTGTCCTGGATCTCTGTAGCGGTTCACGTGTCGAGAAAACGCTGGTTGTGACCCAAAATACACAACGGTTGGTTGGGTTGTTTCAAGAATCTTTTGGCAAATGGGCTTAGAAATATTAAGAAGCACTGAGAACACAGAGTCAGCGATAAACAAATTGGTAGAAAATGACATAAATAATGACATTTTGTCTGTCGGATCAAATGTTATTTTCACTTTTTGTTAGTTGGTCCAAATTTCCAGAACACATGGCATTTCGCTTTGGCCTCAGGCTCAGTTTGCGCCTGAGAAAATGCCACACGGAACCAAAAATACAAGGCTTGTTCAGTTGGGTCTAATCACTTTCTTGATCGGACCACGCTAAGGGGGATCTGGGACCGCACTGAGACCATCTCGTTCTTGGACCGCTCGTTTTGGTCCACACTGGTGTGAAGATTGCTGTGTTGTCACCTTCCAAGGAAAGAAACGGACCAGGATTTGATTTAAACGGACTAAATGACGCACATGTGAAAGCAACACTTTAAAATCAATCAAACTGTCTTCTCTGGCCAACAAAGAATTATGACGGAATGAGTTGAAAAAGTTGTGGCGTGTGTCAAGTAATTTTTGGTGTGCGTTCCCCTTTAAGAAGCCCCCCCTTTCCCCACAGCAGGGGGAGGACGAGTAAACTCCTGGAACAGCGATTGAAAAAAAAAAAAGCTCTCGCGGCGGACTGTTTCAAGTCCCCCCCGGTAGAAACTGTGCCTGATTTGTGGCCGATGTTGGAGATGTAAAAAAAAAAAAAAAAAAAAAAAAAACAGGAGGAGGAAGAAAACCACACACTACCCTGGGTAGCTATGGAGATGGAGCCTTTTCCTGGCCGCTTTCTTTGACAGGCGTCGAGTAGGGGCTTAAAAATCTTTCAAAAACGGAGTCCAACATGTACGCCAAAGGGAAAGGAGCCGTGGTGCCGTCCGATAGCCAAGCGCGAGAGAAGTAAGTTCAAAATTTGTGCGTTGTCACGGAAACCAAACCTGCCGTTAAGGTTAAGCGTTAAAGCTAACTTACCTGCACGAGCGCCGTGTACGGACAAAACTAGTTTACAAACTTGTTCAAACTTCGGTGTTTAGTTGTGTTTTTAAGTGAACGTCTTCTTGCGTTTATGATTCCGTTTGTTGTTTTTGTCTTTTTCTTTCCTTTTTTGTTTAAAAACGCTCACGCGCTGCCCTGAAAACTTTTTTTTTTTCTGTTGTTGTTGTTATTCTTGTTTACAGCCCGTGAGCTTCTCGCGCGCTTATTTAACTCAACTTGGACGTTCTGCAAAAACACGCACGCACAATAACAACCGAGCCTGTGTGAAAATTCTGCATCCACGCGAGTTTGTCTCCATGCATGCGTCCTTTTGCACGGGGAACGGACCCCTGGTGCAACGCTTAATAACGTTTAAAAGGCGCGTGCATGCACAATAGCTGCAACTTGTCGTACATATTCGCGTTGCAACGTCACCTGGTTGGTTTTGTAAATGCATTAATTTCAGTTTGCACTGTTTTCGCGTTTGCAAACGTTTGGAGAGCTCGCAAGTTAACAGTGGATTTGTGATCATTGCATGCATGGGTTCAATACCTTGAAGCATAGAACTTCCACTAGAAGTTTAGGGAAGCTTCGTGGTTCTCCTGGGCTTTTAACACAGCGCTCATGCATTTATACAAACAGTGTGCATGTCTTAATGAAGGGTAGCTACACACAGGCACACACACACACACACAGGTTGTTGGGTTTCCTGGTAGTGTGATCATGTTGTAATGATAAGATATGATGGTGACATTTACATTCAGAGAATATCACTGGTGCATTTAATTAAGGTTGGGCTAGGGGTCAGATCACAGTGCAGGTTCACGGAGTAGGCACTAGTGGATTTGAACATGGCCCCAGAAACCCTTTTTTTGGGGGGGTTGGGGAGGGAACATGTTTTTTTTTTTTGTGTGTCTTCAAGTTATGATCTTATAACATTCTCTCTTTGACTTGTCCAGTGCGGTGCAAAAGTCACAGGCTGTGCACTTTTAAACTTTTCAAATAGTTTTTCTTGTTTCCCTGTAGTCTCTGAGAGTGTATGCTTCTGGAGACGGCGGTCGCTTTGCCCTGCTCCGTGTGTGTGTGTATGTGTGTGCGAATGTTTACACAATCTCTTGCTTTACTGATAGTGTTACCACTGCCTCCACTCCCTAAGCTGGGCTGGCAAGTTGCCCTGACCGGTTTAAACTGCTCGAACCGTGGCAGGTGCCGATATGTACAAATACCATCTCACGATAATTTCTTAACTTCTGCGTAAATGTTTTCTGAAAGCACACTTCCTACCAGATTTACAAAAAGTATCACCGATGCTGATCGTCATAAAGAAGTGTTCACACAGCACAGGTGATTGACTTGTAGCCGTGCCCCGCAACAACTCCATAAAAGGCAAAGCTTAACGAGGATTAAAAACAAAATGACGACTAAACGGCGGAAGAGCGTCTTCTGAAAGTCCAACTAGAGCAGCATGTCTGCTACCGTAGTTGTGTAGGGTGCCATTACTTTTGTCCTCATTGAATGGCTAGTCTTAGCTATTTGTGGTAATTTGTATATTGTTTTGCTGGTTAAGTAGGTAATATGAAATCATTTTTGGAACATTTTGAAGAAGTTTTCTGGGAGCCATTTTTGAGAAGTGGCCTGGAGTGCTGCTGGTGGATGGAGTCGATGATCTGGTCATTAGCGCCATTTTTAATTAATCAGTATTGCCACCACCACTGCAATTTGTTTGCACTCCGTTTAAACCTAACATGGCTAGAATAGGATAGTGTCCACACGCTAGAGGTAGCCAGAAGTTTAAAACACAGGGCGCTTAATGAAAACAATCTCTGAGCACTCCTTGCCGCATCAGTTTCATCAGTGGATTGGCACGCAGCCAGGAAACTGGTTCTTTAGCCCGCAAGTTAGCTCGCTAGTTGCGAATGAGCATGACGCCCAGTCAGCCAAGCAGCCATGTTGATTTTAGCTGCAGATCGGTTTTAACGCCGCGTTGTTATTTGCATCCAACAACAGTGATGCGGCTCACGTGCTATAATCCTTTGCTGTAATGTCTCTCTGCTGAGCGGAAACTGAATTTGGTTGTCGTTAAACACAGATGGACGTTTACAGTCCCCGCTAAACCCGAGTATTGGTTTGCAGTCAAGGGGAGAGAATTTCGGAATCAGCGTTTTCTAATGAGATGCCCAAATATCTTTTTGCCAAACTATAGACGTGGCTCGTAATTTAAAAAACAAAGTTACAACGGTAAACACCAAACCTTGTACATTTGACCATTTTCCTTGCTCTGAAAACACTCGATGAAGTCCCCGTTAGTTGATTAATTGGATCAGGTGCATGCATAATGTGAGCCGAGGTACCTCAGGACCAAGGGTGAGAACCACTGATCAGGAATGCTCTCTTATCCAGGCGTCCTTGCTGAATTATTGACGGGCCGGTTGGAAACACGATTTTCCTAACCGTCCCTTTGAAGGGCGCTTAAATGCAGCCTGGCTTCATCCATGTTTTAAGAAGGCCTTTTGTTCAAGGGCCTCAGGCGACGTGTCAGGTGTGCTCAGAGAGTGTAGTTTTTTCTTTTTTCTTTTTCCCTTCCAAGTTGACGTTGAGGAATCAGCATGGGGTCCCCGTTTCTGTGCGTGCACCATGTTGATTAGTGCGGTTACGCTGCAGGACTCTGGCATCCCTGATTTGTTTTAATGCATTCTAATTCGAAATCATAAATGAAAGATTGTTCATCTGTATCTGCTTTGTGGGATACGTTGTTATACGTAGTGCCATGTAGTGTAAGCATCAGGCCGGGAGGAGGGAGAAATAAGAGAACACTGGTTTGTTGCACCTGGCATTACGTGGCAAGCCAAGCATCCTGACCTGTGTTTAATCTTCCCCTTGTGTACAAGACTCCCTACAGAGAAACAAGGTGTCCCGGTGAAGCCGTTCTCCAACAGGGGCTAATAGGGAGTCTCTTGTCCTGTCACTCCTTCCTGTACCATCTTGTAGCACTTTCTCTCACTTAATAGGGAGTCTAATGTCCCGTCACTCCTTTCTGTACCGTCTTTCTTAGAAGGAACCCTTGAGCTCCAAGCCTGTTAGACCCACAAGTCCCAATCAGCGCTACAGTCAGCCCTCTACATTCAGCCTGGCATGCCTCTCTGGGGCAAAGGCACTAAGGCGGCAAAGGGGGAGGGAGGGAAGAAGGGAGGCAACGAGGAGTTGTGATGGATTTGTCCCCCCTAGCATTCCCTCGAGCAAGCCTCTATTCAGGTTTTTCGAGAAGCAAGAAAGCCAAGTTTTGTGTCAGCAAGAATTCCTCGTCATCGTTGCCGCTTCTTCACCTCTGAGAATTCCACACTCTTTCGAATTTGCATACCTTACCATTGGATGCGGCCATTTGAATCAGAGGAGGAGCTGAGCGTAGACTGGGAATGCTTCTTTTTTTTTTTTTTTTTTTTTCTTGCAATAGATTTGAATAGGGTTAGTGTAGTTTGAATATCTGAATTTGAATAGAGGAGGGATTCTGCGACTATTAGTACTATTAATATTGTCTTTTGGTATTCCAGATGGTGCTAGTCTTCGTGTTGTTTTCTAGGCGTTTTTACTCTAAACAGTATCCTTGTCTCATTGTTTAGGCAAAAAAAAAAAAAAAAATCCACGTTTTTTCCTCCACAAGTTGAACTACAGTTATATTTGGCGTTTGTAAAGGGACGGAGTCTCAATCAGATACTTCAGTCCAGCACCTTCTTATACTTGATCTGTCTCCATCCCCCCCTCCTTTCTCATCTCGCAGCTCAGCTACCACCCCCTATCCCTCCCACATCCACACATATGGATGTCCCTGCAGTTAAATTTTTATCGCTCCCCCCTCTCTAGAAAATCAATGGTTGAAGCCACACCATAGCAGTAGGCCTGGAAGTCAGGCTTGAACCTGTTCGCTGTCTCCAAAATATGCTGCAGGAAAAGTAGCAAAGTCTTACATTGGGCATTAGTGACTAAAATTTGCCTGACCAAAAGCTAGCTCAATTTCGACTACAATTCAGATGAATGTTAGAACATTGGAAGTGTGAGCCAATAAAATAAAATAAAAAAAGAGGTGTGCTGTCACGCATTAGCCGTAGCAGTCATGCCTACTGTGCATTCTCTTATATATCACTTGTATCTCTTAAATTCTGATCAAAAATCTCTTATTTTATTTTTTGGGGTTACGTTAGATCCCAGCCTAGATGCCCATCTCTCACTACAGGATTATCGCAATAACCATTTATTAGTTCACGTCATACGGCTTAGACCCTATGCCCGGTCACATCCTTTGCCCAATCCAGCATGCAATTATCCAATCAGCCAATTTTGTAGCAGCAGTTGTAATGCCTAAAATCATTCACCTACAGGTCAAGAGCTTCAGTTAACGTCAGGATGGGTAGAAACGTGATTTTTCACCGTGTTTTTTTTGCATAGTTGTGGGTGTCTGGGCTGGTTTGAGTGTTTCAAAAACCACTAACATCAATAGTATCTAGAGCAGTGGTCACCAAGCCTGTTCCTGGAGAGCTACCTTTCTTCTGATTTGTCATCTCCGACCAACATCATCTAAAACAGCTCCTGTAGTTGATTATGAACTTCTTAAGGCAGTGACTAGTTGGTCAGGTGGGCATGGTTTATGGTTGGAGCTGAAGTTTTCATGGAGGTAGATGTCCAGGAAAAGGGTTGGCATTGGGCAAACAACAAAAATCCTTGTTGAAATGCCTTGTGGATGAGAGCGAGAGGTCAGGAGAATTGCCAGACTGGATTGGACTGACAGGATGGCTATTGTAGCAGAAATGCATCTCAGAATGCACAACAAGTCGAATCTGTAGGATGGATGGGCTTCAACAGTAGAAGACCACATGGCCGTCCATTCCTGTAAGCCAAGAACAGGAATTTGAGGCTGAAGGTGGTGCAGGATGACCAAAACTGGACAGATCAAATTGGACAAGGCATTGGTTTTCCAGTTTCGGTGAAACCACTCTCCACTGATTCCTGTTCGTTGCTGATGAATGTAGACCCTGATGTGGTCTGCCGTTGTGTTCAATTCGTGTCATCATAATAGTGTAGTGTTAACAATTTAGCGTTGCTTTGGGTTGCATGGAATATATACAACTGAGATTACCTGGAGAAACACACATTCTTGAAGATGCTAGTCAGACCTAATGTATTCCTCACACAATAGACTTTAAAATGCTACTTCCCCCAACGGCAGTAGGCACTCGCTAACAACCGAAGTTCTTAGAAAGGGGTTTTGGGTTTTGTTTGAAAGCCTCATCCTTGTGTTTATGGCTGTCGTTGAGTTTCCCCCTTTCCCACATCTCTCAGCAGGAGGCGTTTGCCATTCTGCTCACTCTCTCACGCCTTTGCTAAGCCCGTGTGTATGTGTAAATCTCCTTCCTGTCTGTTGTCTCTGAGCTTATCACACAGCCAGCGACAAGGCTGATCAGAGGATCCTCCGTAGTTATTTATGGCATGCCGTCATCATGGGGGGTCATCACACCTGAAAGAAACGTATCCACAACTCAGCATTAGCATATTTTAAATTCTTAAATGATTAAAGTGTAGTTTAAAGTAGTAACAGTGATCGTTTCAGGTCATAAAGGTTTTTCTTCCTTTAATTGTTCGTGACCTCGAGTCGTCTGACACACTTGGTAGGCACAATACGCAAGTATGTCTGTATGCTCGGACGCCTTTCGCGTAGACCTATTCAGACTTTTCTAACAGCGGTCTGAGGACCTCGGACACAGAGCTGCTCCCTCCCACAGAGTTTCCTTCTTGGTCCATGATGAACAGGCAAGTGAAAAGCAACGTTCCTCCAAAAATATAACGAAAAAAAAAACAAACAAGCAAAAAAAAAACACAGCAATTTGGCCAAGAGAGCCAGGGTTGTTTTCTTTGTGGGTGTATGGACGCAGAGAGGATGGAGGAAAGCTTTAGCCATGGCACTCTGGAAGCTGGTTAATTACCAGCATGAACGGACAAACAACAGAATCAATGGATGGGAGAAAACAAAGGAAAAAAAGGAATTCATAAAGCATTGGGCAAAGATTTGAATAGGACTTGTTGCTGTTCTGGTTTGCATGCACGCGTCATAATAATGAGCAGTTTTTAATGCTTCCCTTATAACGTGAAAGTCATTAGTAATCTTGTAATTTGTAGTCATCCTGGCACTGCGGCTAGTACATTGTCACCATGTACGTTCCTCGCATCAAGGTGGACAAGTCACATTTGTTATTTGTAGTTGCTTGATGGATACGTAGACTCAACAACCAAAGATGCTTGCTGATTTTCACAAACGTTTATGTTTCTGTGTATCAAAAGTAATGTGTGTCGTGGTAGCTGTAGCGTGAGCGCCTCATTCTGAACCTCGCCTCATGCTACACTACACGCATCAGCCAAGGAGATCGGTTTAGCAGTAGAACCATTTTTACTAGACGGAGTAGTCCATGTGAACAGATGACTGGTGATATTTTCACAACTGTTATAAGTCAAACACAGCGCCGTCATACAACTCTTTTGCTTCCCCTGTGCACTTGCTTTGGGTTAAACACATCAAGAGAGAATTAAAAAACGCGAGCCAGACTCCGATGATAACTATGAGGACCGAACATGAACATGAGATGTGAGGACTGAACATCCCGTAGCCGAGCCGTTAGCCAGCGACTTTTTTCTCAAAGGTGAAAACACGACATGCCGCATTAGAAATGCTGTTAAAGAGGGTTGTGATCATTAATGTGTTTGTCGCTGTTGGCTAACTAGCTCACCGGACATTATTACATTTCATTTGCGGCTACTGTTTAGTTTCCAGACTCACCGGAGTGTTCATTTACCTGGTCGGCCAGCTAGCATGTTTTAGCCATTCTCGGATTAGCATAACACCTGCAAAGAAATTCAGATTAGCCGTTAAGGTCATGAAGTCTTTTCGTTTTTGTAAATGAACACATTGTGCAAGTGTATTTGTTTCTTTTGATGCATGAACAGCTCACGTGACCTCTATTTCACCTTGCGGTTTGGTCTGCTGGTTAATTGTTAACGAACTAATTTGAAGAATTGTCCTTTTTTTTTCTTTTCACTTCCCAGGTTGGCATTATACGTCTACGAATACTTACTACATGTTGGCGCTCAGAAATCTGCACAGACCTTCTTGTCTGAGGTGAGTGCGCTGTGTGTGTGTGTGTGTGTGTGTGTGTGTGTGTGTGTGTGTGTGTGTGTGTGTCCCAAGCGAGCAAAAAGCACCGCAATGGCAGTGGAATCCTTGGGTCAAGAACACTTGCACAGTCCATCATGCTCCCAGATAGCTCGCTTTAAACGGTAAACAAACCCCTGTAGATAGAGCGGTGCGCGAAGAGATAATTAATTGGGGGTGAAATTAATTAAGTCGACTTTGCCCGATCGCTGCATCACCGGTTCTTGCCTTTAAAGGGGTAAACATTTGACGGGATGTCGTAATTACATATATCATGATTCGCTTGGATTAGGAAGGAAAGCAATAAAAGGTTCATCACACGCATTCTAGCGTAGTGTTGGTGAATTCTCGATTCTGATCGGTCAGTAGATCACGCTATCGTTTCCATAGCAACAGCGTATACAGGGAATTCTATGGCAGGCTAACGTAATCTAAATCTAATAGTAAACCGGTTAGGTTTAAGAAATATACAGGTGTTAACATGTCGCGTAACAAGATGTGGGAGGAGTCTCCAGGACGTTTTCCTCCACGGGAAAGTCTTCCAGATTTTGCGTTTTTTTTTTCTGGTTTCTGAGTAAAACAAGTAGTGATTTCTGTTGCTTTTTTTAACACCTTAATAAAAGAGAAAAATGAGCTAATGTATTTGATAGCAGGGACTAACTTATAGTTCCTCAACAATAAATGGTTAAAAAGCGTGACGTTCTGTTTAAAAAAAAATTGTACGCCGTTCGACGACGTGTAACAGGACAGCTTCGGGACGTGCTGCTATGGGAAAATAATCAGCGTTCGAGTGCTAACAGCTAGACACACGGTGTCTTGGATGATTTTCCTCTAAGAGCAGGCCCTGTCGTGGTTTATTTCTTATCGTAGAAGGAATATTGACAGACCGGGCCCCGTTACCCCACCGGATTCGCAGCCTACTAAACTTAAGCCAGACCTGGGGAACTACTGAGCTGTGGCACGCGCTCCTCAGAAACAACGGCGTCCCTGCACAGCAGTCGCATTTACTACGCCTGTGAAAAACCTCACCTAGTTTGAGGGAAAACCAGGAAAGGCGCAGTCGTCGAGACATATTTACAGGCTTAATGGCCGAGGGACGAATCGGAAGCCGCCCGCGTGGCGCGCAGATAGAGATCAGATGCTCGGTGGTCCATTAGGAGAAAGAATGAGCCCATTCGTTTTTGTCTGCGTTGCTGCCAGAAATGGGCGACTTAAATACGGTGCAACGGGAAGTGTCTGTGAACATTTGTGTGTGTGTGTGTGTTTCAGATCCGGTGGGAGAAGAACATTACTCTAGGAGAGCCCCCAGGATTCCTGCATTCGTGGTGGTGGTACGTCACGTTTCCTTCTCTCGTTTTTTTTCCTCGAATATCGATCACCATTAATCCGTCAGAATCACGTCTCTCCCAGTCCGTGCTACCCGCGTCAGAAGTGTTCTCCAGCTCTGCCGTGACCCTCGGCCCCGTCCTCCCTGACTCCGCCCACTGACAGAAAACAAAAGCCCCAGATGGTGTAGTGAAGCCAGGACACGCCCTCGCTCTTACCCCCACCGCCAACCTTTGTCTCTGGCTGTGTCCTTTTGTCCCCCCCACCGCAACCCCGAGAGAGCGGATTAACTCTTTGCATACCACCCTCCTTTGTGCGCGATGACCAAATCCCCACCTCCCTGCTGCCTTTTTTTTTCTCTCTCTCTCTCTCTCTCTCTCCTCCGGTTGGGGGCAGGCCGGTCGCCGGGCCACAGGGTCAACAGCCTCGAGGTTTCCCTAAGTTCACCAAGAAGCGCTTCAGGTTTCGATTAAACCCCACCCCCACCCCTTCACCACCTCAGATCTTCCCTCCTTATCATTTGTTCACCCGTATGTCGATGTCTTCTTCTGACCAGCTCGCTTAAGCTTTATTTGTTTTAGCTTAATTAAAGGATCGATCGCCTGATCCGCTCACCGATACACGTCCAAGAAAGCATCACGAAAGGACGAGAAAGCGCGCGACGATATACCGATATCAAGTCGCAAAAATTTCCTGAAACATCGTGAATATGACCGTCACGCTAAACTCTGCACGTCGTGATCCACTTCCGTTCAAACATCAACTCGGTTTAGATCTACGATAAAAGCAGCGCATCGATATATTAGTAACGATATTTTATAGTGTCAGTAACCGGATATCGATTTTAATCCTCCGAGGGCGATCAGCCGTATTAGAGTGCTCATTAATAGACTCGTCGTGCAGATCCGTTGGCCGTAAACATCTCGGCAGTTTTGCAGACGTTTTTATTTATTCGAATTTTCAAGGTTTAAGGTGGAAGGGTTTTGTTTTTTTTTTCCTCTCTCGAAGAGTCTTTATTTTATTCCCTTCTAGCGGGAGGAAGCAAAGGGGGAAAAGCTGAAAAGAGGGAAAAAAAGAATGCTGCACTGTTAAGGAATCCAGAATATATAAAAAGAGCTTAATTATACAAAAGAAAGCGCGCCCCGTAACACCATTCGCAATTGCGCTTTTTTGCGGGAAAAAATGAATTTTCTGTAACGTCGCGCGGTCAATCGTTTTAACGCGAGTAGACGTTATGGTGGACGTTTTTCCTCCAGTCGTACGTTTTGTTATTCCTTCACTGCTCAACAGGTTCGTCAACGGGCGCTTGTTTTCACCGTATCAGCAAACAGACCCGAGCATCCGAGAGCTGAAGTCTGTGTGAATATCGTCAGGATGGGTCGTTTAGAGTTCACCTGCGGTCATTAGTATTATTTGCGAACCTCCTGTTCGTCCCGTAGAAACGAGCCATCATACACATGCAAAAGACGTCCGTAAACCCCGCAGAAAAGGGGAGCGAATCGGATATTAGGCCGCTTTTGTTCCCCGTCTGTCGTTTCCTGCCTTTAGGAGATGGCCTCAATGCCCTTAGGTGTAGCCAAGTCCTGAAAGAATGGTAATCGACATGAAAATGCAGCTCCCACAATTAGCATCAGAGCTTTGTTATGAGCGTTGAAGCTACGAAGAAGCGGCGTGACGTCATTCAGGACGCCTGCAGGGAGCGCTCCTCAGAATGCAGGACTTGAATACAAGTCTCGTCCTAGTAGAAATTCCCAGTCCGCCATTTCGACAGCTCAGGTGGGTCGTCTCAACCAGTTTTCCCCACGAGGCTTTCTCGTATCCTGATCCGCCGTCTTTTTATAGCGCGTTCAGGATCGTCACAGACAGACCATGTTATTAAGGCAGATATGTCAGGGTTTTTTTTTTTTTTTTTTTTTTTTGTAAATCTCCACCACGTTTCAGAAAGCTTTATGTCGGCTACGGAATCTTTCCCTGCTTTTCCGTCTGGTTTTGGTTTCTGCTACTCATTAATGGCCCCCACCCCCACTCCCAGAGAGTCCCGCTCTTATTTTCCTGCCGTTTTTTATGGAATGTTCCTTATCCCAGTAAACATTCAACGTGGAGGGGGGAATAAAACGCTCCGAGTTCACCTTAAAAAAATAAAAAAATTAAAAAAGCAGCACGGTTCTTGCCCGACACCGCCGGTTCGGAATCATCCAGCAGGTTCCTTTTTTTCCTCCCCTCTCACCCCCAGTAGCTTTATTGGTTATCCATTAAATCGATGTCTAAAGACCAGGAGTGATCTAATTTGGATGTGTTAAACAGGTACTTAGTTACAGTGCAGTAATTAAAATGCCATTTGGAAGGAACCCTTGTGCTCCCCCTCGGCAGCCCTGGAGGACCCGAGTGGACTTAATTGAGGAAATCCCTGGCTTAATTGATCCGTAACCTGCTGCTTGTGCCAAGTGGACAGAGAGGTTCAGGAGAATCCGAGGGCCGTGCGTCGTTTCAATCCAGATAGAAAACGCCGGGTTTCAGCACGAGACAGAGCGTGTTTGTGTGTGTGTGTGTGTGTGTGAAGTTTCAGACCCTGAAGTCCCGCCCTTCTTCCCGCTACCTCGTGTCGGACATCTTTCAAGTCGCTCCCCCCCGCCCCTGTTTTCTTGAACATGAAATGCAATGTCAGCATGTGATACTTGCACTGTTTTTGATGATGCGTCCATGTCGTTGCAGCGTGTTCTGGGATCTGTACTGCGCCGCCCCGGACAGACGCGAGACCTGCGAGCATTCCAGCGAGGCCAAGGCCTTCCACGACTACGTAAGTGCCAAGCTGCTACTTCTGCTTCAGTGGGCGGAGCTAAACCCTGACCATCTCAATGATGCTATGTGGTGAAAGCTTGTGATCGACAAACACGTCTGGCAAACCCACGGAGCCCGAGCGGGTCACGCCCTCCGTCTGCGCCGCTCAGAGTAGAAGGTGGAGCATAAACGCGAGCACAAACCTGCGCAAGCAGCAAGTAGCGTCGTTCATTTAGGCTTCTGCTAACTTTCTAGAAGCGCCCTGATGAGTGACTAGGTTGATCGATTACATTTATTTATTTTTTTGGTTTTCCGTTTATCGCTCGTGTCACAGCCCCTCGCTCGAACTTAAGCGCGGTGGACGTGGCGAGCGATGAGAAATTATTCTTCTGTGATTGCGACTTGAAACGGTTTTCGTTCCCTAATCATCTGGGCCAGACAATGGTAATGAGTTGAACATTTATTTGGTGAATGCTGGTCAAATATGATTAATGTAGGCTGTACTTTCATCACCAGAGGTTCTGATTTTTTCCCAAAGCGTCGACTTAAATGCTCTAATCACAACGGAGAGAGTTGTGCGTGTGTGTGTGTGTTTTTTGTAGTGAAAGTCTCTGAGGATTTTTGCTTTATCTCTTTAAAGCGTCTGTTTTCCCGCGTGTATTTGGAGAGCCACCGCGCTCGGCAAGGTCCACTAGCGCGTCCTTGACTCGGGTGATTTATGATGTGTTTAGGCCTCTGCCGTATTTTTTTTTTTTTTTTTGCCGCACAGGTGTGTGTGGTTCATCCCGGCCGTCGCCGTCTCCCACTCTTTCCTCCCAGCCTTCTGGGGAGATAATGGACTACAGTGCTCTAATCTCCTAATCCCGGGAGCGGTCGAGGGGCTAAGCCGAGGGGATTTGGTGGGATTGGAGGCCTGGCCGAACGCCAGAGGTGCCTGGTTCCTCCGCGTCCCCGCCATAATGAGCATTGATCGGACAGCGTGGCGTCCAGCGCCATTTATCACAGCTGTCCCGGAGTATGCGCTCGATCTATGAGGGGTCGCCTCTCTCGTCTCGCTGTTCCGCCACGGCTCCCGCGCCACCCGGGGCCTCGTTCCGGCTCGCCGTTCCCAAGACGCCCGCGCTCATAAATCCTTACGGGGCCTCTTAGAAGAACAAAAGATTCAGTAGCGAGCGTTTCGGCGGGCCGTTTTGTTCAGATTAAAGCCGCACTCCTTTCAAAATCAAAAGCAGCGTTTGGCTGGTTACGGCCTGGCGCGGCTCCACCGCGCGCGAGTGCGCTTCTGTACCGGTTCCTTCGGCTTTGACACGGAGAGGTCTGTCGGCGGCGGCGTTGTCCGCAGTGTGCCCGTGTCTCCTTCTCATCTTTCTGTCTCTCTCTCTTTCCAAACACATGCTTTCCTTCTCTTTCCCATCTCTTCTTCATCTGTATTTCCTTAGTTATGACTAAGAGGTAAGTCGTCGCATGCTCATTTGCTCTCAGAGCGCGCTGCTTAATTGATTTCGGTAACAACCACCGGTTCTAGCGAGCGTTTGCGACGGCATGCAGTAAACAATGACCCTCTGTGCGTTTGTACTCTGTACGGTACCCTCTTTGTTTCTTAAAGCTAAGACTTAAAAAAAAAAAAAAAAAGAAACTCCTTTTTTTTTTTTTTTTTAATTAGATTGTTTAAGCCTTTGTCGCTCGTTACAAAATGCTGACACTGGAGACTCCTTCCAAAAACGTCACACCTTTTTAAAAAAATTTTTTTTTTATCTTTTATCAACACCTTGAGCTTCTGACCAATCAGAATTGAGAATGAAAGCAAAGAATCCTGCCCGGCTCGGCCCGGTCGTTCCTGCGGCCAGGTTTAATCCCCTCTTTACAGCAGTGTAAATATTTTGGTTATGGTGCGGAGTAGAAAGTGTGCAACGATGTTTATTCAGTCATTCGAGTAATCAGGCAGCGTGACGTCAATAACGCCGTCGCCCAAAGCGATGGCCGCGATAAGGCGTACGGACCGGGAGCTCGACCGCGCCGCAGTTTCACCCTCTGCTTCTCTCGCTTTCTCACGCATACAATATAACCTCTCTCTCTCTCTCTCTCTCTCTCTGAGGAAGATTGATTGGGTAATCTCGCTCTTTCTCCATGATGCATGCTCACTCGCTCGCGCGCTCTGGGGAAACAGAGAAGTGCGGTCAGCATGATAATATCCTGGGAGGAGGAGACGGAAGACGGAGACGCCGGCGATCATCAATCAACCTCCACTAATTCTACCACGTCTTGGAATAATACAAATATCGGTGCCAAATTTAAACACTCGAAACCTCTCACGTTTCCAGCATCTCCCGTAAAAAAGCAACCGATAAGCAACAAGCAATAAGCAACGGAAGTCTCCGGCAGTCGCAGGGTTAAAACGCTGTTTGCTTCTCCGAGGCCCTCTGAGCATGCTCACCGCAGGCATACGGTTAATATTTGATCCAGTGGATGACCCTGCGCTGTGTGTGTGTGTGTGTGTGTGTGTGTGTGTGTGTGTTCAGATACGCTAAAGAGAAAGCAAGAATCTTTCCATCCTTTCCCCGGCTCATGTTACACAAAGCACCGTCTTCCAGCTTTTTAACGAGACGCCGGTCTCGCTTGGTTTTTGAGCACCGCACACTTGCCGTGGCGCGGCGTCGCACCTGTAACTATTCTCGAGTTTGGAACGCTTTCTCGCGCAGTGGGAAAGGAGAGGAAGGGGCGTGGCCACCAATACAGGCACAAGGTTAGACTTTTCCTCGGCCGCACTTTCTCGGGTAAAAGATGCAAAGTAAGGACTCTGGAGCAGCGGTCACCTTTGGTTGCGTCTCCAACCAAAACCTCCTCTTTTAGTTGAACAGGAACGTAATGATCAGGTGGGCGCGATTATAAAAGATCTCCACAAGGAAGAAAAGCAAAACCTGGACAACCAGGGTACAAGATTGTTGCATTTTTGCCTCCTCTTCCGTCTGTGGTGACTGCTTCACTCTGTCTTTCCAAATCTCTCTCTTTCTCTCTCTCGTTGTTTGTTGGCAGGCGGCGCTGGCACTAGACCCTTGGCTCTGCCTGTGTCTGGTGCTTTTCTAGCATCTTGGCCAATACCAACTGAAGGGGGGAGTGGAGAAGGAGGAGGAGGAGGAGGGGGTGCAAGTACATCAGTCTCAAGTACCAGCTGCCCATCCAAACTCCCGAAAAAAAAAGCACCTCCCTTTGATAGATTGTGTGTTTGTGTGCGAGCGTGCACACTCTTGTTTGCTCGCTTGCGTGTCTACACACAAACACACGCACTCTCGCATATGCGAGTGTTTGGCCACACGGCCCGTGCCAGGCTGCTCGGCGGAGATGAGAGGCAAACACTCTACATCTGTTCTCGCCCCACTCGACGCGCTCAGGCACACTCGTCACGTCCCCGCCCCGAAAACCGGCTCCCGTCCCCACACGTTCTGCCCGGAGCGCCCCAGACGTGAGGCACGTTAGAAGGGAGGGGGAGGAAGTAAAAGTCAAATTTCATAGTCGAATACCCGTCTTCGGTTTCGATGCTGAAAAGTAATTACCCCCCTAATGGCTTGTAAACGTGCAAGCGTGATAATCGCAAGGAAGCGTACTCATTCCTCACGGCTGAAGATTCAGCAGTTGTTTTCCGGCGTGTGCCAAAGCGCTCACGCTCGGCATCTACCCGTTCGTGACGCTTTTCTGCTCACCACGGTCGCAGAGTGGCTATCGGAAGAGATGGAAACTAAAAGTAGAACGTTTTCATGTGAAATGTATAAATATAAGATCGTTTTAAGTACTAATTGAACAGGGACTTTGTCTTACACACACACCTGATTACTATTTTTATACTTGCGACTCCTCACAGCTTCCCTACTGCCCGTGCTGCCACCAGGTGTGTGTGTGTGTGTGTGTGTGTGTGTGTGTGTGTGTGTGTGTGTGTGTGTGTGTGTGTGTGTGTGTGTGT
>JAQQZR010000001.1:20867825-20942398 GCA_030068235.1 Notoglanidium macrostoma | reverse complement strand
ACACACACACACACACACACACACACACACACACACACACACACACACACACACACACACACACACACACACTCTCAGAGTGTTGGAGTTTGAAGGTGTGTGCAGGAATTGATCTCTGATATCGACTTATCTCAGGTGCAGGATGTGACTCTGACCTCTGAACACGTCTCCTTAACACGGTGAAAAAAACAGTACAAAAAAAATCTATTTTTAGCCTTTAACATCAGCAGGAGCCTGAAATACGGCCTTCAGTCTAAACTCTGCGTCACCGACAAGCTGAGGGTTAGTGCACTCACTCCAACGTCACTTTCAAGGGCAAAAACCTAGAAAAACTTCTTTTCTTCACTCAGGATTTTCTCTATAATTAAGACCTTTTCAGCACATTTTTTAAGTTTTATGTTTGTAGAAGAAACCGAGTAGACATTTAAAGAGTTGTTTATTCTCTTCATTACTGTCAGAAGTTTTTCTCCATAATAAAAGTAAAAATACCTCATGCACACTAACGGTTCTAAAGTAGAACCTTTTCCGAAAGCTAGAATCGTTAACGGTGCAGTCATCAATTCTAATCCTCTAATCTCCTCCTGGGTCGCTAGCCGGTCTTTCCTGAGTCTGTACGTACACGGACGTGACTCTGTAAACGGGGAAACAAAGGAAAGGGGAGGACTTAGAGGAAACGGGGGTGTCCTTAGTGTCGTTGCCTTGGCAATGCATGTGAAGTTGGGGGCGGAGCTTCTGAAGGAGCACTGAAGGGAGGTGTGCATTTGTTTAGCTGTTGAGTTCAAATATCAACAATCGTTCTCCAGAATCGCTGAATGCACCTTTAATCTTGTAGGTTCAGAAACCGTTTTATTTCCTCACGGTGTACATTATTCATCCACCTGCTGTATATACTATATCATGACATCATTTAAACCTATTCAGGAAAATCTTACATTAATCAGATTTATTAACCTTCGTTAGGGTTTTAAAATTTTGTAAACTTGTATAAATCACTAAAAGAGCCTAATGATACAGTGTGAAGATGGATTTGGACTGCTGTTGATACACACAGTTCTGCTACGATGGTTCAGGACTACAATCGCCATGATAACGTGAGGACCTCAACCGCTACCAACAGTCTTACCCTCAAATCTCCATCAGTGAATCAGCTGAGAACTTCAACAGAACTTCAGGGTAAGCACTATAATGAATTTTGTGCTCCACAGTTGTACGTTTGTGGAAGTGAGTCGGTTGTAATCGTACTAGTCGGTTTCAGGGAGCTCTTCCTTGCCAACGTGGCCACAGACTCGCTTATTAGGGACACATTTATAATGTCATACGTTTAAAATTTGCAACCAGAATTTATATTTTTCTGATTTGTGACGAATTATTATCTGTCCATCATTAAATAAAATATACAAATAAAATCTAATTGAATTGAGTATAAAAAAGTCAGCATCTTTTATTTGTGTGCAATGAAATGCAAAAATGCAAACTGTTCTTTTTTTTTTTTTTAATGAGTCACTTCAACAAGCTGGATTTAAAAACCAGACGTGTAAAATAATCCCAGGCACGGCGCGGTACCGTCTCTGCTCCAGCAGTGATACTGATGCTGAAACTTTGAGTATCTGCCCATACCGATAGCATTCTCTTGGTTTTTTTTTTTTTTTTTTACTTTAAAATTAATTTTTAAACTGGAATACTTAAAAAACACTTAAAAACATCGACAACAAACAAACACAACTTATACGAAACTGCAGCTTTCTTATTCAAATCACTCACACTGCAAATAAATATAATAATACTGTATATTAAGCATAAATATGAATAAAATAAAAATAAATATAAAATAAATAAATAAATCAATAAAAATAAAAATCAATCCTACCAAAAAAAAATCTCTTTGTACATAAGCAGTTCCTCCGTCAGACGCGCAGCCGCCAGGAAGCTTCATTAAAACTAACAGCTAATTCATCTCAAATCGTTTAGACTCTGAAACACTTACTAATGACTAATAACAGTGATGGATCATAATAAAATACATATTAATAAACAAGTTAATAAAAATACAATAAAATCTGATGTACATTGTTTGGCGTTACTGTACAAGCTCACGTGTGTATTGTAATCAATTCTACAGAGATGATGGAGATCTGCACACATACTGACCTGTTTGTTGTTTTCAGCATTTATTCTCTTTCACTGAACTTTCTTTTTTATATTTAGCTTAAATTCATTATTCATGATTGGTTTGACCCTCACTGTGCTGCACTTTGATCAACAACATCTGCTCGTTTTACACACACTTAATAAATAAACATGACTTCTTTTTCCCTGCATATCCAAATCAAGCAAACAGAAAGAAACCCTGGGTTAGGGTTAGAGTTTATTATTATTATTATTATTGTTATTATTATCATTATTATTATTAATTAATAAAAATATTATTGTAAGATCAATTTGTCTCTTTGTGCCTGTATGTTATGAAGAGCCGGCGTTATTCCATCTCACTCTCAGCAGGGATCGGCACAGACTCGAATCACACCTCATGAATTACAGTGTGAATGTTAGAAAGGTCATGACCCCGCCCTGAGCAGAAATGTTAATGAGGTGGGCGTCGGCTCTGACACGTCACTCCGCCTTGCTCTGATTTATCAGCGATTGATTTTAAAGTGTTCACACTGATCAAAAGTTCAGAGAGAGAAAGGAAACAGATGGAGGAAAGAAAACTGATTAAATGTTTAATGTTGGTAGTGTGTGTGTGTGTGTGTGTGTGTGTGTGTGTGTGTGTGTGTGTGTAAAGGAAAGGAGAGAGGTGAGGGACTAGGACTTCCCCAGGGTCCTAAACAATCTCCTTGTTCTAGGTCAGCGACTTGCCTGAAGTACTGCACCGTCATTGTCTTGTTTTGTTTTTAGCGTCATGTGATCTAAAAGGTTGTAACAAAGCGGTGTTGTCCCGCTGTAGATCTGTGTGTGTGTGGGGGGGGGGACAGAATTGAGCGGGAATTTCATTTTTGCTCAGCTTAGCTATGTTTGATTTGCTGTTTGTCGAGGTGTGTTGTAACCGTGTTACATAACAAGTGAAGTGAGTGCGCATGGCAGCGTTCTGGGAGTGTGTGTGTGTATGTGTATGTGCGTGTGTGTGTGTAAACATCAGGAGCTCATGCAAACATGTCTACTACCCTAGACGGGCCCCACACCCTAAATCAAATCCAGAAGCTGGGCTGTAAGAGAAAAAAAAGTGGGGGCAGGGGCGAAACGGTTTTCGGGAGTTGGAAAGTCTTGTAGACGGGGGAAAAAGGCAAGCAAGCAGGGGGTTGAACACACCCGGTTAATACCCGCGTCCCTCTTCCATGAATCCTCTTTCTGGCAGAGAGAGAGAGAGAAGAGGGGGTGGGGTGAAATTCCATGACATTGGGAATGTGGCAAAAGGGGCCCAAGCACAGATATTCCAAGGTGCCTCGTCTATTAATTCACGGAGCCCAAAGACGCCATCATCATCCACGCCACCGCTGTCCACGGCGAAGTATAGTTCAGCGCTCATTATTTCCACGTCTGCCAACTAAATATCGAATAATGCGATTCCTAATGAGACGCCCTTCATGCGTCAGCAAGTTATACGTCATCAGAACGGAGCACGGCTTCCAACAGAAGCGTTTAGCAAATCGATTTCGAACACGGATTAGGCGTCATTCGAGACTCGAGGAGAAACTCTGCGGCGCACATGCTGCCCCCTGTCGGCGTCTCGGCCGCGCTGCCTACACGGCTTAGCGCTTAGCTGTGGGACTTAAAGGGCCGTCACCTGGCTGAGAACGGATTATGGGATGTTGATCATCACTCGTTTACCTGACCTCTCTGATCTCGCACATATATGTATGTGTGTGTATAAATGTATAGTTCCACATATACCTGTTACTTGCTTTGATGAACAGGAAGTAATGTTAAACAGCGCGGTATTTTTGACGCATGCCTTTTGTCTTCACGAAAATTTGCCGCTACAAGAGGTCAAGTACTGGCATATCGGTTTTTCCTCGAGCATAAATGTCAGTGCGTATCAAACCCGTTCTCTCTCTTTCGCTCACGTTTGCACGTGTGTGTTTTATATATGTTATATGCACATGCAATTATGTATAGTTTGTGGGGGGTGGGGGGGGGGTGTTGACGAATAGCAAAGGTCTCCTCGTCAGAGAACGTTGAGCCATGAGCTAACGCAGGTTTACACACACACACGTTCTCTGCCTCTATGTTTGCCTCCTGCTCTGTCAACAGAAATCAACAAAATTCTTTACCAGAGGTTTTGAATATGAATGGTGATCCTTTGAGGCATCGTACATCTCGTTAATAAAACAAAGACGGAGACGTTCGGAAAGGAAAGGAAAGGATGGACGAGTTTTCTTTTCCTCCCCCGTCTCACTTGAGCATACGACATGTTTATATTTGCACTCGTATAATCTTTGAGTCAGGCTTAAGCAGAAACGCTGTTCGCTTTTAATTAGCTTCGTGGAAGGTCTTACCCTGGCAGGAGATTTGATTAGCGAGATCTGTCGAGGAACGGAGATTTATCCGCGTCAGGCCAGCGCTCGGCGTAGAGACTCACCAATCCCAGGCTCTGTCCTAGCATCTGCTAGCTGCTTCACCTGTACGTACGCCTTACTACTGGGATTAAATCGGGCTTCCTCCTCCACCGTATTAGGGTAGACACTTCCTGTTTGACACGAGTCGGGTGAAGGTTTGAGAATTGCCAAAGCAAACAGTCCTGTAGCGTACCGTTGGCATCATTGTCGCCGCTTTGCTTGTCTTTCTGATGCTACGTTTTTGGTTTCAGGTGAACTTGACGAGGTACCCGACGCAGCCGGAGTGGTTTTATTACTTGCGAGATAGTGAAAAGGAAATGTTTACAACCTTGAATTGGTGGTCCACGGAACCCTGCAGCTCTGAGATGTTTTCCTTTTGTCGCAAGTCCCAAATTTGGTGGATGCCCTGCTCTGGACCTGGTCTATAGTTTTTCAATTTGGATGGCGGTATTACTTTCAGCAATAATAAATGGTCACCAGCTTGACGGTGTCATTTTTAAGAGCGGAATAAGCTCACGGCTGATCACCATGGTTTGTATTCCTCACTTCTGGCTCGAGCCAGAAGAGCCTTCCGGGATTGAGGCCCTGAACATGGACAGGAATTGGACACTGTGGCCGCACACCAAATCTGTCCTCAAATGTGTGTCCTCCTCGGCCTCGTCCCCATCTGTCTCCTCTTTCTCTTTAGCATACCCCCCCTTCCCCTCCTGGTGCCTAATTAATGGCATTAATTATCTCCAATTAGCAGCGTGGTCTTGGCAGCCGTTCACGTCCCGCGTTCCTTTTGTTTCACGGAGCTCCGTGACACGCTACGCTCCCTGTGGGGCTGTCGCTGGCCTAATGAAAGGCAACCAGGCCGGCTTTCGCCCCTTTTCCCGCTCTCTTTCTTCCTTGCTCTCTCTCAGTATGAGTGAGTAAAGAAATATATGTGTGCGCGTGTGTGTGAGCCGGTGCCACGTCTCAGGCCCGCTTCAGGTGACAGCAAGCGGACACCGGCTGCTCAGCGAGCGCGGCCTGCCAGGCTTGTGTGTACAGACATCAGAACAGTGGCCTGTTTGGGTTGGAACGACTTCAGGGCACTGACTAAGCAGATCTAACTAACTCTCTGGGTAATGCACACTCCCTGCTTTCACCCTAGGCCACTTATCAGATTAACACACAACGTGTTTTACTAGAGCAACACGAACGTCCCGAGCCCGGTCTGGAGCCGCTCCACAGACAAACCGAAGCCGTTCCTTGAGAAAAGGTGTCCTATAACGAAAATCCAGAGGCGGCTGATGAATGCTAATACTGACCTTTGATGGCCGTAGATAAGGAGCCTGAAAAGAATGAGGCTCGCTCGCATTCTCAAGGTGAAAAATGAGTCCTGAATGCTCGGGCTGTGTAAGAACGTGGAGGAACTCCATTCAGCATAAGACGTGCCAGAAAAGCACGCACCACGCAGGGATCAATCCTGCACGTAGACGTTGACCTTGACCTTAAACGTTGTTTAACTGAAGAACTGATCTAAAGCAAGAGCAAAATGGTTTGTAGTAGGTTTTCTCTTGATATTTAATTTCTACACTTGGAGCACTCGCCTGGAGGTGAAGGGTGCGAACCAGCCTTCAAAAAACCTAATCGAAGACTGTAGGAACTTCACAAAACAACTCTTGACAACCGTCTTTTCAGTACCACATGAAAGGAGGATGCATTTTCCTTCTCGACCTTGTGCAGGTTTTGGTGGAACTCTTGAACCTGCTCTCCATTAGATCACATCTTGTTCTTGTGGAGCAAGCTGAAGCCCTGGGGCTGGTTTGGGAGCAGTCTGATTTCCCCAGCTCTACGGTCTGGACCTTGATGAACGCTGTAGCTCGACCAGCGCGAACACTCCTCTCATGCTGACTGAGCAGGCAGCCGGCCTGATTATGCATGCAGGTCTTCGCAGCTAATCTTTATAGACCCGTGAACTTGAGTGAAACAGAGACGGGGAATTGGGACGAGGTAGAGATTTAGAAAAATCAATCACTTGGTCGAGGCTGGCAGAATTTCCAATTTAGACGTGGACGAGAAGGGTTTCAAAAAGGCCCATGCAAGCGTGAGCTTCGGTTTACCAAAAGCGGCGCATGAACGTGTCCCTGCTGATCTGGATAGAACACACGACTCCATTTTGTCTGTTTTTGGGGTATTTCGGTGTTTTCGAAGGTACCTCGCGTTTATGAGCGAAATCCTACGAAACCCAAAGCCCTACAATATCCGAATCATTTCTATCGTTCGTAACAATTTGGCTAGCTTTACGCCACCGAACTTGGTAACCACGCATGCTTCAGCTCCGCGAACAACTTGCTAACTAACTAGTTAGTCTTACCGACATAGTTATCAAGCAGTAATCTAGCGTTACACACGTCTTATACAAAAGCGTTGTCAGCTGATCAAACGATAAAGCGGGGCGTCAAATTGTTTTGAGCATCAAAGACCGAGGCGGAGTTAGAAGCTTCCGATTTTCATCTCGATTTAGACGACATTCAGAATCGCGAAATAAAAATTACAACTTTGCAAAATAGCAATACCAGCAGTGAATTACTTGATGGCAAAATTGCATTGTTATGGACGATACTTAATACGCGACTATATTTTTGCGAAAATTTGAGGCAAAGGCGGAGTTTTTTTTTTTTTTTTCCCCTTTTCGCAGCACAATTGCTTTCCGAGTGAATCTGCTTATTCAGGTGGGTGGGATTATTGATCATTGAGTCGAATCGGTTTATGAAAACGTATCTGCTGATGCATCAGCCTTTACGACAACGCGGCGACGTAAACAAGGCAGGAAAACGTTCACGCGTTTCAGTGGACCGTAGAATTCGCCGTCAGAGTGATTACAGGTGAATCACAAGTAATTTTCTAGTTTTGTATGTATTTTATTAACTTTCTATCATTTAAAAGAGTTTATGGTGTAACAGCGGTTAATTTTATTTAACTTTTTTTTTTAAGCCGTTTTTAATCTGTCTTTTAGCATAGCCTTTAAAAAAATATATTTATTCAATTTTTTTTTTCAGTAGAGATGGGGCTTGGCTGAAAAACACTCGGTCACTTTAAACCTCTTCCTCGTGGCATCGCTCATGGTTGGATTCAACAGTGGTGCTATTGTTTGTCTTTATGATCCAGCCGTGTGTGTGCTGCTCTCTGTGTGTGTGTGTGTGTGTGTGTGTGTGTGTGTGTGTGTGTGTGTGTGTGTGTGTGTGTGTGTGTGAGATAGAGAGAAGCTGCACACACGTCGTCCTTTCCCTTGCTGAGCATGCTAACCTTTTGAGGTAGACTCAGGGATGTTTTTTCAAAATTTCAACCAAAAAAAAAAAAGTTACTTTTCAGTCCCGCTCGGTTCTAGAACCGGTTCCGCTGGTTCGTCTCGAGCGTCCAGGTGTTTACGGAAAAACTACTGCAAATGTAGCGTTAGCGTAGTGCTTATGGCTAGGGATGAATAAACAATTCCATGCCGCGGTCCCGAATCCAGAAATATCCTCAGTCTGAGCGAATGATTCTATATATGCTACGATTCGATATTAGTTCCGTTTATTTATTGTTAATTACTAGATAATCGCTTTGTCACTATTCAACGTTGGGATAAAATAAAGCTCCTTTCCGGCTCTCTTGTAAACGTATCGAATCATTCTGACCTCCATCGACACTCGCGTGAGCTGACGTTGCCCTCTAATGGCCGCTCCTGTTATTTATTTGTTTATTTATTTATTTATTTTTGTTCGTAACATCCTGGAGCCAGACGATGTGTGCGTTTGTTACGACAGATTAGCTACGTGGCTCTTTTTAGAGCGCGTGTGTATATACATATAAGAGTGCACTAATATTTGTTTACATTAACACGAGTGAGCGGTGAATGCGTTGCCCGTGTGTATGTTTGCGTTTTGGCAGCGCGCGTGTTTATAATTGCACGCACGGCGTGTATTAAGCGTTATTGAGCAGGCTTTATAGGGGAGCCGTAGTGAATAGAGGTGCTGTTTAATGGCTTGATGAGATGATGGCAGTAATCAGTGTGGTATACGACGAGCTCTGAAAAGCCACGGCCCTCTCTCTCTCTCTCTTTCTCTCTCTCTCTCTCTCTCTCTCTCTCTCTCTCTCTCTCTCTCTGTCTCTGAATACACACACGCACACAGCGGATGATTGACGGCCTGAGGGTTTTAATGGCACTAGAGAGGGAGAGCTGAGGTCGGGGTTGTCATGGCAACAAGGCGACGGAGCCCCCCCTTTCTCTCTCCCTCCATCCATGTTTCTGCATCTGAGCGGAGTCTTGCTTCCAGGAGCAGGGTTATGTGTGGCTGAACACACACACACACACACACACACACGTCTGTATATTTTTGTGTGGGACACAATGAATGTGTAGCTCTTCTCCTCATGTTTTTTTTTTCTCCTCTACTTTTCAATCTCATCCTGTCCTTTTTTTCTCTCCGCTTTTCTCTGAACTACAGTTTTCTACTTTTTTTTCCTCCCTCTTCTCCTTTGTTCTCATCCTTTGTCGCCTCCTCCTCTTTCCTGTCTTCCTTTCTCCTTCCCTCTCCTCTTTTCTTCCATCTCCTCCTCTCCACTCTTTCGCCCCCCCTCTCCGATTTTCTCCCCTCTCCTCTCCCTATTTATTCTTCTTTCTTCTCTGCTCCTCTTTTCTTTTCTCCTCTCCTATTTTCTCTATCTCTTTCCTCTACATTCATCTCCTCTCTTCTTTTCTCCTGTCCTCTTTTTCTACTTTGTTCTTTCCATTTCCTCTTTTCTTTCCTGCATTTCTCCTCTCTGTCCTTCCTGCGTGCGTGCCTGTGCGTGCGTGCGTGCGTGTCTGTGTGTGTGCGCGCGCGCATGAGCACGTGTGTGCAGATAATTGATGACGTTACTTAGTCAATGGGCTCATGTTTAGAGCATCCTTCTGGTTGGTCCTTACACCATTAACGTTTGGTGGATTAATTTATATCTTTATTTTTATGATTATTGTTTTAATAGGAGCATTTCAGTCCTCGGCATTGTTAATGTTCTGAATTGGCAGCTAAAAAAAAAAAAGGCCCAGCATGCTGACGCTTGGATTCGAAATCCAAGCCGGTCTTGGAAAACAACATCAAAATCTAACACGCGACTATTTTGGGTCATAATTAGAAAGCGGTCTGCTCTCCTGCGCCACTTCTCGCAGACCGAACAGCACCATGTGTTTGTTTGGCTCCATCAGGTTCTGTCTCTTGTGACTGGGGTTACTCTTAATCACCTTGATCCAAAAGTCGCTCTGGTTTTGTTTCTGGGAAACAATATGAGCAAAACTGGCAACCCTGAACTTGCAGGCGGGTCAATATATGGGTATAATATAAGTTGAGCGAGAAAAGGAAAGCCATGGGGAAAAAAAATCTAGCAGTTTGGTTTAGTTGTGGTCAGTCACGCCATGCTGGTCTGTGAGCTTGAGAGCTGTTATATGCGATAATTTTCCAAACAAGCTAAGCACGGCGGCAGAATGAGTAGTGTAACGGGTATTCTTTATCAACTTAAATATTGCTTTTGTTAAGTCATAAAATATATATAAATATACTTTTGCCTCGTTTTCATAATAGCCAACAATAATCATTTGCAAACATTTGTGAAGGTTGGAGTAAAATATTCCAGCCTATTACCCAAAACAGTTCCTTAATTAAAAATGAGAAACGTTAATAAGCTTTTTTTCTTAATAATCGCGAACATTTCTGAAGGCCGTAGTCGGCTTCAACGTAAAACGGCTACCTCCATTCGCTTGCTGAATCAGTTTGTCAAGTCGGTCGCACAAAAGCTCTTTCCAATTTCAGATCTGCTCTTTCACGGCGTTGTGTCCGTTCTGTCTGCGGTGCGCTGTTGTACATTATTGCGACCTCTGCTGTCCAAATAACCCAGTTACAGCTAGGGAAAAACTAAGAGATGGATTGCGGTTCATTCTTTAAAATTTGAAGATCTGTTTCACTCGGCATAAATCTGTATCGCGATTTAATCGGTGCTTGATGTATCGTTGCATGCCTATAGTCCAGAGGAATGGGGTTGTGAAAGTTGCAGACAATCAAGAAGGGTCTGCATGCAGTCTTGCAGTTGAAAAGGCAAACCCACTTTGCCCCCCGAGACAGCCTAAATTCTCAAACCTTAACATGAGGACTAATGAGGCTGATGTAGTGTGCAAGATGGTGGCTCAGCGAAGTGGGTTTGTGATGTAGTAGGTTTGTCGTGTGAGTACCATTCGTCCGTAGTTAGACATGAAATAAGGAAGTGGATCAAGTTGACAGCAATGAACAGGAATTCATTGTATCTGGTGTTTTGATTCCAAACCCTGGAACCCTGGGGTGTGGGTTTTTTTTTTTTTTTTTTTTTTTTTTTTTTTTATTTTATTTTTTTTTTTTTATGTGTGTGTTTTAACCCGTCTTGCTTTCTGTCTTTCAGAGTGCAGCAGCGGCGCCCAGCCCTGTAATGGGGAACATGCCCCCTAATGATGGCATGCCTGGTGGACCCATGCCCCCTGGCTTCTTTCAGGTAAGAGAGCTGCAGCTATCCTCTCTCTCTCTCTCTCTCTCTCTCTCTCTATTGCTTGCTCCCCTTCTCACTCCTTCTTTCTCTCTATTTTACACATCTGTCCTGTTCATGGCCTCTTGCCACAGGTCTGCGTTCATTCATGCCTCCCACTCATCTTCATGCTCCTCTCTTTCTCCCTGTCTGTCTTTCTCTCTGTCGCTCTCTCTCGCTCGTTTTCTATAACTATCTGTGTCTCTCTGTGGCTGGGTCTGGCTGCTGTCGCTGTGTACGCTGCTCTGATAGGGATGCTCTCATTGAGCACAAGGCCACCTGCTACTTCTGCATCACGGAAAGCCGCTCGGTTTGCACGCTTCTTCCTCTTCTTTTTATTTTTGGCACCTTCCCCCTCCCCGAACAGTACACGGACACTAGATAAGGTAAAGATGGACAGATGGTTTCTCAGGAACCTTTGCCTTGCCATTAGTGTATGGAGATTAAGCTCCTGTGTGTGTGCGAGTGAGAGAGAGAGTAAGTGAGCTCTAATGGATGGTCTTCGTTAAGTTCCCCTGAACAAGCAGCTTATGTTCTCTCTCTCGTCTGTCTCTTTGTGCTCTCTGTCTCTCTCTCTGTCTCTCTCCGTCTAGCACGCATGATGCTTTGTGTCTTCACGCTCTGCATTGTGCACCATCACTGTTGTCACTTTTTCAGAGTGCGCGCTCGGCCGGCAATATGCCACAAAGCCATCCATTCGGCGAGACAAACACGTCGTATAGGAAAGCGACGCCGGGGGGCCAAGCACCGGAAAAGCTTCAAAGTTCATTTGCAGGGCAGTCTTGTTATTTAACTGAAGTGTTACTCCTCCGTGCTAAACGTGGATATCGAGACGTTTTCGCTAAGTAGATGATGACGCTAGACTTTCTTTTTGTGTGGTTGAAAATCGCTTGCGAGACTCTTCTTTATTACATACATGTCTTTTTCTTTTTTTCTTTCTTTTTTTAAACCAATTTTTGTTCCAATTTAGTTTCAGTTCTTGTCTGCCAAATGAGTCCCATGACTGCACGGAGGAAACGATAACCGCTCCGTTCTGGACAGACGATCTAATGGACGTCTGCATTCAGCCAGTGTTGCTCCCGACTGTCCGTACAGAAATCAGGGATAATTACACGCTGTGGCAGGATTGGGAATCAAACCTCTCTGGAATCTCAAGACTCCTGGAACCCGTGAGCGAGTTTTTAATTCGGGTTTCCGATGCTAAGCATTGGACGAGTTCTGAGGACCGGCGCCATTTCCGATCTCCATTTGACGTCACTTTTTTTAACTCGGCGTCGAGCAGGCCTCCCTGACTTTCCAAGTAGGAATTCCGAGTTGAGGGGGCGTCTTGTTTCAATTTTTATTAGGTCGGAGTAACGTGTTTGGCTTAGTCTTAGAGAACCTAACAAGAGTTCCTGAATTCGAGACTTTTCGTCACGTCACGATAGATGTCAGCTTGAGTGAATGTTTGCGGTTAGTGTTAATGTAGTGTCGGCGGTTCTCTTATTATTTACGGTTACCTGCCTATCTACCCATGAAGAAAAAGCAAAGTGCGTTATGATCTTAGCTGAAAACATTTCTAACTTTTGTCAAGGGCGTAAATATGAGCTTCGCCATCATGTTCCCATTTGCTTTAGCCTGTATTCATGCCGTTTAACTCGCTACCCCTTTTTATCCTAATCATGCTTCGAAGCGTTGGCGTTTTTTGCTTGCCTGGTGGTCCAGCTAATACTTTTTAATAATAAACCCCTAACAACAAACAGGTTTACTGTTACTCTCTGGACTTTGGTTAAAAGCTACCTGGTTCTGGTTTAAACCAGTTTTCTTATCTTGCTTTAATTTTCCTCTTAATTGCATCTTCTGATCCAGCAGCACGTTTTGCTCTCTCTCACACACACGCGCACACATTCGCACGAACACTGAACATGCCTGTACACATATCTGACCAATCCGCGACAGCTACGATTTTGTGCATCGGTGTATGTTTTTCCAGCTCAGTGGGGACCAAAAGGTCCCCACAAGAATGGGAATGTCAGAAAGGTTTGACCTTGTTGGGGACGTGGCTGCTTTTGGCTAGGGTTAGATTTAGGTGTGGTGTAGCATTGAAGACCTTCTGTAGTGATTATTGGAAGGTCCTCATAACGATGAGGACAAACATGCATGTGTGTTTGTGTGTGTGTGTGCGCGTTTGTGTGTGTACCACCCTGACTGGATCCTCTGCCCAGTGACAGACAGGCCTGGCATTTGGCTTTGTTTGTGATAAGGTAGAGGTGAGATGTGAGAGAGAGAGGAAATAGTAGAGGCCACACACACACACACACACACATACACACACACACACACACACACACATGTCCAATGCATCTGCTTACAAACCAGAGGAATGTCAGGAATTGTACTTTACAGCTCATCGTGATTTGATTACGATTATGAATATGAAGCTGCATCCCAGTACAGAGAGAAAAGGTAAGGACAAGCAGGTGAAGGATGGCTGACATGTTAGGGGAGATAATGAGTAAGATTTTGTATTGCTGAGAGAGCGAGAGAATGGCGTACTAGCAGAGGGAGAGTTGGTAGTGTGTTTGTGTGATGAGGTGTAATGAATGGCCGTGACCTCGTTGCTGTTGAGTTAGAGGCCTTGAGTATCGGCACACTCCTCCAAGCCTACTTCTGAGTAACGCAGGTTGCAAACGCATGCACACACACACACTGTGCTGTAGTATCTTTGCTGTTTCTGGGACAGTCAGTAGAGCAGCTCTAGCATCAGACCCCGCAAGACCGCCCCTCTCTCCCCTCTCTCTCTCTCTCTCTCTCTCTCTCTCTCTCTCTCTCTCTCAGAGCGAGGTCGTAGACAGGTCAGGGCTAAATCTGAACTTGGCTCCCCAACATACCTTCTCAGCATACACACCCTTCCCCGAAATCCAACCATCGGACACAACGCACACTCTGAGCGCTCATCTCCTAGCATGTCTCCAAACCAGGTATTACAAGTTAACGTTCACGCAAAGCCCAATAATCTGACGATAGCGCACCCAAGAAGCTGATCAGAATAAAAAACCACCGTCCATGCATACACCTCAAGCTGAATAAATCAACCGAGTTCATTTTTGGTTCTTCTCCTTGTAGAGATCTGGTCAGTAGAACAACAACAGCGGTGCAAACCTCATTCCTTTCAGTTTCTGAATCGGTGTGTGCGTCACCGCGCGCTTCCTTAAAGCGGTTAGGCAAGAAAACACAGCTCGGGTTACAGATCTGAATCCGTTTAAAATGATCCCGAGGTTAGATCAAGCATCGAGTTCACGTTTCGAGGCAGAAGCAGGACGGGAATTGACGTCGGCGTGATTTAGTGAGTGATCTCACACAGTAGACGCAGGGTAAATCTCTGATGGAAATTTGTGTTTTCCGACACTGAAGCCTTGAATATCGGTCGATATTGATAGTTAGCCGAGATATATATATATTTTTTTTGTTGTTGTTTTTTGGTTTTTTTTTTTATAAAAAGGTAAAAATGGTAACCAGACTCGCACACGTCTTGTTGTTATGGCAACACTAGCACTAAACCTCTTCTATCTTTGGGCAAGTAACGTGTCGTACGTGTGCGAAAGCTGCATATCCGCGGTCAGTTATTGTTTTTGTATACCTGCTGTGCGCCCTGCGGTATGTTTATCCGAGAAATGTAAGCAGCAAGTCCGACTACGAAACCTTCGAAGATTGAAGTTGTCTGTTGCAACTACGCCATATTGTTACAAACAGTTAAAAACACTAAGGGTCAGGGTTGAGGCTTAGGGTTAGGCTTATTCTGAGGCAACTCGACATGATGGGGACTTTTTTTATTTTTTATTTTTATTTTGGGGTCAATTTCGATAAATATCCTATAAATATCCAAGGTTTCGTAATCCTCACTAGGTGATCTTGTAAACGAAGGCGTTTGATTTGCCGCTACGTTGCGTCATTCTCCGCATCTCTTTTCCTTAATCAGTTCTGTGGCTCGTTTTCTTTTCTCCCGCTACCTGAAGGATGGCTGCACCAAAAAAAAAACCTCAGGCACTTGGGACCTCGTCTTCTTTTTTGACAACAGTGCCCCCAAGTGACGCAGCCTAGCCGTTGCAGGCCGTACGCCTCGAGCGAGCGCCTGCAGATGCAGCATGCCGGGTTACGGATTTAAGCGCGAACACGCGGACATGACGCCCGCTGACCGTTTCAACAGGACTGTAGTATCAGGCAGTGTGAGAAGTGTGTGTGCGCGCGAGAGTGGATTCAGAGCCGTGGTGGCGAGTTCCCTCTGGCTGCGGGGATTCCTGGAAGGCCATATGCTTCTCATTGAGATATATGGGAGAGTAGAAGGGGGTTGTGTTGGGGGTTGTAACGCTAAAGCTGAAACAGGATGTTCGGTGTTCATTTGTGAGCTCACAGACTTTTTAAACAATTTGGAGGTTATTCTTTTCTTTTACACTTCGTGCGACAAGTTATTTTAATGCACAGCGTACCCGAACGCTGGACTTTTTTTTTTTTTTTTTTGGTATTTAAGTTTCATACATGTTGTCGGATATGAAGCATGTCGAGAAACTTCTGCGTACGTACATTGTAATGCTCGTTTGTTTATATGTTTTGGGGGGGGGAAATCCCTCACTGTTTACTTTTCCACGCCCACTTGGGTTTTAAATCCGATAGAGAAACATCGGTGACTAGGAAAGTTCATCAAACTAGGTGGTCGTGAAGGAATGTAACTTCAGTACAGCAGGTTCTACCTCGTAGTGAGTGTGTTTGTGTGTGTGTGTGTGTGTGTGTGTGTGTGTGTGTGTGTGTGTGTATGTCGGCGGAGCAGCAGCAGGCCCCGGCAGCGCGCCCCCGTTTCATGTCTCACCTGCCTCTTCTCTCTTAAAGGGCCCTCCCGGGTCGCAGCCGTCTCCCCACGCACAGCCTCCCCCACACAACCCCAGCAACCCCATGATGGGACCCCACGGCCAGGTAAGACACACACACACACACATTCTCTCTCTCTCTCTTTCTCTCACACACACACACACACACACACACACTCTCTATATCAGACTGACCCTACGAAGGCACGTGAAGTTCATTAAATCATTAATCGGAAATCCCACACCGGCCCTAAAACTCAGCCACGTCCGAGCGCTTAACAATCGAGACGTCACCACGTTTAGCGCGTCGGACGAGGATGCTATTCTGCACCGCTCGGCTTCGGCTGCGGCCTCCTTTCCTCCTCTCCCTCCCTCCGTCTCCGTGTTTCCTTCCCTCCTTGCGGCCCACACCCAACGTCTCCAAGCCCAGAGTCAGCGCCCCTAGAGCCGGATGAATTATTCACGGCCCTCCCCGCTGCTGGAAAGGCTTCTTCGCTCCCACCCACCATCAATAGCACATTAATATTGCACAGCCCGATGCTGTAGAATGCCCTCACACACACACGCGCACACGCTCAGTCTCTAAAGGAATAGTCAGACGAGAAGTCAGATCTTTTTTTAGAATTGCGCTGGAGCTGGAGAGAAATGTCTGCCAGTTAGCATGATGTCACTCCAATGCCAAAATCTCATTTCAATAAAATTAGCCCAGATTAGAGAATATCAGGACGCGGTTAAAAGAAAAAAAAAAAATAAAGCAATTTGATTTGTACCACTGCAAAAAATTTTGCGCTCTTTTTTTTTTATTTATTTATTTATTTTTGTCTTGCAAAATGTCTTTCTTACCCCAAGAACGTATTCGCACAGATAAAAAGAACACCGTCCCAACTCGAACCGAAACTCGCACTGACGTTTCCCAGATGTTCCACGCCGCCTTAACGGCTCACGGAGGCTTATCTTCTCTTGCTTCCTCTCCTCCTTAATTGTCTCTTAGTATCACGGCCCGCGCTCCGATTCTGCTGCGTCGACATCATGCTAATTGGTGGGCGTCAGCTTTCGCGGCTTGTCAAAACTTGTCCTGGATAATTGGCTGCACACGAGTGGAAAATATCGATTTGTTTTGTTTGCCTTCGCTCCGGTTGAACACCTTTCCCTTTAAGAGGCGTAGCCGCCCGGGCTGGCGCGCATCAGGACGGAGGGAACATCTGTAGAAATGTGGAAATCAGCACTCGCACACAAGCACATGGGTACACGTCTTCACTTTGCCCTGCCCAGACACCCTGTCTGGGTGTCCCTCTCTCTACATTTTAGGGCCCGACGGAGCTCTTAAGAGTCCCGGTGCACAGGAGAGGCTCCTGTTCCATCTCTCGTCCAACCGGTTTCGGATATCGGAACGAGCCTGTTGTGGTCTTGGCGTGTGGTCTGATTCCGACCCGCCGATGCGTCCGTATATACAATCTACACGGTGGTCAATATCAGACTCCTGTTTTGAAGTGTGTGTGAGAGTGTGAGTGAGTTTGGAACGTGAGCAGCAGTCAGAAGGCTGGATGTCTTATTTATATGTCCTGTCGCATTTGGTGCCATCCCCATTGCCGCTCGGTGCATCTGCCTGCCTGCATTCCACCTGCTCCAGCTGGCCTCGCTGCTGCCATTCATTTAGCCGCACCTTTTTATTTTGCACTCTGTCACTGCAGACAGCCGCACGGTGCTAACGACAAAGAAAAAAAAACATGCTTTCTTTCTCTCTCTCTCTCTCCTTTTCCCTCTCTTCTGTCCTTGTCCCTAGCCTTTCATGTCTCCGCGGTACCCGGGTGGACCTCGGCCGTCCCTCCGCATGCCAAACCAGGTAACGTCCTCCATTTCTGTTTACACTCGAAAACGACATCAAGGTATTTCAACGTGGTCGTAGCAGCTATGCGCTGCCCAGGGGAAAGTGTCACGTTCCACCAAGAAACGTTTCAAACCAACATACTCGAACAATAAAGGTGTCTCCATGAGACAGAAATGCTGCTTGGTGTGATGTAATCAAGTGTCTTTTTTTTTTCTTTCTTTTTTTCCCTCCATTCCCCCCGCTTCAGTTAAACCCTCTCGTCAGCGGTTCGGCACGTTTTTGCGTGTCTGACAGACGCAATAATGAACAGAAGAATTAAACGGCCAGCCAGAGCTTCACAGCGTGTCCGTCTTGCTGAATGTCAGCTCAATATTCCAACCCGTCATTGTTTAAAATTCAGACTTTGTGTATAATTGACAGGCAATCTGACCGCACGGATAGTTTCGCGGTTTCCAAGCGCTCGAAGCGAGCGCAGAGGCCAGGGGGAAAAGAAAAGTGTCGCCTGAATCTTAAACGCAAGACTCAAGGTTCGTCTCGGTTGTAGACTCGTACTGAAGGTTATTGGAAATTGGTTATCGATATTCTCTCGTTTGACCCAAGATCTTTATACCCGACCATCCGCGAGAGAAGAACCATCCTGATACACATCTCCAACGCGCACACCATGATTGGATGGCAAGTTAGTCCTGGAAGCGTCCTGCGTCGCAAGCACCTTGTACCGGGAATGCGGTGGACGTCATAAAGGGCGTCCTGAAATCCAAGTCCCCTTGGCCCGACAGGTTTTTTAGATCCTCGTGTTGCAAGGCACACCTCAAACGTCAATAAATCTTAAAGTGACGCGCTTCGTATCGTTAATGGCCTGATGGCACTATGACACGGCGTACACGTCCTGCATTATGAGCTTGCGTGTACCATGTGACTCGTTCTCCTGCGAGATTAAACGGGACAAGTCGAAGCAGATCTCATGTTAATTCACAACAGCCCTATGTTTTCACTCAGCTTCTCATTGTTCCTTATTCATCCCCCTCCTCTCCACACAGCCTCCTGTCGGGGTTCCTGGGTCACAGCCACTCTTGCCAAACAATCTGGACCCCACCAGACCACAAGGTAAGGGACTAGACAAGCCGCACACACACACACACGGCCAGAACCCACAAAACAGTCAACGTTCTTGATGCGTTCTGTCAGATTTAATCATACTTGGTTTGTTTTTCTTTATCCCTCTCATTCAGGACACCCCAGCATGGGTGGCCCGATGAGAATGAATCCGCCCAGAGGGATGGGCAGCATGGGTCCACAGGTATGTATAAATACCCCGCGCTCCCATTACTCTTCAGTTCAAGGGGTACTTTGTGACTGATACCAAGTATGAAAGCTAGTATCCCCTAGCTTTTTAATTCAGTGGTAACGCTTCTCTTTAGCTTGATAAAAGATAAACTTTCACCTCTTTGTAGAACTATGGTGCAATGAGGCCACCTCCGAACTCCCTGGGTGGGCCAGGCATGCCAGGAATGAACATGTGAGTAGCAACCGCAAACCTCCTTCGTCGTCATCGGCGTCGTTGCTTTGGGCAAAACACATGTCGGAAAAGCTAGTTTATGGTGTCGGTCGACTTAGCCTTTTCTCCTCCCACTCATCTGTTTATTTGTTCTCTCAGGGGTCCAGGAGGACGGGGTCCCTGGCCGAATCCCAACACTAACTCGGTAGGTCTGACCATCCCCCACAATGCATTGCACCTTTTGTATCCTTCAAGGCGATTCACTTTGTCTAATGAACCAAAGTGATGCACGTAATCAAGTCAAGTATATAAAAGTGGCCTCTTTCAAGGCTAATTAAAAAAAACAAAAAACAAAACAACAACTTGAAAGTGATTCACTTAAAGCGAACCGAAGTGACTCAATTCATCAAGCGAACCAAAGTGATTCGATTCATCAAGCGAACCAAAGTGTTTCACTTTAAGTCTAGTAAAACAATGTTCAAAGTGATTCATTTCAAGTGAGTCAAAGTGATGCATGTCTTCAAGTGAGCTAAAATGATACACGTGATTCAAAATGATTCACATGAACCAAGGTGAACCAGGTGAACCAAGGTGGTCACGTTATCAAGCGACTCGTATGTTTAAGTGGTCACGTCATCCAGTGAACCAGAGTGATTCGTGTTGTGACGTGAACCAAATAAATGACATCAAGGGAAGCGAAGCGATTCACTTAACGAATCGGTCACTTCAAAGTGATTCACTCCACCAGGTCTAATAATATAAAGCTAAAGTGATTCATTTCTTCAAGTCTAGTAAAGCAAATCAAATCTAATCGTTTTTTAAAAAGTCATTTGTGCTTTCCCTTTCTCTCACCACTCGCAGATAGCGTACTCCTCCTCATCTCCGGGCAACTACGTGGTAAGTAACGGACACACGCCAACTCTGTCGCTCTCGAACACAAGTTAATGCTTTCCTCTGGAAGCAAAAAGTCTGCCTAAGCACATATTTAACTCTAAACATATTGATTTAGTTTTTTTTTTCTTTTTTTCTTGAGCAATTACTATATTCTTCCGTTTTGCTCCAGGCGTTGTATTTGGACAAGCAGAATATGTGGGCATTAATCATACTGCCATAATATCTCCCCTGTGTCTACTGCAACTTTGTTTAAAATTTCTCCTCCGGCATTTCTGGAGCTGAGAATAGTGTTCCACGGCGTTCCTAAAAATGAAATCCGTGTGCTTATCTTCCTCAGGGTCCTCCAGGGGGAGGTGGTCCTCCAGGAACTCCCATCATGCCAAGTCCAGGAGGTGTGTAAAATCAACAGTTATACACACACACACATTGACCTGCTCCTGCGAACAGTCAAAGCTGATCATCTCGCAGTCGTACTGAATGATGCTCGGCGCTTCCTGCTCGCCCTCGGCCTCCGCAGCCAATGTCAGTGCAAGGTTGCTGCATTGCCTTTGTGGCTCAGCACAGAGAGGGGGGAAAAACACACACACAATATACAACATTTCCTCCCATCCCCCATTCCGAGTGATGTAATCCTAACCCCCTCCCTGGGATCGGACGTTATGGCCATCTTCACCGGCTTGTGAATGTTTAAAGAAGCACAGCGGGCATCAGCTTTGGCTGAGCTTCATATCGATCAGTTATTATATAAGCCAGGCTATATCGGGTGGGATTGACCTGTGGGATGAGTTCGCAGATGCGATCGCTGTTTGTTTTTGGGTTGTTTTTTTGTTTTTTGTTTTTTGTTTTTTCCCCTCCTCAAGACTGATCTTTGTCTTGTCTTGTCTTCTGCAGATTCGACGAACTCGAGCGAAAACATTTACACGATGATGAACCCCATCGGCCCTGGAGGAAACCGACCCAACGTGAGTGCTCTCGCTAAAACTGCGGGCCAATAAATAAATGAATAAATAAAATTCCTTGACGGATTAACGAGAACGCTCCCGGACGGTTGCCGATTATTTCCCGCCGACGGTTTTAGCTCTTACGTGTATCCCTGAATGTGCGTTGTGTTTCTGTGTTCACTTTCGAAGTTTGACTATTTTACCATGAACGTTAACGGGAAAGAACTCGCACTTTCGCAATTAATTAACCCCCTTTTAGCTTGAGGCGTTTGATCAGCTGAGCTTGATTATTCGGTTTAATTGAAATTAATTTCCCTCCGATCGTAATAGACGCCTTTACGCTGATGAAGCCGTCTACTCGCCTGTCCTCCTGTCAGTGAAACTGTTCCAGGACCAATGCCTAAACGTGTGTGTGTGTTTGCAGTTCCCGATGGGCCCGGGTCCTGACGGTCCGATGGGAGGGATGGGCTCCATGGAGCCTCATCATATGAACGGATCATTAGGTGAGCGTGCTACCATGGCGTCATCCAGCACATCAAACACTCAGTCGTTGTATTAAAGCTCCCCCTGTTGGCCATGTCATGTCTTTCTGAACTTTTTTTCTTTTTTCTATTTTAACATCTGTAGGGTCCGGTGACATGGATGGGTTGCCAAAGGTGAATAACTCGCACCTTTCATTAACATTGATGCCCATTAATCATTAATCTCGATGCCGCGTCGTTATCTCGTGTGTCCCGAGTAGAGCGGTTAGCACGACAGAGTTCTTCACAGTTCGCGTCTCTCACTCCGCGTTTCTCCTCCCCATAGAACTCGCCCAGCAACATGGCAGGCATGAATAATCCGCCGGGCACACCGCGAGACGACGGCGAGATGGGCGGCAACTTCCTCAACCCGTTCCAAAGCGAAAGTGTAAGTAGCGGAAGGAAGAACAAAAAAAGAACCGAGTTGGTTCCTTAGACACTTATCAAATAATACCAGGACCACGGATCTTGTATCCGCCGCCTCACGAATATTTTCCTTCTTCTCGTTCCAGTATTCACCCAACATGACGATGAGTGTGTGATTTAAAAAAAAAAAAAGAAAAAAAATAACAATAATTATTTTTTTTTTGTTTTTTGGTTTAAGTTCCCCCCCCCATCTTATTATTATTATTATTTGATTTCTTTTTATTTTCCTTCCATTTTTTTGTTTTCTACCCCGCATTCCTTCCTACCCCCCCCCCCCGACATCGCACCACACCCCCAACCGCGCCTCGTGGAACTTTGGGCTGCGCCGCGCAGCCTCACGGGACATCGGTCAAAGCACGGGACTCACGCCAAAATGGCCACCGGCGACAGGAAGCAGCCCCCGAGCCACAGGAAGAGCCTTCTGACTGCCTCGCTCTGCCTTCCTCTCTGGCTCAGGACACTGAAAGAAGGGGCTTTAAGAAGGCGCGCGCACACACACTCAAACACACACACGAACGAAAGGATGGACCGACGGGCAAGACAGGAACTCATGTCCTTGGCTCAGCTCTTTTTAACTCACTCCATTTTCTTCTTCTCTTTTTTTAAGTTTTCTTCCTCGTCCCTTATTAATGCGCTAGATTTCTTTTTCTTTCCCCCTCCCCGCTTTCCCCTTCCAGTTTAACGTGTACATTTTTAAACACTCACGAAGATGTGACGGGCTACGAACGTTTCCATCATTTCTGTGTATGTATTGTATTATTAATAATTATTGTTTCTTTTTCTTTTTTTTTTTCTTTTTTTTTTTTTTGTATTAATATTGTAATAATTGATAAGGGTATTTTTTTTTCCTCGGAAGGGCACATTGTATCTCCATAACCATGAAATTGTCAGAGTAAGCACATATTCACGATACCCAGTGGAAACTCTATGATTTATTGTTGTTGTTGTTATTATTATTATTATTATTATTATTATTATTATTATTGGGTTTTTTTTGTGTGCGCGCGTGTGAATTAGTCGATGTGTTTTATTTGAAAATTTCAAGCTTGGGGTATTTTTTTTTTGTTGTTGTTGTTGTTGTTGTTGTTGTCGTTCCTCTCCTCATGGCTTTTGCGTAGCTTTTTATTCCCCTTTACTTCACGTAGCGGTTTGACAGAAAGGCCCGCACCCGGGCGCCGGGCATCTCGAATAGTAAACTTCACTCCACGATCAATCTCTGCGCTTCTCGCACGCTCTTTCACTCGACAAAGAAGAAAAAGAAGAATCCTCCTTCCTTTGGACCTCCCCTGTTTTTTTGTTTGGTTTTGTTTTAAATTGTGGTACTAAATATGTTTCAGCTTCGCTTCACATTTTATTTATTCTCCCTTCCCCCACCCTCCTCCACGTGTGTACGCCTTTGCAACACGCAGCTTGCTTCAGGACATTGTAAACATGTAAATAATGCCAGTCTAAAGATACCTCCTGCTGAATCGACCCCTGTCCCGCCTGCATGTTCCTGAAAAACAGGGCGTCTCGGGAACCGGGAGGGGAAACACACGTCGGGTTAAGTTAACTGCGTGCGCAGTTTCCGACAGACTGATGGAAAAGGAAGTAGCGGCACCTCGGCTTCTCACACGCTTTCTTCTTCAGCACACCGGTTGATGCGAGGTACCACGTCTACATCCGTTCCCAGCAAGATGAGTGGCGGGGGAAAGTAATCAACGGTCGTTACAGACCCGAGCGAGCGAACGCACCAAGACTACCTAGTTACCGCAGCAGCGCCGTTCCCGATGGAGCCTCACGTCCTACAACATGGAGGTCCATCTTTAAACTCCTGTAGCAGGGTGCGATGCAGGATTTGTTTAATTATTATTATTATTTTTTTTTTTTCTTTAACTCTTTTGGGATCCATTCAGGATGGTTTCACATTTGCTATTTAATTTGTTGAATTAAGGGTTTCCAAAACGCTAACCTGCCTCCCACACGCTAAGCTCCCCTTGTACATGACGTCACTCTTTTTTTCTTTTTTTTTTTTTTCTTTTTTTCCCTTTTCTGGATCATCTGCTTGTTGTAAATACTGTAAAATGCATTTTGATATCATTGACATGTTTTTTGATATTTCAGTCCCGATTAATGAACACAGCACTGGGGGGGGAGGTGTAAAGAAAATATCCTTTCTAGTCGGAGTTGCGAAAACAAACAAAAAACGAAACAGGTCAGTGAAAAGGAAACCGTTTTCCTATCGCACTGATTAATCCACAGATTAGCGGCAGTTCTGTAGCAGTCCTAATACACTCCTGTTTCAGCCTTGACCGAGTGCTCAGGATCCCTGTTTTTGGCTCTCACGTCCCCCAGACAGACAGACAGACAGACCGACCGACAGACGGGCAGGGCGGCCACGCTCGTGCACTTTTCCAGAAAAAAAAACCCCAAAAGAACGAGTTAACACGTTTCAAGGGTCAAATCAGAAGGCTCAATAAAGGGACCAGAGCTACAGAAACAGACTTTGTGATGAAGGATTTTTATCTATTTAAAATAAAAAATGTAAAAAAGGAAAAAAAAAAAAAAAAAACCCCAAAACTTGAGTGGTTATAAAAGGGAGGAGGCATTTCCTCTGCATTCTGAGACATTTTCTAAGGTCAAATCCCAGATTGGACACTACTCGGGGTGTGACGTGCGTTTCCTACCCCCACTAGTGATTAGGGAGCAGTTTGGGATCCAGCCGCCAGTGTCTTCGCCCTGTTTGCCGTACAAAAGTCTGTCCCATCGGCCATTTCTGTACTACTGTCGTGACGCTGTATAATAATGTAACATTAAGGAGAAACGGAAGGGAGCTTCGCCGTTCCTCGGTTCTTTTCCCCCCGAGAAACGGAACAAGCAGTATTGAGAACGAAGCAGCGACCTCCTTCGATTTTGCTTTGGATTTCACGTTAGGATAGACTGGCTCCTTGTCTTCTAGGGACTTTTTTCTGTGTCTCGTGTAGTTAATGTTTTCTTTCTATTGTAAAGATTTCTTTAGACTGAAAAGGAAAAAAACAAACAAAAAAAAAAACAAACAAAAAAGTCGTTTACCTAAAAAAGAAAATGGAAAAAAAAATATGCATCAATAATAAATGTAATTCTTTTCTTTTTTTCCATGGAGTCGTCATTTATTTTTGCTCGTGTCCCTTCGTTGTAGATACAAATTTAAGACTAATAAAAAATAACGTAATCCCTTTTATCAAGGCTTCCTGCATTCTTGCCTTTTCTTTGTGTCCTAAATCAGTCGAACTTTGGATGAAACCGCAATCTTTATCACTGACGAAACACTATTTTCAGCATTCTTACGGCAACCTTGGGGTGTTTAAATCCCGGTTGGGTTTCTGAAAGGTCATTCCAAAAACGTTATCTACGTAGATGAACTTTTATTACATAAGCACCAGGTTGGATTAATTCTGTTCATCTTAAGTGCTCGGGTTTTTATCAGAAAATTCACGTTCAGGTTTTCGAATGTTCGGCAAATATTTGTTCAACGGACCATTCGGGCTCTTAAAAATGTGCATGTTAGATTTTACTCATGCAGATTTGATGATAAAAATGATATTAGCAGATATATTCAGATTTGTAAAGCACAGAATCTAATTTACTGCCAAACTGGTGGCATGGAGTTATTAAAGGCGTACTGAATTCCACTGTAACCAGTACTGTGTGGAGAAAAACACATCTGGGAAATGAGAGGTGAGTGCTGTTTATTGACCAAGAGATTTGTAGAGATATCAAATGAACACTGAGTTTAATAATGGCTATAAAATACGCTCACCGCGGCAGAAGAGAGGTGATGTGATCCAAAGTCTAGGGTGCGAAAAGAAATAATGGTGTTGCTGTTGGTTTTTATTTACTGGAAATGCGGTGTCGTGTCTTTTTATAACTTGGAATGTCTCAACATTGGTGCGCATCCACTCAAGAAGAACTCCAGGTGGGTCCATGGTTACGTATGTACGTTAAAATGTCCGCCATGATGGATTTTCCAGTCTGAAATAAACAACAGCAGCGTCGCTCTCATTATTGAAACGTTTCCTCACGTCCTATTGAGCGAAACCTATCTGAAAAGAATTTTCTGTAAAATGAAATGCGGTAATGGGTGGCACAGAGGGTGGTGATGTTGCGTCACAGCTTCACAGTCCACGGTTCGATCCTTAGCTTTGGTTACTGTGGAGAGTTTCACATGTTCTACCTGGTTTCTTTTGGGTTCTCCGGAAACATGCGTGTAGGTGGATTATGATAAACTGACCTTAGATGTGAATTTGTGCTGTCTCACAAATTGTGCGCAGCGTTGAATGAATTAAACCATTAAAAAAAAAAAAAAAAGTCAAAGAATGACCGTGACCATAATAAGTTACTTGAGTAATAAATAAATACACTTAATTCATGGTGTAACTTCATTTTTGTTTGACTAAATGGTGTCTTTTAAACTTAAACACCTAATTTCAAGTTAGTTTGTCATGTCTGAGGAAACAATTTTGGACGTTTGTAGTATAGAAAAAAAGACCATTTTGGAGTAAACTTGAATTATTAACGTCACATTTTGACAAAATAATATTAGTATACATTCTATATTTTATTATTTTTGTGTAATCCATGTCGTGTAGCACATATTTTAGCTTCAACCTACATGGTGAAGTTTGCGGATATTAGAAACCACTTAGGAATTCATTTCATTGATTGTTAGGATTAATATTTTGGGGGAAAGGGGGTAAAATGTATATTTTATATGTATATATATATGTATATATAATTTATCCTGACAGACTTTTACAATCCTTTGACCCGCTTTTTGCGTTACCACAAGATGGCGCCATAATCTCAAATGCCGCGTTATTCCGGATTATCATTTCCGGTTCAAAGGTTACATTTGCTTTCCTCTTGTTACGTAGGAACGTGGGTTTACGTACGCGTTTTTATTTTTGTAACTAAACAGTGGATAACTGGAACCCAGGTGAGACGGATTTTAATCCTACACATAAATATATTTATTTGTTTGTTTTTATCTACATTCATCACAGACGCCATGTCTGTTGTGTAGCGCTATAAACTCGTTTGATAGCTGTTTTTAACTAGTACTTTTGGTAACTAGTCGTTTATCTGTTCAAACTGTCAATACAGATAAAACAAAGTTAGAAATGCACTTACTCAACAAATTGTCGGGTTTACTTGAAATGTCACCACGTTGAATTGTTGTGGCTCGTTGTTTTCCAGTAATGTGAGACTTCAGACTGAATAGAACTATGACGTCATGATGTCCTACAGCCTGTGTGTTAACACAAAACAGGACATATGGGCTTTTGTGGCCTGTAGTACTACAAACGAATCATTGTAGATGAAATGAGGCCATTTCATAGGTTTGAAATAAACTATCAAAGCATCAAACGTTCCCTGAGGTACTAAGAGTACTCTGGACCCTGTTCAGACCTGCTACAGGTGTGAACAGGAACAAACGCTGGGGATTCATATAGACGTCATCAGTAGAAATCGCTCAGGGGTTCATATGGTATAGGACATTTGGAGTGTGAACGCAAATGGGTTCCAAAAAATGACCGAGTTGAGTGGTATTGAATAGACTAATATTCCCCCAATCTGAAGCTTGTTTCAGTGGATGACCTGACGAACGAATAAAACTGTTGCTCTTGTGTGTCTCGGCAGCCGCGATGTCTTCGTACACCTGTATCAGCTGCCGCGTGCAGTTTGCCGACGCCGACGTGCAGCGCGCGCACTACAAGACCGACTGGCATCGCTACAACCTGAAGCGCAAGGTAGCCAACATGCCCCCGGTCACCGCCGAGAACTTCCAGGAGCGCGTGCTGGCCCAGCGGGCGGCCGCCGAACAGCAGCTCGCGGACGCGCACAGCCTCGCCACCTGCACCACCTGCAACAAGAAGTTCTCCAGCGCCAACGCCTACAACAACCACCTGCAGTCTCACAAGCACCAGCAAGCTGAGAAGAAAGCCGTGGCCGCCGTCCAGGAGGCGGTGCAGCGCATGAACGAGAAGAACCTGGAGAAAGGAGCCGAGCTGGACAAGGACGCTCAGAACGAGGCCATTCAGAAAGCGATGAGGGGGGGGCTGAGGCAGAAACCCATGCACCCGGAAGCCACGCCCACTGACAGGCAGGGTAGGAAGAGGCTGGATAAAGCACCGAGACTGGAGTGGTTCGAGCGGCAAGCCATGAAGATCGCCACTGAGGAGGAGGAGGAGGATGAGGAAGAAGAGGAGGAAGGTGGGTGATTCTTTTTCTATCAATTTTAGCGCAAATCATACAAACAATTAAAACTTCGGAATGCGGAAAATGAATATTTACGCAACACGGCGCCTATTTCAAACTGTCCTAACAACTTTTTCAGAAGAATGGGAGGACTTTGATGATGATGATGATGATGATGACGACGACGAAGAGGAGCAGATGCAGGAGGACAGCGTGGCCACGCCCGCTCCTGCTCCCGGCTCCATCCCCGTGACCGATTGTCTGTTCTGTTCACACCACTCGCACTCTCTGAGCAAGAACGTGGCCCACATGACCAAAGAGCACGGCTTCTTCATCCCCGACATCGAGTACCTGGTCGACCTGAGAGGACTCGTTGCGTACCTGGGTGAGTGATTAGTCATTAGTAGGTTAAATAGGTAGAATTTACCGTTTATGGGCGGAGTCTGCAGGGTACACGCTTTGTAACAGGAGTTTTTCCACCACAGGAAAGTCCTCTCGGTAAAAGGATTTATTTATTTATTTATTTATTTATGCCTTGATTTCAAGATTAAGCGGATGGCTGTTTCGACTAGCCGTATTAACGTCTTTGCATCAGAGCATTTCCTCACAGTAACATTTTTCTCAACCCCTCACAGGAGAGAAGGTGGGTTTCGGGAACGTGTGCTTATGGTGTAACGAAAAAGGCAAGTCGTTCTACTCGACCGCAGCGGTGCAGGCGCACATGAGCGACAAGAGTCACTGCAAACTCCACACCGACGGAGACGCGGCGCTCGAGTTTGCCGACTTCTACGACTTCAGGTGCGTCGGAGCCGCCGTGTCGTCCAGCTTACGGCGGATTTAACTCCACGTCCTAGATGTTCTATGCGACAGTTCTGCATCGAGGCTTTATATCAGATGCTTTCAAGGTATGTTTGGTAAGAGAGGCACATTTGACTGACAGACGTGTGTGTGTGTGTGTGTGTGTGTGTGTGTTGATCAGGAGTAGCTACCCAGACGCTCTCGATGGAAGCGATGTGGACATGAAGGACGGAGAACTTCCCGACGAGAAGACAGTGGAGTTTGACGACGAAACTCTAGAGCTCACGCTGCCGTCCGGTACGTACGACGTGACTAACGAACACACGTGTATATTGTGATATACAGTGGAGAAGTTACAGTGCTGTAACGGTTGTCCTGCTTGTATCTGATGCTGCAGGGGCGAAGATCGGTCACCGCTCGCTGATGCGTTACTATAAGCAGCGTTTCGGGACGCAGAGGGAGCTGGTACCCATCCACAATCAGCGTGCAGTGGGCCGAGTGCTGAAGCAGTACCGGGCTCTGGGCTGGACTGGAGAATCTGGTGAGGAACTTCCTGTTATCATTAGGGGTCCAAGCACCAATTTATTTTTTTAAACGGCTCCTTGAGAGCAAAGCAGACTCGCAAGAAGACGCAAAAGCTACGTTTCGAGATGCTGTATCTCGTGAGGAAACGCCGAGACGACATTCTTACTTTCAACTTCAAGAACCACTAAGCTCCGCCCACTTCAGTTTGCATGAAAATGTTTCGGGGTTTTTTTGGCCCCTCCTACAAACAGGGTTATGAAAATCTGCCCGTTTCCCAGTCGTTGCTTATTTTCCTGTAACAGGATGCACCCAAGTGTTTTGTTCCTAACTTATTATTATTATTATAATTATTATTATTACTTGCTGACATGGCTTGTGTTTCCATGTTTCAGGTAAAGGCTCAGTGGTCCAGCAGCAGAAGGACATGCAGTACGTACAGAGGATGAAGTCTAAGTGGATGTTGAGGACGGGAATGAGCAACAACACGACCAAGCAGGCCCACTTCAGGGCCCAGGTCATGTTCTAAGCCCGGTTTAAATTATTCCTTACGACCCAAAGAGACACTGAGGCGGCTCCTTGGTGATCCGGCGCGGGGTTCTGATTAAGAACCTTACGGACTTTCTTAACGATTGAGGACGTGGATACACATTTATCTCACCAGTTATAAACACATCAATTAGTTAAAACCCCAGAACGAGTTGAAGTTCATCATTTGTTCATATTTAAAATGCAGGTAGTACCTTAATATAATAACTGACTGACTGGAACTGTAAATCTTTTCTGCACTTATAAAAATAAAATATTTTTTGTTGGATGGCTTCAAAAAACTGCGTGACCATAATATTGCACAACCGACTCTAGAAGTATTGGCACCCCGGTGTATATAAACCGGGTTACACACTGATGTTTTAAGGCTTTTTTTTTTTTTTTTTCCCTTAACTATTTTAGTTGTTAAAATGATTGGAACCTCTCTACATTTAACATTTATTTGAGCCTCTTCCTGAAATGTTCAGCAACTTGAACATTCTTAACAACCTTTTTTTTTCTGTGGTGGTTAATCTGTAGTCTTTCCTCAATATGATCACTAACTGAACCTTTGATAATTGAGATGATAATTCTATTGCCAGTTATTGTAAGAATGTTTGTTATAATACGTCGTTTTTTTCTGGCGTTTAAAGTTCAAATTTGAATCAGTGTTTATTGTAAAGTTTGTGCCATTTCATTATTTCTGCTCAATCTGAAGAAGTGTGCCTTTTATTTTCCAGCCTGCGGTTTACTCCAATCCGGCAGGTGGCGCTGCTGATGTGTGGCAACCGGCGCTCAGGCCACGAAGAAAAAGCAAACACAAGAAGTCGTGTCAGTGTTGTCTTTCATGCGTGTTATTGTTTACACATTCATCAGTTTCAGATTTATACCGTGTCGAAATTAATGGATAATTGCAGCTAAACCCTATAGTGAGTGACTTTTAATTCCATAACAGAAACATTATTCTCTGTTGTGTTCTTCCTGGCTGCTAGGTAGCTAACGTTAATATTTAACTGCGTACAAATGTTATTGTATAAATCAAATCCGCAAAGTATATAAGCAGTAGTGTGCGTTGCCTTGACTTCGCCACTTGGACTGTTTAATGTACCACCTTGTGTTAACTACTAACGCGTTTCATTTACTTAATCGTAGCTAACATCGCCACGTAGCTGTTTTGTTCATCCAAAAAGCAAGATTGTTTTAAATTAGATCGATTACTAAATGGCCTTGTACTAACAGTATAAGTGCATTTCACATCTTCTCTTAGCTATAGGAGGAAGAGGAGACGATATTAACCGCTATTGTTAGTGACTTTGATTTGTCCGCCATATTAGAAGGGGCAAGATTCTATCATACACAAATGCAAGTCAATGGGGAGATTAATCCTAACCATTATGTCCGCCATATTGGAAGGGGCGGGGTTGTAAAGTAACGCTAACCGCCGTGTTCCTATGATTTGCCCTACTTACTTTATTACTGTGACGTTATCGGAAAAATGCTCCGCGCATGCGCAGAAACCCTTAAAGCCACCATATTGGAACGGGAGAGATTTCGAAGATGCGCCTCTTTGTCCGCCATAATAGCTGGGCCGACGCAAGTCTGTTGAAAGATGCGAGATTCTGATAATTATAGCCTGTCAAACCGTTCTAATCTAGATCTTCGCAAAACGATACCGCAGAGCATGTTTGTTTTGTCTACTTTATTGCTGTGAAAATGCACAGAAATCCTAAAACGATCCATCCGCCATATTGGGAAGGGCGAGATGTACGTCTGTAGAGATGCGGTTCTATAGCCGCCATTTTGGAAGGGTCGATATTTAATTGGAGAGTATATATGCATATGATGTTAAGGCACGTCCAGTGGACACAAGTGATTAGTGTATGTCCTTTTATGTTCCTCCTTCATCCAAACAGCTATGGCAATGTTTCAGAGATTTCAGGGGCTCCAGACGCTGCAGTTTGCTTCCATGTGGCTAAAACCACAAGCCTGCAGTGCGACTGTACACAAAACCATCACAGGTCAGTCTATAGTGTACAGAAAAATATTCCAAATCTTCAAGGAGTCGGTTTGTATTTCTAGGAAAAATAGCAGATATTGTTATTGGCGTCAACTTTATTAGCTCTAACTTATGCGCATGGATGGCAGAATAGCTTTATAAGTGCTAACAGATCATTTTTTAATAAAAATTAATTTCATGTTATCAATCAGCGGAACGAATCCAGCAGCGACGTGCACACGATGACGCCCCGACTCGGCGACCTTTCTCCCGAGTCACACCTGATGACCTCAGCTACTTCAGAAAACTTCTCCCAGGAAGAACCATCACAGACCCGGATGTGCTGGAGGCCTGTAATGTCGACTGGCTCAGGACAGTCAGAGGTGAATGGAAAGCTTGGTAACCATAGTAACTGTATCCAGGTATCCAGGTCCTGTTCACCGCAGATAACCCGTGTCCACAGTTACATACGTATCTTTACTAATGTAAATTTAGTTTACTAGCTAAAATGCTCAGTGCATTTAAAAACGTAGCAGCTCACCTTTTTATGTGCAGGTGGTAGTGAGGTTCTGTTACGGCCCAAGACAACAGACGAAGTCTCTCAGATCCTCAGGTAATAAAATGTTATTAGTTCATTGTTTTGTTGATGCATTTCATGATCTATAACACACGTAACTCCTGCTGTTCTGTATAATTACCCATATTATTCTGTGTTCTGTGCCAGTTTATTAGGTACGTTTAACACTTACCAGCCGATCATGACCCTTGTAGCACGAATTTGCTATTTTCACTTCCACACAAAGATGCTGAATAGAGTTGAGACTGGGGACTGTGCAGACCACCTTTGCAATAAAATCTTTTTCTTAAAGAAATTAAGCTCATCTATTCAGACCACACTCGCATGAACAGACACTACGCATGGTGGGGGTTTAAAACCTCAAAGCTGGTCAAGTTCTGACAATTTCATTATTAATATTTTCACTGAAATGGTTTGATGATGATTCACTAAAAACGGTGTGGTGACTCACTGAAATGGTTTGATGACTCAACAGAATGGTTCGATAACGACTCCCTGCAATGGATCAATAATGACTCATTAATGGTTTGATGACTCCCTGTAATGGATCAATAATGACTCCCTGTAATGGTTTGAAGACTCCCTGTAATGGTTTGATGACTCCCTGTAATGGTTTGATGACTCCCTGTAATGGTTCAATAATGACTCATTAATTATTTGATGATTCCCTGTAATGGTTTGATGACTCCCCTGACTGTATATTGTAATCTTGTTGTGTTAATGAACGCCCCCTTCCCCCCTCGTGGGTTTGGTACCCACAGCTACTGCAATGATAGGAACCTGGCCGTGAGTCCTCAGGGCGGAAACACAGGGCTGGTGGGAGGCAGCGTTCCCGTGTTCGACGAGATCATCCTCTCCACTGCACTAATGAACAGAGTCCTCAACTTTGACAGCATCTTGGGTACAACCTGGCGGCTTTGTTATTTTAGCACCACACCAAAAGCAGTCAGTAAAAAACAAAAACAAAGACCTGTGATTAAGTACGGTCAACAGCTAAGCATGTTGAGTTGCACTTTAAAGGAACTGTTGAATATGCAAGCGATCAACTAACCACGTTTGGTGTACAATTTTTCCTCGAGTAGTTTTTGTAAAGAATGTCAATGTGTTTAACAGGGATTTTGACGTGTCAGGCGGGCTGCGTGTTGGAGAGCCTGTCTCAGTACGTGGAAGTGCATGACTTCATTGTGCCTCTGGATTTGGGGGCAAAAGGCAGCTGCCACATCGGGGGCAACGTGTCCACCAATGCGGGCGGGCTTCGCCTGCTGCGCTACGGCTCCCTCAGAGGGACGGTTCTGGGCTTGGAAGTGGTGTGTGAGAGGCTTGCTCCATCATAGTAAGAAAAGTGACTGCCATGTCACATAACACCTCGTAGAACGTTGTCGCACTGTATCCTGTCTCCAGGTGCTGGCAGACGGCAGGGTTCTGGACTGTCTGGCGAAACTGCGTAAGGACAACACTGGCTACGATGTGAAGCAGCTGTTCATCGGTGCCGAGGGAACGCTTGGCGTGATCACGGCCGTGTCCATCCTGTGCCCTCGGAAACCCAAATCTGTAAACGTGGCCTTCTTAGGTACTCAGAATGGCGGGTGTGACTTTGTCCATGAAACGCATCAAAGTTAAGGCTAGCTAATACTGTTCTGGAATGTTGGCGAGTCAATCCTAGATGAAAGTCTAAAAGTAACCGCCATTGTATTTACCCTCCATTCATTAATCTGAGCTACTGTTTATCGACTGCCTTTTCAATAGCCTCCTGGTGTGTATTCTGTGACGTGTCGTGTGAATTTGGCTTCCTGCAGGCTGCCCAAGCTTCCTGAATCTTCTGGAGATCTTTCGGATTTGCCGTGGGATGCTGGGAGAAATCCTCTCGGCGTTCGAGTTCCTAGACGCTTCCTGCATGAGCCTCGTGGAGAAGCATCTCGAGCTCACCAACCCCATCGCTGGTACACGAGAAACACCAACATACACAGAAGTCAAGTTCTCCTTATTTGGGGTTTAACGTACACTATTCTCAATTTACCTCAATTGTAGTTAATGAGCCAAGGCATCTTTATTTTTGTAATGGAAGTCCCGCTATTTACATGAGGCATGCCAATTTTGGGAGGCGGAGTGAGGTGGAATGAAACCAAACGTTCTGGTCATCCAAGATGGCTGCCCGTCGCTATCACTACTACTAAAACTGGAACAAAGTTTCATTCACTGAACCATATTACAGGCGGTTCATCGCAAACATTTACAGATTTATTTTGTGTTACCTCGAAATATTTCGAAGATATTTGTTACTTCTTAGCTTGTTGTGGCGCTAACAATTTTGGACTGTCGGACACCGGACATCGCATTGCGTAGATAAAAATGGACGATCGCAAGGTTTTGAATTCAAGATGTAAAACCAAGCATTTCTTTATTTTCCAGAGAGCCCTTTTTACATCCTCATCGAGACTTCAGGATCCAGCGCAGCACACGATGAGGAGAAACTGCACAACTTCCTAGAAAAGGTCATGGCGGCGGCGCTGGTTGGGGATGGCACCGTCGCGACAGAGGAGGCTAAAATAAAGGTAGACGATCCGCATCTCAATGGAATTCAACATGTTAACCTGTTAGAGCCTGTAATTTGAGCTGAAATGAATCGAAACCTTCTGACCAATCAGATTCAAGATTCTGTGGTATAATAGTTCACTGTGTATATATATGTGTGTGTGTGTCTGCAGACGCTTTGGTCTATTAGGGAGAGAATCACTGAGGCTCTCAGGCATGATGGGTACACATACAAATACGACATCTCTCTTCCCCTGGAGAAAATCTACGATCTGGTCACGGACATGAGAGCGCATCTGGGAGACCGAGCGAAGAACGTAGTGGGCTACGGACACATCGGTACGATCACGCGTTTTCCGTTTCTATTGATTTTCCTTTAAACCCTCCTAACATTCTAAACCTGTGATCGCTGATTCCGTCTCCCAGGCGACGGAAACCTTCATTTGAACGTCACGTCTCCCTGCAAAGACGCAGCGCTTCTGGCGGCCATCGAGCCGTACGTGTACGAGTGGACACGGAAGTGGCGGGGAAGCATCAGCGCCGAACACGGCCTCGGACTCAAGAAGAGAAACTACATCTACTTCAGTAAGTCGCATGAAGCCGTACGCCTCATGAGGGACTTTAAGACCATGCTGGACCCCAAAGGCATCCTCAACCCGTATAAGACGCTTCCTGATGACGGACACGTCGCAGTGTAGCGCTCATAAAAGTGCTAGGAAAAAGGACAGCACGCTTCCAATTATATTCCGTCTCGTCTACGTGGGCGGGAAAAGGGAGCGTCAGCGTTGATATCTAACCATACTTTTTTTTTGTTTTCTTCTTCTAGACTGATTGCACCCGATTGTGATAAAGGGAACATGGGTGTGGGGGGAAAAAAACCCAGAAAGCACTTAAAGGATTTTAAACCCAGCATGAGATTTTATTGTAATTTATGTAAATACACTGGATTGGGGCTGTTTCTTACCAATGAACGTATTTCAATCCTTTTAGGCAATAAAGAGAATTATTTTGGTTATTGTGTCTCATATATATATATATATAAAGTATATATATAGATATATATATAATGTGTGTGTGTGTGTGTGTATATATATATATATATATATATTTTTTTTTTTTTTTTGCCTTGCAGGTAAAATGTGCATAATGACTTCACACATCCATAAAAAAAAAACCCGACGTAAAATAGGAAAAATATCGATCGGCGTTCACGTCACTTCCCTTCTAAAAACCTGCTAGAGATATTGTGGAAGGAAGAAGGCTTCCTCTAGCGCAGGAGTGAGTGTTTGTTGTGTGTGACGGCATCAGCCGCTTCGGAAGGCTCACGTGTACTACTTAGGGTGTGTAGTGCGCTAAACATTCAAGTTGGGACACTCGATTCGAGGGTTTCCCGATTTGATTTTTCTCACGCGGTGCTAATAATGGGAGGTCGTGTCGGTGGAGGAAACGGGACGTGCTTAAGCGTGTCCTGCTCTTAGTGTTCCTATAGTTTAAATACGTCACGTTACATTCGGGTACGGTCACAGTTTCACGATGGGTAGTGGTAGTCCTACGTCGTTGCCCTGATTCCCACGACATTCTCGTAAATTGGATAACTCTGTATTCGGAAGTCGTATCTGTAAACTCAAATACCGCCACATAAAGCTCTAGTAGAAAAATAAAGCGCCGGAACTGGAGACTCCTTCCCAAAAAAACAACAAAAAGCAAAAACCCTGCTCGTTATGCCGAGACTGTACAGCGCCATCGCAGAGTCATCCTGGCCATCATATAAACGCAGGCCGCTGTAGAATTATTTTACTCTAGAGACGTTGTTCCTAAAAACGCTGTACAAATTAGAAGCGCGGTCATGAACACGCATTTTGAAACATACTACGCGCAAATTCACACCGAACCTGGGACACTCGGGTTATGTTAAGTATAACGTACGTGCCGGAGAGCATGTTTACGCTAAAGAGGAGGAGGGAAAACTTTTACGCGCCATAAAAGGACGAGGGGAGCGCTCGTAATAGCGTCGCAGCATTGGGACACAGGACTCGTGTTTCAAAAAGTAATAATAATAACAAAGCTGCCAAATAGTGCAAGAGCAAGTGAGCAGTGCGCGACTGTCAAGTGAGAAAGAGAGAGAGAGAGAGAGAGGCTGCTGCAAGATGTGCAAGATGGCTTTTATCATGCAGGCACGGGGACGAGGAAACGACACAATGACGTCACCGCTCCGAGAGGGCGTGTGCGTCTGCGAGGCAAACGGCTTGTTGATGCTCCGGACACTGTTACTGACACGACGAAGAAGTGGCTTCCAAAAAGCTGCTTGGGTTGGTAGAATTTATCCAGCGTTGCGTTTCACGCTCCTCTACGGGTAGATTGTCTTTCCTGTTTTTTTTTTTTTTTCCCTTTAAAAAAAAATTAAATTTAAATCTCGGACCAGCTCCCCGATAACCATGCAGCTTTATCGGTACAAGAATGCGAGGGATGGGAGCGGAATGAGCTAAAACCCGGTACGATCGACTTCGGGGGCTTCCTCTTCAATCTCTGACAGGAAATAAAAATGGCTTGGCTTTTTTTTTCTGGAACACGAGTGTGAAAAGGTTTCGCGGGTACGGATGCACGAGGGAGCGGAGCTCACGTCGGGTCCGGGATAGAACCTCAGCAGTCCGGTTTTCCCTTCTCTAACGAGCTGAGGATTTTATCCAGAGTCTTTTTGATGCGGAGCGCCGTCAGTCGGGCCGACGGGTTCTGGTACCAGCACTCCTTCATCAGCTTCACCAGGGCCGAGAGCGTCTGGGGGGAGAGAGAGTGCACAAGTCAGGAGGCATGTCGGAATATTTTTGGTTCTGAAGCAAGGTGAACTTGGGTAATAGTACTTAGTGAATAGAAAGATTTGTCTACAAATGTCAGGCATGACTTCTCGAAGTGTGCATCAAGTCAAAATGAAGAGAAATAAAGCTGTTGAGGACATAGCAGGGGTCGGTCTGCTGTGTTAAGTGTGTAGCTAGTACGCACCGGATCAGAGAACCAGCGGTTGGGGATGAAGGGTCGTTGCTGCTCCACACACACCACTTTGCGCATGTCCTCGAAGCTGGGGTCGTTGGGTACCAGGTCGTAGAACGGAGGCTTGTAGTCCTCCACGATCCCTGCAGGGGATCAACAACAATCCAAAATCAGATTTCTGCCTGGTCTCTTTTTTGATCATCCCTGCTGCAAAACCAATCTGTTGTAGTTCTTGCTCCAGGGGGGGGAGCTGGACTTGATCCGACTCCTATAAGTCGAACCATACCATGCTGTACAACATGACACAAAACACCACCCAAAAAACCTACAGCCTGTAACACACTGACTCCACCCCCTGGCTTCTGCCTGGACTCCGCCTGGACCTGACTCCACCCCCCTTGGCTTCTGCCTGGACACCGCCCCCGACCTGACTCCACCCCCCTTGGCTTCTGCCTGGACTCCGCCCCGATCTGACTCCACCCCCTGGCTTCTGCCTGGACTCCGCCCCGATCTGACTCCACCCCCCTGGGCTTCTGCCTAGACGCCGCCCTGATCTGACTCCACCCCCCTGGGCTTCTGCCTGGACTCCGCCCAGATCTGACTCCACCCCCTGGTCTTCTGCCTGGACTCCGCCCAGATCTGACTCCACCCCCTGGGCTTCTGCCTGGACGCCGCCCAGATCTGACTCCACCCCCTGGGCTTCTGCCTGGACGCCGCCCAGATCTGACTCCACCCCCTGGGCTTCGGCCTGGACTCCGTCCAGATCTGACTCCACCCCTTGGGCTTCTTGCCTGGACTCCACCAGATCTGACTCCACCAGATCTGACCCCACCCCCTGGGCTCCATCCAGATCTGACTCCACCCCTTGGGCTTCTTGCCTGGACTCCACCCCCTGGGCTCCATCCAGATCTGACTCCAACCCCTGGGCTCCATCAGATCTGACTCCACCCCCTGGGCTTCTGCCTGGATGCCGCCCAGATCTGACTCCCGATTTAAACATTTTTTTTTTTAGATAGTCTAATAAAGAATGTGTGTTTTTGACAGTGCTGCTGACCGTTACTGTAGGTGCGCCGGGCAATCTCCCACAGCACCAAGCCAAACGCCCAGATGTCCACTCTCTTATAGGCGTCAAAGCAGTCCATCTGAATCGTCTCATCCAGCACCTCGGGAGCCATGTAGCGCTTGGTGCCCACTTTGGGGTTGTTACCTACGTCAAGCTGATTGTCGGCTTGGGTGTGTGTGACCGCCAGACCTGAAAAGAAGGGGGGGGGGGGAATAGAATCTTCAGATCACAGCAAAAAAAAAAATCAAATAACTAATATAAAATTTTATCTTGCATCTTCAGAATAATACCGAGGTCGGCAATGCAGCAGCGCATGTCCTTCTTCACCAGGATGTTCTTGCTCTTGAGGTCACGGTGAGCGATGGCCGGCTTGCCCTCTGTGCCCAGGATCTCGGCGTGCAGGTGCACCAGGCCGCTGGCCACCGAGGCGGCCATGCTCAGGGCGTCGGGCGCAGACACGGCGGTGCGCTGCAGGTAATCGTACAGCGAGCCGTGCTCGTGGTAGTGTGTGATCAACCACAGCTGCGTGCTCGAGTTGCGTGACGTCATGTCTGACGCCATGAACCCTGAGGAGACACGGTCACAGTCACATCACGCGACAGAACATTTCACAGGACTGACGGAAGACATTAACGCTTCGGGTGACTCGCAAATGCTATTTTCCATCCATTTCACCCAACATAGCGACTGACAGAGGGGTGGAGCAGGACTCACCTAATATGTTTTCATGCCGTAACAGAACGGTGTTGTAGATTTCTGTTTCGCGAAACCACGACTTCTCGTCCCGGGAGGAGAAGATTTTCACGGCTACGTTCTCTCCCTGCCACTGTCCTCTCCACACCTCTCCATACCGCCCTTTCCCTGGTGGAGGTATGGAGAAATGTATCTGTACGGATAGCTAGATCAAGATTCAGCACAATTTCTATTACAAAGGCGCCATCGTTTAAAGGGAACGTTGTTCAATCGGACGTGCGTCTGCGGCTCGCCAGACTAGAGTCGAACCCGCTAATACGCAAATCAGTTCAAAACAGTTGGCGTTTGTGTGTCGTTTTGCGTTTCCGGTTATTTTATGCAGAACAAGGCTGACACATTAGAAACTGCTGCTGCGTGGATTTTTACTGTCCTTAAAAAGTGCAAAATTGTGCATTCTACACTGCGTGTTTTGGTCTAAGTGGCTTCGACTAGGTGATGCGTGTCGCTCGAAAATGGGCCGTGTCTTCTCGTTGGTCTTACCTACGCACTCCAACAGGCTGATCTGGCGCGCTACTGTCCTCTGCACCAGGAACGGCAGACCTGAGCCGCTACCTGACGTGCAGGAATGATCCAGCAGGTCCTGTGCAACAAAAACGGGAGGGAAAACAATCTTTTTACGAATTCAAAGAACACAAAGGAACGGGACATTTGAAGAGACCACACAATATAAAAAAAAAAATCTAAATGAATAGATGTGCGTCTCAGGAAATCATGAAAGTGTTACGAAGCTTTCTGACTGCCTCTGCCAAGAGGTTAACACTTTAACAATAATTAGCACAGCCAGAGTTCGTACCGCCAGGGTGCTGTCGCCCACGTTGGCGGCGATGAGGCCGTCGATGGCGCCCTGCTCCGTGTCGAACTCGTGCAGGCGCTCCAGGCGGCGAGGGTGCAGACGCCGGCACACGGGCACGGCCACGATGCTGAGCAGCGCCAACACGGCGAAAGGAACCAGGACCAACAGTACCAGCGTCTCCACACGGTACCGCATGGGCTCTCCTTCTGGATCTGCACCGGGAAGAGAACGGATACCGTTTTAAACCGCTTTTTGAGGACACAGAGAATCAATGAAAATGATTCGATGAAAAGTCATAATCATTAAATTTTTGTAGAAGAAACTATTCCTTTTCTTTTGGGAAGCAAAAGTATTGACCCCCTGGTATATTCCTTCCTTGTTGTGTTTTTTAAAAATGTTACCAACGTATTAATAAGCCGCCATGTTAATTCTTTCCCCACCTGCATTTTTCTTGCGTCCGATTTGGTTTCAGTACGTCTTACACTTATCACTGTGTTACAAGTACAAGGTGTGTCCTCCTTACTTCTGAGCAGCAGCTGAATCAGCGAGTCCAGCGAGGCGTTAGCGTTGCACATGGGCCGAGCGCAGCATTCTATCACGTGGCTGGCCGACGGGGAAGCCGAGCAGGTCAAGCTCCGGCTGTCGGGCCCGATCAGGCAGCCGCGGTGGAGCGATGGCACGCCGTCTCTGATGGTCACGGAGGAATAGCACTGATCGCCTTTACACTGCTGCGCCATGCAGTCTCTGCCCATGCACACACACTCGATGGAGCCATCTGGACACACACGGGAAACGAGTCTGGATGTAATGACGCAAACACGTCTCTATAAATCCTGACGGCTTTTACGTTCTCAAGCAAGAGCACAGGGATAACCTGTTTACAGTTTGCGAGTCGCGATATTCGACGTGGGAACGCGCGTACCTTCGGCTGACGTCTGCAGCGCCTGGAGCAGCACGAGGAAAAGGACTCGGGTGCAGCGATGACCCATTTGGTTCACAGCACTGAAAAAGAAAGACGATCCGGATTCGTGTCAAAAAAACCCAACAGCATTAAAAGCAGATATTAACAAGGACGGTGTAGTTTCTTCCGGATATTAGAATCATGACGTCGACTGCATCGAATGTTCTCGGACTCTAGGAGTTAATTGTGAGTGAGGCGGTGCTGTGACGCGGCCCGGCCTCGCTCGCTTTTCAATAACAGCGGAGATTTTGTTTGGAGATGTGAACCGGGTCGCTTGGAGTTATTTGGACAGACATGCGCTGACGTCTCCATGGCAACCAGGAAATGACTGGAGCAGAGCAGCAGGTCATAAGAAAAAACAACAGAAGGTGAAAAAGCACCACCAAGTGCACAATTAGGCGGTTTGTTTTTGTTTTTTTTTAGTAAAATGGACAAATCGCAATTCAAGGATCAACATTTTCATCATTAAATCTGATTTTGAAGGAACAAAATCTAGTTATGTCTCTTAAAAACAAAACAAAACAACAAAAAAAAAAAACAGACTTACTTGTATAACCCCTGATGTGATAAACACTGTCTTTAAACCCTTGTATAGCCAGTCATCTTTCTAGAGCAGACATCTTCCTGAAAAAAAATCAGAAAAATCATTTAGCCTGCTTGTGTTTACTTAGCTAAGGCTAACTAGCTAGCCGCCTAGGCTAACAAATACTAGGAATAAATATATATTCCAACTATATATATATATATATATATATATATATATATATATATTACCATATATAACAACTAACTTACACAGAGCTTGTAGTTTTAATAAACATGCTAACCAGCAAGATAACATTATTCAGATGCTTAGCTAAGTTGCTAAGTAATGTTAGCTTTGCTGGCTAAAAACAAACCGCGTATATTGTATTAGTTATGATTTGCTAGATGAAATAGTTAATAAAAATATCATACTAGGATATAAACCGTCAGCCACGAGCGGTAACAAAATAAAAAAAATAAAAATACCTCACGCTGAGATAAAGCAATCCACCGACAGCTACATTAACCAAACCAACCGATGGTTGAATTCCAAATCACTCCTTGAGCACTATGTAGTGCACTACACTCTCGCGTGTACACCGTTATGTCATCTCCTATGCAGTATCCACTTGTATACTACAGTAGGCAGTCATTTGGGATACAGCCAACGCTGCGCCCTAGATAGCTAACTGCGCGTTTCGCAAGTGGTCTTAAGGAAGAAACGACGAGCTTCACAACACCTAAAACAGGCAAAATAAATCTACATATTCGTAATTAAATCGTAAATTCTGTGCTCTTTAGGAAAAAGGCTGTTATCTCTTACTTGGCTGTGGGCAAACACAGCAGATGGAGCGCCACCCACCCGATGTGAAGCAGAGCGCAGACTCCCCTACTGGTCACTCGCGGAACTACAACTCCCTCCATTAGCCACGTGCCGTTCATGAACGTTTCGGCTCTTAGAGTCGACTCTTTGAGGTGATTTTTGAGAGTCGACTCGCATACAAGGCCCGGGTTTTTTTGGGGGAAGAATCGGTTCTCTGAACTGAATCTATTACGTGATCGTAGAGAGTCGACTCGCATGCAGTGTAATTTCTAAGGTTGAGTTAGAATAAGTAATAAATCAATAAATAAACAAGTGGGCGTGGCGTTATAGAAAATAATCAACGATTATTAATGATTATTTTCCAATAAGTGTGTGACCCCAAGTGTTTTATTCTACTTATACCTCAGCAATTTGCCAATAATTACAATGTATTAATTAATGACATTTTGTGGTGCATTTATAGGTACATTTAATATTTTGGAACATCCACAAGACAGATCAGTTCTTGTTATCAGTACATCTTCTTCTTTTCTCCAATACATAATCATTGTATAAATGTATTATATTTCTTACTCTGTGGAAGTTCAGTGCCTTCATATGGTCCAAACAATATGGACATAAAATGTTTAAAAGTATCAGAAAAATGTATTCGCTTTGTTTTAATCTGCAATGGGCATTACAGCTGCATGCATTTATTAACATGCTTTGATTGTTTGATTAAATAAACAGGCAGGTAGTGTAGCAGAGGTTGCACTAAAAATCACAAGCTATTAATAAAACACATCTGGAAACTAATCTGTATTGGAAGACTAGAGCTGTCCCGTTGTCACAACTGCTTTATGTAAAAAGGTCCAGTGTTTAACAATGTTACTAGGAAAAATCATGGTAAAAAACTGCACAATGTCTCAAAAAAGGCTGTTAGAATAAAAAAAAATCCTCAGATTTATTTAGAAATGTATAACAGAAGTATGTGGTGTACTGCTGAATATATAATATAATATACTCCACCCGTTTCACCATGGTCAGCCCCACAAAAAGCAATCTCGTACGACTCGTGTCTCTTTTAATAACCCATTGATTATAGAGTAGGCAACAAGGGAATTAGGAAGTAGATCTGGTATCAAGTGGCCTACATGCCTCTTCAAGCAGCCTTGTAGCTTGGACAAAAGAATCTGCTGTGCCTCTCCTCTATCAGTAATCTTAATCAAACCTGGCTGGCTCCCGAGCCAGACTTTTAATCCCCAGAAGGCTTTAGTGACCATCCACAAAAAGCCATTGTGCCTAGCTTAATTATAACCCCTGCTATGACCCGACCAGGGGAGGTGAAGTGTGCAAAAATGCTGCATGCCATCGGCTCTCAGAGGATCGAAAGAGAAACACTAGACCACTAAGTGGAAAATGACCACCCAATGCTAGCTAATGGAACAGCTCGCCTCTTGTCCAGCTCCTGCTTCAACTTTCTGGGTGCTGGGAGAAAGTGGCAATGTGAGCCTTCAGAGCTTTTTCTCTCTTTCTCTCTCTGTCTCTCAAAAAAAAAAAAAGCTATGCTACTTCCCACAATACTTCTGTGAGCATTTGAGAGACTCTACAGCTCAAAGGCATGATGGAGCAAACAGCAGGACGCTTGGTTTTGGCTTTTCTCCTGGTTGCGGTAGTCAGTGGGGCCACCATCCAAAGCAGTGAGTATTCAATAAGCAGTGCAAATAAGTGTGCATGTCATTTTCTCTGACTGCATGGTAAAGCTATGGCACCGGAATGTCCAAAAAAATAATTTCAGAGTATCACATATTATCTGTAAGTGTGTACAAATTCTATAACATTACAACAACTCATTTTATCTTTATAGAAGCAGCTTGGTTATACTTACCACATTTATCTTACTTTGAAGCATTATTACCTGGAATTGTTCATATATGTCGCTTTCTTCTACTTACATACAGTAATACAACTTTGAAAGTATTCATTCCAAAGTACTACATTATTACGTATTACATGGTCAGTAATTACTGCCAAAACCTTGCATTCTTTACACAAATTATATGCACCGAATGAACCAAAAACATACCACAATATTATATTTTACAGTATAAAGTGCTGCAAAATTAATAATGGCTATTATTTTCTTTTGCACAAATCTTGATTACTTATATACAGCTTAAATTTTTTTTACTCATAGAAGCAGTTTGGCCATACTTACTACTATTCAAAAATGTTCCACTTACGAATTCAACATAAAAATCTTTCACTGAGTATTATTTATGAATTAGTACTACAATGTTACCTAATAAATTGCACCAAGGCTCCAAATACTGTTGCCCAAAACCTTGTACCTTGTAGTTTGATCATTGTAGACAAACGATCAAAATCAAATATATAAAGCAAATGTAGAACATGTGCCAGAAATGATTTACACACTAAGCACTATCCTAATACCTTAGTATTTTACACTAAGGTAACTATAAAGTGCTGTAAAAAAAATGACTAGCAGTTTCTTTCTACTGAGTGCTGAATAATCAGGGTATATAATGTTATAATCACACATTTGAACTTTACTTACGTACTCGGTTACTGTGGCAGTTTAGTGGTACTTAACTTTTATGTTAAAGTATACCTAATATTTGTCATATTCCTTGTAAAGAATGCACTAAATAACACATTATTAGCTATGAAATTCTCAGTAAGTACTGCATTGCATCTCCAAGTTCTGTTGTCCAAAACTGGCAGTTTTCAGATAATGTATGTTTCCTATGTGCTTTAAAAGTATCGAATTACTTGAATATTTTACAATATGGTAAGTACAAAGTGCATTATTATTATTATATATAAATCATTATTTTCTTTTGTGTGAGTGTTGAATAATTATATAACACTACAATTACATTTTCCCCCCATTCACTCTTCAGTTTTATAGTATTACTGTTATTTACTAAGTACTACTTTTATACGTATTAAATTCAGTAATTAGGTCATTGTGGCTCTTGAGAACTGTTTTCCAAAACCTTGAAGTTTTCACACAAATTATCAAAATCCAATACATACACCATGCACCAGAAATTACTTGCCTAGTACATACTATATTGTAAGCTTTAAGCTTTAATGGAACAGGAATTTTTTGCCATGTTCCGCGTCAGCAGGTAATCTACGCTTAGTATTTACATTAAATACAACTAACTGACTAGTACATAATGACTTTAGAGTCTTACTAGGCTTGTCCAAAACTGACAGCTTTTACATAATTATAATAATAATTTCCTGTGCTTTAAAATCCAATATGCCAAGTATGTACCAGAAATTGCTTACATAATGAATATTATACATATTTCTATTTGACCTTGGGAAGTTTTTTTTGTCCTTTCTCTTCACGTTGATAATAGTGTAAAGTTGCATTTTTTTTTTTTTTTGCACAGTCACTTGGTGCGCAGTTTCCGAGATTGAGGAGCAGAAGTGTTTGGATCTGGCCGGCAACATCACGTTACGGAACATCCGCGGGAAACTGCAGTGTGTGCGGGGTCAGAGTGCTATAGACTGCATGCAGAGGATCAAGGTGGGAAGGCGAAATATTATTTTACTGCTGTAGGAAAATTATTAAGGACAATGATACGAGGTGGACTTACTGTTACCATCCTGAAGCTGATTATTTTCCTGTAACAGCACATCCCCGAAGTATTTATTTCCACAGCAATTATAGGCGATTGAAGAATATCATAACTTTTTTTTTCAATTCGTTTATAGTTGCGTTCAATCTTGTGGAACGTCTACAAAACGACTAATCGATTGCAGTGTGAATGCAAGTCATTTTCACATCATAATAAGTGCCGAATCTATTTTTGTCAGCTTTGCAAATGAAACAACAGGATGGAAAGCAAACGCTGCTGTTGTTTTTTCTTTAAACAGAACGGCACAGCCGACGCTGCCTCCATGTTTCCCGACGAAATCTACACAGCCGGCATTTGTTACGGGTTAGACGTCGCAGTAGGAGAATCACACAACGGAATGGGTTAGCAATATTTCATATTTATTACAACATAGACATGTGCAAAAGTTTGCACACCCTAGGACAAACTTAACAAAACATGTTTTTGGAGGGTTGGGATCTTGAGATTATTCTTCACTATCACAAGTAACAAAATAGTCTTAGAGTAGATATTAATAGGGGAAAAACCTAAATTTTCAAAAGTTTGCATCCCCTGTTTTGAAAGTGATAAATATTCTCACTTTGCCTTAAATAATTATGTAGAATTGGTTTTCTATCTATCTATCTATCTATAGTAAATAGTTAAATAGAGCTACATTATCTATCTCTTCTTCTTATTATTTTTTATTTTTTAATTTAACAACCATAATACGAACTTTATAGCAGGGTTCAGAAATCTGAGTGAAAACTGTTCAATTATTTAAAACCAATACACATTTGTTTTTTGTTTTTTTTAACATAATTGATATTTATTTAACAAATAAAGTCATTTGATTGTTTGTTTGTTAATTTCTGAATAAAATGACACATTTGTAAGATAAATAAATTGCACACTTGGGGGATGCAAACTTTTGCACCCAACGGTATAATTGGGCCCGGAAATCTGAGTGAACTGACAAATTGGAAACCAATACACATTTTTTTTTTTTTTACTGCATTGCTATTTGTTATTATGATAATTATTTCTATAAGAATAAATGTATCTTAATATCCTGTTTATTTGATCATACATTTTATTAAAATGACAGCACAAAAGTGCTTATGAATGATCAATTCACAGTATATTAATTTTGGTACTTTTATACTTTTACTTTTCTTTTAAATAAATTGGACTCAGTTCTATTAGTTTGTCATTCTTGATGAAATTTCAAATTTTAATACAGACGTTTGATTTGAAACCCAGTTTAATGCCAACATACTTTTAACGTTCCCTCTGAGTGTCTGTATGATGGCTGCATGTTCCTCTCGCTGTCCTTCAGATGGCATTAATTACTACGTGGTGGCGTTGGCGCGCAAGTCCTCGGGCGACCTGTCCCTGCTGGAGATGCACGAGCGCAGTTCGTGCCACCCGGGAATCCGCACCACCGTGGGCTGGACGGTGCCCATCGGCTTCCTGGTCAACACGTCGCAGATCAGCGTGGACGAGCAGTGCAACTTCCCTCATGGTGAGCGGAGGAACATTAAACACCGCAGGTCAATAAAAAAAAAAAAAACTAACTAAAAAACCCCAAACTAAATTATAAAAATGTATATTTATTTAATCAACTGAGGCTTTTTGTAATTCCACAGTCCATGCATTAGAATTTCCATAACAAACTAATTTTCAAACCTACAAGTTCTTTTGTTAATCTATAAAATAACATGTTTTTGTTTAATCAATAAAATTCCTTGCAATGTTATCAAAATAGTTGTTTAAAATCCCATTTTCAGTATAAAATCATACGATAATCCAAAAACAAGGAAAATTTCAGGGAATCCTCCTGCAATCAGCTTCTTATTAAGAACAGGAAGGAACATATAAAATTTCATCTAGAAACAAGTTCACGTGACTGCATGGCTTTCCTTGATTTATAAGGTTTAATAAAAGAAATTGACACTGTACATCATAATTACACAAATCAAAACTTTTCGTTTGGACATACTAAGACATGATGTGATTGGGAAGTGGGCGGAGCTTGGTCAAAGTTGCTATGTCTGAGAATTCGCTTCTCTGTTGGGTTTTGATCATTTTTATTCCCACAAAACGATGTGTTTAAGAAAATATATACATTATGAATGCAAAACCAAAAACGGAAAGAAATAACCGAATCCCAAAATTACCGTTTGTTTGTTCTTGTAGTGTGTATTATGATTTAACCACCTTTGTATTTTTACATGAACAGTGTGGCTAAAATGATCATTTTAAAAAACCTATGAAAAATATGCTACATTTTCAAATCTTACTCGGTACGATACCCAAAGTGAGCTACGGTTTCTCTACCTCGTAGCTGAAAACTAAAACAAACGACTCAATGATGAAACATTTCATGAAGTGAAAAAAAGTTTGAAACTTGAATATCACTACTGTAGAACTTGTCCAGTTTCTAGATTTTATTATCAAAGTCCACATGTAATACATCGTAAATGTGTGTGAATTGTCTCTACAGGGAAAAATGATTTGGAAAAACTGAAAGAGACAAAAGATTCCTGTTTGTTAAATGAGGTTAAGATTAGGATTAGGTGTAGGTGTAGCATTACCGAGCTTCGAGCATAACGCTCCTTCTGCTGTAGCGGTGGGAGATTTCTTCGGCTATAGCTGTGTCCCGGGGGCAAAAGATCCGGAGCATGACCCCAAAGGCAACAATCCCAGAAACCTCTGTGAGGCCTGCATAGGTGATGAGAACGACCGGCACATCTGCGCCAACAACCCTCGGGAACGGCACTACGGGGAGGCAGGAGCTCTCAGGTACGATGTGTGTTTCTGGTTTTTTTTGCGATTTGCAAGGACCAACATGCCCTACGGGGGGAAAAAAATCCATATTGTTCGTATTAGTGATGACAGTGAGACGTATTTTTTACCATTTTAAAAGTTACAGCACTAAACGACATGGCCTGGATGAATAAACTCGGCTTTGCTTAGTGTCCTGTAACCTGCAGGTGTGTAGCAGAGAACCTCGGAGATGTGGCCTTTGTGAAACACACCACTGTCTTTGACAACCTCAATGGTATGCTGATTTGTTTAACTCTCCTTTTGATCCGAATGCAAAAAAAACCCTATATTCCTATTGCAAGATGATCCAATTTAACACAAATCCCCCCAAAAAACTCTTGATCGCCATTTGTTTTGGTTATATGGAACATATTCCATGACTGGGGTGCTATTTCGACTTTGTAACCCTTAAAACGTTTAAAAAAACCCCATCAAATCCAAGAAAATATTCCTAAAAAAAAAGTTTTAGCCCTTCTCAGGTAATAGTGTGACATTTTTATAAGGTTTCTTAGCATTTAATTAACTGGCATCCATGCTAAAGACATTAAAGATGTTCTAATGATTGACTTAATTATTTTCTTATTTATTAAGCCTATAATTTGAGTAATGGGGTTTGCACTTCATCAGTCAGTATCCCAGTGCTATTGAGGGGAAAAAAAATGACCGAACTTACTTTTCCTCTTCTCATGATCTTCCGGAAATTTGAATGATGCAACAAGTGACTTTTGGGATATTCCAAATATTTCATAGGGGTGAATGCATTCATGTAACAAGCTTGAGTGAATGTTAAGGGACTAATATAAATGTTCATAACCTGTACTGGACACAAAATGGCATCCCAGTCATGGAATCACCTTTATGTTTTTGTTTGTTTGTTTGTTTGTTTACCTGTGTACACTATCAATCTTTTACATTTAGTAGAATGAGTAGAACTCCCGTCAACCACCCAAAAATGTCCCCTTGACCTGATGTAAACCAGCAGGGGGCAGTATTTCATAACACTGTAACTTGGTACTGAGAAAACCAAGTCCAGGTGTCTCGCTAATGAGCCTCTCTAAGCCATGCATCATTTCAAGCATCATCCATGCTGTGAATTCTGATCTGACTCATGTTTTGGAGCAGATCGGTGATCTCAGTCGCATGGTAATTCAGCATTTACAAGGTAGATTTGTCATGCTAATCATAATCGACATATTTCAGGCTGTAGGTGTAATCTCTTCATGTTAATGCGCTTGTCATAGTTTCTATAGCAACAACCCATTCAACCCAAAAACTTGTCATTATTTAAAAGATGAAAAATACATAATCGCTGATATGGTATGGTTTCTCCAGGAAGATGTTATGCACTGAAGTGTCTCGTGTTAGTGTAGCACGTTGTCTGACACCCAAGTCGCTTTAGAGGATATACAACAAACAGGATACAGACAAATTTAGTTTTTTAAGATCTGATGATCCAAGGCTTGTATCCATGTGTAAGGTAAGAACCAGGAATCATGGGCTCTGGACATAGAGATGGAGGACCTGAAGCTACTGTGCCCAGACGGAGGTGAAGCGCCTCCCTCTGAACACGCGCGATGCCACCTGGCTGTGGTGCCCGCCAACGCCGTGGTCGTGCGCCTGGAGGATAAATGCCGCGTTTACAAGTTCCTGGAACGTGTTCAGGTCAGTGCTTTGTGCCAGCTGGCACACTCTCGTAGTCAGTGAGAGGAAAAGTACTGGTATTCTTCCATAGAAAATTTTCAAAGAAGGAGAATTAAATGCTTGAAGTTGTCTTTAATGCTCTAGTGCAAAAAAAAAAAAATCGGTTACATGCCAAGTGATGAAGACACAGTCATCTCTTGTCTAAAGGTGATAATGGATTTGAAGAGGGTTGAACGTAATCAGCATGCAGCCCTGTGATGAACTGTATTCTCATTCATATCCAAATAATTACAACTATTTTATTGGCAATATATGTCATCTATCTCATTCGCATTGCTGTCATAACAGTAGTCTTTCTTCTATTCTTCCTTGTCTATTTTACATCATATTACATTTGACAGCAAAGGAAAAAAAAAAAGAAACACCATTTCCTTCCTCAGTCCGTATTTTCTATGCCTGATTTTGTTTCACACGCATTTAAATATAGAGGTCTAGACACTAATGAGAAACTCCACTTTGGACGCTTCTATTGAAGAAAAATCTGGCAACCTCGAAACTACACATAGTAAACTAATTTACTTAATTTAAATGGCGTACCTAGAAAGTTGACTTAAGCGACTCTGAACATGTGAATATTATTATTGACATTGCTTTTGAATAGGATCCGTAATGATTTAAAAGGATCTGTAACAAAGTGCAGCATGTCAGAATCCACTTCTTATAATTCATACAGAATTGATAGGTCATGTATTTTGTTGACCGTGTTCCTTTCCTCAATGTGCCCTTTCCTCCAGAATGCGTTTGCCAATGCGACACAGGGTTTCTCGCTCTTTAGCTCGGTGGGGTACGGACAGCCTGACGTCATGTTCAGTGACTCGACTCTGAAGCTGTTGAGGGTGATGGGAACCTACCAGTCTTGGCTGGGACACAGTTACACCACCATGCTTCAGGCGTTCGAGTGTGAAGGTAAACTCTGTTTGCACTCTAAATAACAGAGTGAGACTATCGTGTCACGTTATGGCTCAGGGATTGAATTGTAAATGTAAATATGAATCATCGCTATCGCTTAGACAACATGTATTTGATAGCGATGCCATGCTTCCAGTGAGAAAAGAACTCAAAACGTTGGTGAGTTTAGTGTCAGGACTTCATGGTGTCACACATAGAGTGTTTAAATGCAAGGATAATGCGCTTCCATGTCTCACATGCTGTAGTGTGATGGTGTAGCATTAGTATGAGCTGATTCAGATGATTCAAAAGGACCTTGAATAGACAGGGCACCCTAGAGAACGAATATTGTTAGCGGGCCCAAAATCCGTCCTTGAGCAACACGACAAAAGTTTAGCCATATATTAATGTCATCCAGATGCAAGTGTTTGAATATGATTCATTCACGTCCTCCAAAACGCAACATTCTGAAAACAATTCTAATAAAAATCTCCCGTTCCTAAAAATTCATTCAGCATGCTTTCAAATAAACACTGATAATTACGAATGACAAATGATGTAAGTAATGGCACCATCAATAATCTCACCACCACCATCTGGAGTAAGATTTATAAGAGATAAAGTGGTTGTACAAATACTATCCATTCAGCCCTTTTTGCTCTTGTCATATACACCATCTATTACCGAAGCACTGTTGTGTTCTTCAATCTGATAGCTCTGATAGCAGCTCTGACAGTTGTTCCAGATGTTAATACGTTATCGTTTCTATAGTTACCGGTAATCCACAGGGACTTGTATGAAGGATGCGCCACATAATCTTGGGTTGGACATGCTGTTATAGGAAACTAATCAACCTTGAGGTGGTAACAGTAACGCTGCTTTTCATCAGGCCATCGTTGATCAGTTTCCTGTAACAACGTGTTTTATTCCTTACTTAGCACGTATGTATGATGTCATTATATAGTTTACTTCAATTCCATATTTTCATCCCTTAGCCTAAGAAATACATTCATTCTAAAAAAATATCTGCATTGAAATCCTTCTCCTTCTCCACAGGCTTGTGCTGATGGGATTAAATACTCCATCTCTTTTCTTTGTCATTCTTTTACCCTCTCCCTCCTTCCTCTCTCAGATATTCCTATCCCTACCTACTTTGCCAAGTTCTCATTCCCAAGCTTCACGCTTTTCCTCCTCTCCTCTCGTGACTTGCCCTACACATCCGTCTATTCGATCTGCAATCTCACCGAGGACAAAGGCTGATGAGGTTGCCTCATGCTGTGAAGGGATTCATTCTATTGAGCCTATACTGTGTTAAATCCATGCAATTTGATACATATCCTGGGTTAATGGGGGGACTTGTTGGCCTTGCCCTCCATGGCTTCATTGCAGTCACCTGATAAATTTAATTACATTTTAGAGTCTTGAGGAAAAAAAGAACATGATTTGGAACCCATTGGGGTAGCATACCGCCATTAGCCCAGGTTGTCTGTATACGAGCAACAGCTGCAAAGAGTGTTTAGGTTGGTAATAATGAAGAACCTAGATTTAAAATGTCATCTGAACCTGTATTACATGTTTGACGGTCTGATAGCAACAGCCCCTTGAGCTTAGAGCTCAAGGCTGGTTTATCTCGCCTAGAGAATCTTTTATCAAAAACCGTTACATCCCAAACTTCACTCTGGAAAATGTTCTCCTGGTCATGCATACTCAACCCATTTTGGAAGGATCTCAACACAGGTGCTCATACAATGCTGTCTTCAGGACTTGAACAATATTTCATGTAAATAGTCTTTTGTTTCTTTAAATTGTAGAACAGATTTACATGAATGACCTATTATCAATAAAAAAAGAAAATATGTGGAAAAAGTGAATAACCCTGTTTACTTTTTTGCAAGTCAAAATATAATTTTGGTGAGTTTTATGCAGCAGTGGGAATGCGGCAATAATAAATCTCCGGGACAGATGAACGTAGCTTATTCATGAGACGCTTTGCCGTGACAACACAAATGTGTTATAAATGATAATGACATCTAATATAGGGTCCTAATGGATTGGTTTCAGCATGGCAACACAGCTAATGAACATTAGCGATTTTGATTCCGGGTTAATTAAGCATTTGTTGGGCACATGCAGCCTAATGACCTTGATGTCGACAGCACACATATCTAATTACCATTCGACCATGTACTTTCTTGAGCGGCCTATTTTTCACAGTTTAGCATTAATTATGTGCCATTGTGCGACATTTTGGGACATTGCAATTAACCTATTGCCCTCGGAGATGTCATAAGTGTATTGCTTTTTGAACAAAAGGCCATGTAAGACACCACTGGATTCAGTTTCATGCATTGTGAAAGCTAATCAGAGGGACGTCAGACTACTCTTGAACAAAAAGGGATGTAAACAGATATCCTTAATTCCTTTGGGCTTCGTTAATCTGAGCTTTCAGCTCTACTGAGACTGTAGACTGTTATATGGTACTACACTGCAATGCCGTTAAATTCTCAATTCTGATTGCGAATTAAATTTAACAGGACTACGAACAGGCGCAAACATTACTAGTTTTGGACAAACGTGGAGAAACCAAAACAAAATCATGTAATGAAGTGCTTGTTAGGTGTCCTCAACCCCGAGTTCGGCATATTACGTCATGGCAACATGGCTGCTCACACCATCAACAGTAAACAAAATATCACTTCACTACTTCAAAAGAGCTTATGATAGTATTTACTTTAGAGCAAGCAACATGGACACATTAGTTGGTTAAATCTCTAACACTCACTGTACACTCATCACTAATGATAGCTGGCTACTAACGAACAAGGCGCATTCGTTGTGGTTTTCTATGTACACTCTGTAGCTCAAACGTAGCTCACGTCGTTCAGACTTCGGATATCTGAGTAACAGAAATAACAGAAAGATGACAGGACAAGAGTGGATATAGAAATAAAACCAAAACAACAGCTCACATTTAGCAATTCTGTGACTCTCGTCGAGTCATATGACTGACGTATCTTGCAACAGTCAATTTTGGCCTAAATCATATAATTCTTAGAACACTCCCTTACACACCACACACACACATACTGTATACAGAAAGAGCCTGCCGTGCTACCTATAAGAGCTGCCTCGGTCCGCTGAGCCAGTTGGCAACTGCACAAGAAAAGGGATTGAGGTCTCGGCAGAACCCGCTATCCCTTGATATAATCTTTCCTCCTCTGATCCTGCACAGTTTTTTGGATGGCACATAAACCCTGAATCGGGCCCCTTTCAGTCCCTGAGATCATGTTGCACTGACTTATCGGGGTCATGGTAGGTCAGTCTAGCACAATACATGTATACAGAGAAGGCTGTAGGCACTCAAGCACGGCACGAAGCACTCTGGGATTGAGCAGTCCCACTGGAACCATCCAAAGCTCATATGACCCACGTTTGGGAGGCTCGTGTTCAGGATTTTTCCACTTTCTTTTCTGGCTATACTCTGCAGTGCTGTATTTCGTACACTGGAGAATCAGGATAGCCATGACTCGTGTAAGGTGTTTGCTCTTATTATGATGGGACAGCTTCTCTCTGTCAGGTAAAAGCCATCGCATCTTCATATGGCACAGCAAATAACGGCCCGCAGAAGTTAGATAATTTAACTTACTTATTATTTAGACCTGACTTAATAAATCGTATCATTTTGCCTTCACCAATGGAAACCGTCTGCTGCAAATTTAACACCTGCCCCCTGGTAGTACTAATTTGCGCACGCAAGCTCGGATCTCAATGTGACATTTAGGCTTCACTGGTGCGAAGTTAACAGATTTGCAGAAACGCTTCCAAGCATTTTTTACTTTGAGGTAGAAACGTCCCAGACGAGTATACAAAAGCGGACGAGATGCGCCATTTTGGTGAACGATCCAACCGACTGGATTATTCTGGATATTCTCCATTTTCACATAGTGAACAGCATTGCATCCCTCTGACTATGAAACCCAGAAGCTTGGGAAAGTAGGGATTTCTCATACATATGAACTACAATGGCGAATAGGACAGAAAGATGTTAACAGATGCCATCTCATTTAATCGGAATGTTATTTGGATGCAGAAGCCATGCAAATACCGATAATGCATTCAAGTAAATTATTTTGTCTCTGTGTGCACAGAATATGGCACTTGTCATGTTGTCCAGGGCACTTTCAGGTTGGACAATGAGAGATAGAGCCAGTGTAATGATAGCATATTTGACAGCAGTGTGACAGGAGCTGCTGCTGAGGCTCTGATGGACAGCAGAACAGCTAGCTAACACCAGAACTCATGCATCACAAATACACAGATGACAGCCGACATCACCAGTGATGGTTCGTTATTACAGGACAGCGATTCATAAAGTCAAATGCTCCCTGATAAAGACAAGATTTCCAGCAGTTTATCAAATCAATTCAATTTGATCTGTATACGCCTTTTACCAATAGATGTCGTCCAGCAGCAGTTTTTAGGTGCAAATCTACAGTATCCAGGTGAGATCGTCCACTAACGGTAAGGCTGAGAATTAGTCATAAAGTATCATGATGGAATTAACAAAATCCAGAAATAGTCAAAGCAGTAAAACATTTGACTCGCGAATGAACGCCATTACCAAAACAAGGCCAAATTGCAACTCCAGACAGAGACGTAGATAGCAAGCTATTGCTCTGGAGTAGTAACTCAATGACAATGACAGAGAATGCAAGCATAGCAGAGTGACAAGCTATCCGTCTAGACTCCAAGATCTCATTATTCAGTCTCTCTCTGATGGCAAAGAAACCTAACTCCGAGCAAGAGGCTTAATTCTGATCCGTGCTCATGTAACCCAGATGAAACCCCACAAAGCCAAGAGAAAGCTCTATGTGGATGAGAATTGAATCCTAATTATTATTTCTGTCATTATACTTGGTCTTATAATGAAAGAGTCTGGTGTCCAGATGTTTTCTGTATTGACTTGGACTTGTCTCAGAATTATTGATATTTCTAGATGGACTTGTTTTGATATTGGCTATTGCTCCTGGGCATCTTGCCAAATATAGTCTTGGTCTCGACTGAGAGTAATAGACCTAATGTTCATTTTTCACATGCGCGAAATAGGTTTACATGAAATAATTCCTTCTTGTAGAAACCAGACCGATTATTGGCGCAATGCATGAAGGCCAACTAGTTGAATAAAAATTTTGACTCGGTTTTGCTTAAATTTGGACTCGACCTTGATCCCCTTAAGTCTCGGCCTTGCTCAGTCTCTTCCAGTCCTGGTCTCGGAGGGGCCAATGGCAGTCTTGACTACAGCCCTACAGATAGGATCTCATCATGCAGAGAACCTTTCATTGTCTCCAGATCAGTGCAGTTCCACTTCCCTAGAAATTCCAGCAAGTAAGGCAAAAGAGAGGAGAGTGTGTGAACTGAATACCATGATCTAGCAGAGGTTTAAAGCACGCAAGATACCATCAAAGTCCCACCACATTGGCCATAGACCTTTTGCCAGAGAGACACTCACATCTACCATATGTCCATTAAAGAGACTGACTCATCTACATGGAAAAAAAGCTCCATGATCAAGGTGACAAATAAACATCGTTATGCCCTAATTTTGCCAGACTTTTTACTATTTCACAATTGCCAGAATTTTCCACAAACAGTGCATATCAAGGATCAAGACAAGTGGAATTGGAACCACCTTCTCCATCACGACGTGATGATGCCATATGGCTTGGCAAACGCCCCATCTATAATTCCAGTCATTTGTCAATTCCGTGCTCTGAGACGTGTTTAACTGATAAGTTTACACTGATGACATCTTGGTGTATATAGGGTGCTAATAATTGTGTATGACACTATTCTCTCCCCGTGTTAGGACAGCATAATTACACCAAGACTCAAGTGCAACATCCCAAACCAAAAATAAGTGTGTCATCATTCATCTAGTTAAGGCGAGATTGAGGAGAGCAAATTGGACATTGTTCTGCCAGGGGATGAATAAATATAGGACACTATCTCAACTCCATGATGTAGATTTGTTTTGACTAAAAGTGACAAACCATGTCATGAATAGTGCTGTGTCATATAAAAATAAGTTAGGGTACAAAACTCCTTTCAAACCTATTATCCACTCACAGAGATGCCAATTGGTAGATGACAACATCTCGTACTCATCCCATCCATCACATTTTGTCCAAGCAAGAAATGGGTTTTTTTGGGGACTGATAGCTGTGGTAGGCACACACTGTGATAGACAACACTGTTGTCAGACAAGACGCTCACACCAACAGAGACACTCTTGCCAACAACATGGACAACCTAAAGATTTGAAATTCACAAAAGTCCCCAGGTCTTAACCCTTGCTTCGGTGGATAAGCTCACCTGGATACGCCAACTAAGTCAGTTGCGTAATTCAGGGAAATGTCAAACTTTCCTTGAATATAAATCTTTCACTACAGTGCTAATGTAAGACATTGCTGGGCAATGGCATTTACAGTTGAGCTCCTGCTGTCCCATGTGCTGTCCAGATCTGGAAGTCCTCGAGCAAGCATCTGGCCATGCTCTTAATGAGAAAGGAGATACAGGGCTTTTTCTCATTACGAAGGGAACTCATGTTCTCTTTGGAGCATTTCAAGTCACAATAACAAGTTTCACACTCGTATGCGTGCTGTGTTCATCATCCCAGATTCCTGAGAGGTTTATGTGTGTACATGTGTGTGAGTGTGTGTGTGTGTGTGACTAGGGACTGGTCCAAACTGGGTGATTGACAGAATTAATGGCACCATTTTCCCTAAACTGAGACGACAAAGTAAGAACGGAACATAGCACAACAACAAGCGCTTATAATGTAAGACCAAAACAATCATGTGGTGTATGTACTATATATGAAACCTTTAGCACGGCAACCATGCATATATCACGAAGACAGTCTATTACAGTGATAATTTCTACAGAAGTCCCGACTTAGCAAACATAATGTCCAGAAATCCCATCCGAATAGTACATACGGTGATGTTGTCGAATTTTGAGCTTCCGTCTACATCTGAATGAGCACCTTCATGTCTGAGGCAATGGTCCTCTAATGGAAAAAGAAAGAGATGCTTGAAAGCCCTTGATTGCGGAGTTAAAGTACCTTAGGTACGTATCTTATTCACAGGTGATGGACAAGGGCAATATGAGATTGGGTCAGGGGTGGTGGTGTTACCGTCACTATACCAGTCCGTGGTGGTGAAGCAGGAGCTCAGTTTGAGGATGATATGCCTATCCACAACGATGGTCATAAGCTGTGGGTAAGGTAAAGATTAGGATTGCGGGAATAGGCTGCAGAAAGGTCACTCCTCACCAAGCTTGCTGGGATTATTCTCAGTGTTCGGATGCAGAGCTCAACAATATGAGAGAGCCTTGGAGTAGAATCTGTGCTTCTCTGAATTGAGAGGAGCATAAAACAGGATGGATACCCTGGGGAAGACCCAGGACCCTCTGGAGTGACTGTATCTCACAGTTGGCTTGGGAGCTTGGGAATCCCTTAGGAGGAGCTCGAAGTCTGGTCTAACATTCCCAGCCTGTTGCCTGATTGCTGCAACCCCAATCAGGAAAAGCTATGAAAAAAATAAAGACTCATGCCAGACATAAAATGGTCACTTGTCATTTTGAAGTTTCTGCTCAAATATTTAACACCAAATATCAGAATCATGTTTGCATCTTATAAAAACAGGTAGCAAGCCGGAACACTCAAGCTAATGAATGATTTCTCACTAGATGGCGCTAGCTTGCCATACTTCCTCCCACTTCATTGGCTCACGCACTCATGCACTGGATGGTAATACTGAAGAGGCTGAAGTCAGTGGTGTGGCTCGGTGGGATCTTAAAGCTCTTACATGTCACATGAATTCGCTGATGTATCGCCAAATCTAATTGAAAACCTTACAGCCTACTGCATTTCTGTTCATAAGTCCCAAGGAATAAGAAGGACACCAGAGACGCTTGTACATGTATACTGTACATGTATATATGATGTTGCCTGAGGAGACAAAGAAACATTTATGGGATTGGAGAGGAGATTTGGACAGGTGGACACGTCACTGGTTTCACGCTTCCTATTACACTGGAGTGTGTGTATGCTGGAGTGTGAGAGTGCGAGCCAGGGCATTAAGGTCCACATATGGTGTGTGATTTAATCTGAAATAAGCTTGCAGTTTTTTTGCGTATGTGATAGCTGGCAAACAAAGTGTGAGACTGTGAGTCTTTGTGTTGTGTCCTTAGAGCTGCGACTGAACCTAACAGACATGCCTGAACTAGTCCCAGTGTTGATGACTCCCTCTCGGTCTCACTCTCTTTCTCTCTTTCTCACACACAGTGTAATTGTTTCAATATTTACATGGCCATAAATTACATGAACATGTATTCGTTCAGTCCAATGAGCAGACTAATTCAACATGTGTGCTTGTTTGCATCTTCAATATACGACATGCTCAGGCCAAATGAGACAGTGAATCAGACTTTGAGCCACCAAAATGGCCACAATCATCACCCACCGTGGATTAAATCATTAACATTGGAAATTTCCACTCTTGTTCATCTCGGATGAACTCAATTACCTCATTTCATATCCCGTTCCTTTGTGCGGGTGCCTAAATCATTATGGTCCTTTCTGCAATCCCAAATATTTCCTAATCATTAGAGAAACCTACCGTTGTCTCAGCTGTAATTTAACACTGATTCAGTTTAAAGACGTGTTTATGATTATGATATGATTCCATTCTGTCTTATCTCCGTCGTTTTATGATTTTGCTGCCAAAGTGAACAGAAATCGTAGCTAATCCTATCAGTTAGCGTCAACAAATATGATCTGTGCTCAACTTATTCAAAATCATGACATTAAAATACTTGCCATAATGGTATATCTCATTAGCATTAAGAATAATGCTATATAAGGACAAGGATTCCAACCAAAGCTTGCAAGCTTAGCATCGTATTATCTCAAAAGAAGGACGCTAGCATGAATAAGCAGGAAATATGCAGTAATTAATGACAGCTTTATTTCGTTTTGTTGCTATGGCACATTATTACAATGCACGAGAGCACAAGCACTACAAGAGAGAGATAATTTCATCCATCACTTTATTGGATTTTTGAGGCAGACTTTGTTTGAAGTAAATGTTACACTGAGAAAACAGACGTTAACAGTCTTGCCATTCGCTCCTGAGCTGCATTTTGCCTTAACCGTGTTTTGTCTATTTTCCTATCGGATTCTTGTTGGTTATGATGTTTAATCCCTATTACCATTTCTGACCACGGCCTACTTAACGATTGCATTTATTTTGGCACTGTAGATACTAAAAAAGAAAAACACAGCTGAGCCTGGATTGTTACAATACAGTAAATACGAAAAATAAAAATGATGTAGTCTTATTAAAGGTAAACAAATGTGTAGTTCAATATCTGAAGATCATTGAAATGTCAGATAGAACGTTAGAATTCCTTTATAAGGTCTTGATATGTAGATCAAGCTCAGACGCCATTAAGTTTTCTGTAGCTGTTTTAGCACCTCTTGATTACACTGTAATTTAAGAGCAGCGAAAGAAATCCAAGCCTCGGGACGTGTGCAGCCATACAATTTTTCTTCATGGCATTCCAGGAAACTCAGTCAATGCATATTTTAGAATTAATGAAGCACAAACTGACTTACTGTAACTACATTCATCAATCCCATTTCAGTTGTTTTCCATTCACCGCACTGTATTTATTTACTGTATTGGAATTGATTGGCATTCATCAATAAGAGGAAGCAAACAATGGCATCAAGCTAAAAAGCAATTATTACTGTAAATAGCAGTTTTATTTACCCTCCTCCCTTCTGTTTGCATATATGAGACTTTTAGAGTCAAGTGCGTAAATGTGCACACCCTTAGGATGGAATCAGGGACAGTTCCATAAGCGATGCGTGGATGGGTGGTCGTGCTTGGCCTCCTTGAAATTCATAAACTTTCTTGGCCTATCTTAAGATTTACAAACTTTCACCAATTTGGCAATGTCAGCTCTGTGAATTTTGTCTTGTATGGAGTGTTATGGGCTAAACATAAATCAGTATGTTGTGCTCCTGGTCTGTAATGTATGTATGGAATTTATCAACATATACATGTGACCACAATGTAAATCAGCATTACAGAAACAAGCTGACCAGGACACTACTTTACTGAAAGATAAATGAGGCCCACTGTATGTTAAGCTGCAAATAGGGAACAGAAGAAGAAAAAGAAGAAGCTTCCACCTAATAGGATCCGTAAACCTCAAGCTACCTTGGTACCTGCTCAGGTTTCTTACAACCTAACTCCCCTTTCGCCTGCTGGTTTCATTACAGATGACCTTGTAGTGTGCTGGGAGCTGCAGCCTGTCAGAGCAAGAAGACAAACGGCCTGGAAGGCTTTCATTTACCACTTTGTTTTCAGCGACGCTCCAGCACACTCGGGCTTCCCCTCTGAGCATTTCACTCCTCTGAAAGTTATTAAGTTAATTCATCTATCATCGCAGAAGCCTTGATCCTAGATCGTCTCTGACCCTGCTCTTGTCCAGCACCCATCTTTTCTACTCATGTCCTGACCTTTTCTTGACATTGCTTCCCTTTTGAGATGTCTGATTTTAGCTTGACCTGGAACCTAATGAAAGATGTTCTATCATCAGGCGTAGAAGGAGTACTTTTAAAAGTATTGATGAAAAAGGAAAGTATTGATGAAGAAAGACTGAATACCATACTTGTTTTCAGTAACAGATCTCATCAATGTCCACTCTGTGGTATTTATTCGTGCTCTTATTTTGCAGTACTTTGGAAATTTGTAGGCTATGGCACCAATAGGTATGGCCGTGGAGGAGTGTATCTAAAAGAGGGCTACAGCAAGGCTTTAGGAAATTTTTAACTTCAAAATTCAACTCGGAGACTAAATCTAAATTCTGTCACTGTCAAGTATCACTACCCTATTCAACTGGTCCCATTAACCACCAAACATCTCAAGAGCTGGTGCTGAAGGTGGATCTTCAGAGTAGACCTGTTGTCAAGCCTGCCATTGGAAAGTCCATAAGAAGTCAAAGACCAGAACTAGTCGATATCAAGTCAAGACCAAGTCTTAAACGGGTCAAGGCCAAGTCAAGTTTGAGACTGAAAACCATCCAAACATTTTTGACTCCAAACTTTGACTTCAGTTATTTGTGCGTTAATAATCAGGCTATATTTTCTAGAAAAAGGAATTACTTTTTGTCAAACTTTGCACATTAAAGAAAGCAAAAGACACTATAAACATTTTTTGGAGACTAAGATCACAAGACAATTCCATTGCCAATGGAAAGTTTCAGGACTAAATTTGAGTCCTAAAGTTCTACTTGGTGATGCCATGTAACCTGGCTAATGCACCCTCCAAGCTGAGGTTCTTGAGTTTTATGTCCAATCTAACTGTCACACATGACCAAACACACCAAATCCTAGCAGCTCCAGCAGACAACCCAGCCAGCCCTGAATGTAAGGAATGCTTTTGTTGAGTTTGCAGGGAATGCGCCCGTGTAAACCCCAACCTCTTTCTCTCTCTATCTCTTGAATAGATCAGCTAGATAGCCCATTGCTGAAGCTACACCTTGCTCCACATTTCCACACCAGCATCCTGCACTCAGGATCAACCCTAACAGCACCCCTTCGACAGTCACCCTTCCCTCCCTCAAAAGAGTATCCCTCTGGGGTTTAAACTGTGATCCTGACCCGTGTGTTTGTGTTCACTATAAAGCATAAAGACCATGTAAACCATAACGGACTCAAGCCTAGTAAGTATAACAGGAGTATATAAACCCTGCAAAAATAGAATTAGCCAAATGTATATGCTTGAAGAAAGAGATATGTGCAGGTATTCTCTATTTATTTATGCTTTTCTTCTCTCTAGTCAATAAGAAAAACCGCAACTTCTCACGTTACCCAGAAACAACAAGATGGAAACTCATCTTGTCTTTGTTGGATTATTCAAAGTTACCGCTTCACCTCCGAATGCTGCAAAACGCTGACACTGGAGACTCCTTACAAAATACCAAGTACATGTGGACCGCTGACCATACAAGTCCCCGTGTGATCGTTGCTATGGAAACGCTAATATATCAGAACGCATTAATATAAACTGATGTAGTCTGGTTCGAGAACGCAGCAATGCTATTGTATAAGTAAGCTATAAAATTAGACAGTTACTGGAATGTAATTGCTGGTGGGATGATAATAGCTGTACGCACTATAAGTGTATGCTTCAGAATGGTTAAATGTGCTTATATCACCAACAACATGCGCACAATTACATATATATTGTTAATTAAACAATGTTGTGGAATTCCTACTAAACAAGTTAGACTATTATTTATTTAATGGTATTAATGGTTTAATCAGATACATTTTTCTTTGGTTTGAATAACAAAAACGTGGACTACGTATGTATGACTGTAACTAGCTCAATGGCATTTGGACCTAAAAAAAAAATTTTTAGAGCTGTTGTCTATTTCCATGAATCTGATTGCTAATGCTTTCTCTCTCTCTCTCTCTCTCTCTCTCTTGTTCAAAAAGCTCCTTTGCTGATTAAGAGGCAGAATGCTTATTCATCTGGTTGCTCTGATTCAGGAGCAGATTGCTGGACCTCAGTTGAACTCTGTTAAACCATGTGTAATTGCTTGGTGTGTGTCACCTATTGTTTGGCTCATCATTTTCTTTTTTTCTTTCTTTTTTTTTTTTTTGCATTTCCATCATTTAGATGCACAAGGCCTCGATTCGTGTTGCATTCTCATTACCAAAACCCATTACCACTTGGGCATTGGGGAAAGGACACACACACACACACACACACACACACACACACAGTGACACACACTCATCACTACTCAGCCTGACAACACACACCAAGAGGGAACAAATTTGAGTCATTTTTAAATTGTGGCCCCATAAGCCGATTCTTCAAAGCATGCACATGTGTGCGGTTGTGTAGAAATATAACATATACAGTATATTACTAACATATATATATATATATTTGTGTGTGTGTGTGTGTAGAGCAACCAGATTGTCACACTTAATTTTTTTACTCCACAATATATTGGATCTTTTATTGATTTTTTATCTCAGTCATTAACCGAAGATATATGTTTTAGTTCATTATAAAAAATAAAAAAAAATTAAAAGAGAGGGTAGTCAGGCATCTCTGGGGTGCTGCTCTCAGTTTGGATATGAGTGTGTGAACCTTGAGCCTATTCATGTACACACACACACACACTTTTGCACCTCTTTCACTGAGTTCTGATCGTCTCTTGGGGAGGTCACGCAGGGGTGAAGTGAGTGAAAGAGTGTGTGTGTGTGTGTAAAGCGTGAATGGGGTGAAGAAGAAAGCTGACGCTTGTCTTAAAGTGAGTGAGACTTCAAGATGGAGTGTGGGTGTGTTTGCCACTGGACAAAGATATCCTGTGACTTGCAAGAATACATGGTGTTATATAGAGCTGTACAGTGGCTTGGTCCTTCTAAATGACAGGCTGGATAGGTATTTCGAATTTCTGTTCTAGCTTAGACATGAACATCATGATCTTTTAGCTTTTGTTTTGTGGATATGTATACAGTATGAGATGATGTGGAAAATCATGCCGGTTCGGCTTCGGCTCATTATTTATTTATAATTCTAGGATGGGGGGGGGGGAAAGGTCAAACACGCTATGATATACAGCATAAAGTGACTTTGGTTATATTCCACAGCACTGTAGAATTCTCAAACATGATCAGTCAGAAGCTCGTCTTTCTGAACAGCACAATGTACAAAGTAGGAGGTTACTCGCAGGGCATGCTAAAAAGAACGATACAGCGTGCTACTTTCATTTCCAATAGCGTTCCATGAAGGGGGTAGAAAATTTGACGCAGCTGTTTACTGCAGGTGCTGAATACTAATGAAACTGAAATCCTCCAGAATCAGGTTTTTTTTCCAAGCCTGGATGCTCAGAGATGGCTGAGATGAAAAACTAAGGGCCAAATTTATATACTTGACCTGGACATGATCCCTTACAGGTATCTACATTCACGTCATACTGCTCCTGGCCTTGAAGCAAAACTCGTCATCCTTTCTCACATACAAATCAGGGTCTGTTCTTATATCCTGAACACACAGGACGGTAAAAACAGGCTCTCAGTTTTTGTCAAATGCCTATGTCTTATTTGCTGTTAACAAATGACTTAGGGTGGATTTTTTTAAATTTTATTTATTGTGGAACCAAGTAAAGTAGCATTATTAATAGTTAAAAAAAAAAATACAAAGTAGAGGCTGGGGTTTATTTCTTTCTATCCACAGCCTATTCGTAAAATATGTTATCAGCAATATTTTGGCATCATAGAACGAATTAAATGAAGGGACAAATGGCAAAACCATACAATTTATGCCCATAATGAGACACCGAGACTCATAATCATAACTCCACATGAACTGAACTCTTTATTGTTGCACTATTTAAAATTAGAGGACCATAAAATGAAGCTCAGGCATGACCTTGTATGACCTGATTTCCAAAAACCTCTTCCTGTCCCAAAGGCCCATTTAACACAATAAACGAAGTGATGAATCTTATTGCCGTAGCCATTTCTGTGGCTACGGTGAAAATCTGCCTTTTCAAATCTTCTTCACGAGGTGAACATCTAGCCATGTAGCGCAAATTAGTAGCTAATTAAATATAAAAACCCTTTCGCTGTCTCTGATATTTATATCGCCTTTGTCATTGATATGTACATTCAATCTGAGATATTCTTTGTGAGAAAACTGTCATAACCACTAAAGTGCCTTGTGATTTAACCTTTAAAAAAGTCTGTGTACTGGGCTGAAGTGTAATGTAGTTACACTGACTTAAATGTGTTAAATGCTGAGCCAAATCAGTGGAGAATTGGCGTGCAGAGCTGTTAGGAAACTCCAGATGTTGAAGCGCGTGATAACGTGCCAGACTGATGTTGTCTTAAACAGATCTTTTGATTTAGGATGCAGAAAGCAGTGGAACCGTGACCTAAGAAGCAATACGCGTAATTCCAAGTGGCAAAAATTTGTATCATATCGATGTGAGAGCAAATGGCCTGAGAGATTTATTTATCTCTAGAAAATCTCTTAATAACTACCATAAGAGCAGCTTGTTTTACAAACTGGATAAAAAAAAGTGTAACATGGTATAAATTGGTGGGATGCAAGAGCATAAACTCTACATTTGTATTATTCAGGCAAATCCAATAATCATAGCTATAATACATAATATTCATTAGGTCAAAGTAGAACCAAGCAGGGTCATCCAGGTATATCATGACCGAGGGTCAAGACATGAGACACAGAACCGGGAAATACAAGATGGAAACAGAGCTCAGTAATGCATGAAACAATCCACCAGCCATTGTTTCGCATCAACACAAAGCAACAGGGTGAAATAGACAAGCTAATTAAAGATTGAAAAGGTGCACACATTAGGTAACAGACCAGTGACCAGAATTAGGATCAAGATATTAGAAGAGGAGGGTAGAAATAGGCAAACTAATTCAAGGCTATACTGAGAACAGGTCCACCGTGCTTATCATTCTACTGAGAAGTATTTGTCTAAATTATTGAATGTCTGACCATATTCCCAATGATTTCTTAATTGATAAGACCTTACAATTCAGGCCCCTAAATTTTTTAAGCTAGGCATTGTTTTTCTTAAGAAGCATTGGTTAAAGCCAGACTTTAGAATGGTGTTTCAGGGAACATTAAGAATGCTAGGTCTATCATTTAAAAAAAAAAAAAAAATGTCCATTTAATAATGTACTTGGCCTTTTCATGAATGCTAGACTTTCATCATGTACAAATACTTTTCATTATTTGCAGCAATTATCCTAGATTAGTGATTGTACATTGTTTCATTAACAAGCCATAATTAGCATAAATTCTTTGTTTTGACCCACTAATATTTTATTTTAAAAAAAATGAAAAGAGGGTTAGGAGGATCCTTCTAGTGATCCCGATTACCGCTAATATATGCAGGATATTTCTTCCTGCATAAAAATGACAGCCCTTTAGTGAACCATGGCCTACAGGTTTTGCAGGGATGCAGATCTGAATATATAATAACGTAAGCTTTGAAATTGGCCTAGAGTTCAGTGTACATTCTATAATGATTCTGGATTAAGTTGCTCATTTTTATCCCCATAAAATCACTCCAGAGGAGACTCTGATCAATCAGCACTGTACGGCCACTTTCAAATGAATGGATTCTGGTTTATTTTGATGAATGTGCACAATAAACTCTAGCCATGGTGCAGGTCTGGGGTAGATAAACAGCTTGTCTGGATGTTTGCATACCATTAAAAGGTCATCAAGTGAAGCCAAACAAATCCCAACCTTTACTCCAGTGTCATCAATCTGAGGCAGCCAAGCACCACACTTACATCACCTCCAATATATGAATTGCAGCTTTTTAGGCTGAGATGACTGTTTTTGCCTGATTTTAACCTGCCAATTTTGGACCTCTGTGGACTTACCTAAAGGTCTTCCTGTTCGAAATGACACACCCGGCTTCCAGCATTCAATCAGTCAAGCATCCTTTCACATTCAAATTTCACATGGCCCAGACAGAAGCTTTGGCCTACTAATTTTGTATTCTACTTTTTGGCATCCTGACATTCCCTCGGGTGTTCATAAGATGTGTGGCATTTACACATCTCTGCAGAGCACAGGCTTGAAGATCCTTTCCTATTTAGATGATCATGCTCCAGTCTGTAATCAGTATCAGGTACTGGCAGACATAAGCACAGTTCTGTCCCAGTTCTGTATACAGGATGTAGTATCCTAGTACAACAACTAGTATTCAAGGAAAAGACAACAGAGCTTCAGTCCTGTCTCTTGATTGACTCTTCCGAAGGTGGACAGCTTTCTATATTTTATGAAACACATTGAGCAAAGGCTGGAAGCCTCTTGGCTGTGTTGGACTGGCGACCTGCCCAGGGTGTACCCCGCCTCTCCCCCCGTGTCTGCTGAGATTGGCTCCAGCTTCCCCCGCGACCCACAGGGATAAAGCGGTATAGATGATGGATGGAAGCCTCTTGGCTTTTTTTGTGAATCAGGCCCTTTCTGAGATTTTACAGCTCTTTCCAACTTCATGCAGGTGCTACAGAAAGTAGCTTGTATTTCCCTGCCCTCCATTTTTGGAGGCTTTCTAAACAGGGCATCCCCCTAGGTAACAACTTTCCCAAATGCAAACTGCAAATAGAGCAGCCAGTTTGTTATCTAAAATGGCAACTTCACCCAAAGGGGGCAGCTCAGATCTACTGTAGTTGAAATTTGACAAAGTGAGTAGAGCTGTTTCTCAGGATGCTCTGTGGTATTCAAGAGGGACCTTTGGCATCGATGCTGTAGTCATCAATAAGTTGTTGCTGTATGCTTTTCCATTATTTCCTCTGTCCCCGTACGTCCTTCATCACATCCGTTTGGGCATGCAAAAGAAATTCTTATAATGCATTTCCACTGGATGACATGGCTCAGCCTGACAAATTACCCTTAATACCAACGGTGGATACCAATGTTTCGGCTTTTCCCAAAATGTTGCAACAAAGCTGGCACAAATAAAGCGTACAATTTATAGGATGTCTTTGCTTGCTGTAGCCTTAAGATTTCCCTCCACTGGAACTAAGATTACAATGACAATGACTCTGCGCATAAAGCGAGGGCCTTGAAGACATGGTTTGCCAAATGTGGTGTGGAAGAACTCGAGTGGCCTGCACTGAGCCCTGACCTCAAGACCCCTGACCCCACTGAACACCTTCAGGATGAATTGGAATGCCAACTATGCACCAAGCCTTCCTGCCTGCTATCTGTACCCAACCTCACTGAAGCTCTTGTGGCTGAATGGACAAATCCCCACAGCCACACTTCACAATCTAGTGGAAAGCCTTCCTAGAAGAGTGGAGGCTGTTATAGCAGTAAACGGGGCAATCAATCACAGAATGAACTGTTCAACTTCTCATGAGGGGTATGATGGTCAGGTTTCGGGTTTCAATACCAGTGCAGAATTTGGTTATCTCGCTTGACCAGGTATCATACAAGCTGAGCCAGGACAAATGGGTTGAGCAAAAGTATTTTAGCAGTCCGAACTGAGTATTTGAAGAAGTACTGTAGCAGAGCAGAGGTTTTCTAAACTTGAACCAGCTGTAGCAGATCCTCTGTTGATGGCCAATCGCATGGGTTTATGTAAATTATTTAGCTGAAGGAAGCTCATCAGACCAGAGATCAGTGATGGGGCTAAAGACCTAAGGCCAGAAAGGAGAGTCTTTACAGGTTTTTCATTTCATTTATCCTCTCTGGTCTGATTAGTGAACTGATTTCATGGCTTCAAGGCTTCGGTCACATTACACGTCTCATTGCTCAGCTCCGATTTTTTTGCTCAGATCGGATTTGCCTATCTTGCCAGTTCACATTCATAATTGCAAATGACCTGTATCTGACTGCATCTGTCCTCCAAAATGGCATGCATGTGCACATTGATATGTTTTTGCACGATCATCTGCGTCACCACCAACAAAATCATCATATTCGTGAGACTACTCATGGTATTATGACTGACAAAACGGATGCTAATGTATGCATCACATTTTGTTCTGGAGGACAGCAAACTGTTCATCATCTGGAGCTTTCCTCCACCGCTGTTGTGACATGCTGCATTAATGACAATTTGTTCAACCTTCAATGAACTTGATCTTAGCCGTAGACATTAAATCTTAACCTTAAACAGTAGCATATCTCAATAAATAGCGCACATCGACAGAACACTGGTGCTGGCTGATGACGACAATGCTCAGCGCATGCTATTGGCAAAAAGCCACATCTTATCAATGCTTGGTGAAAGAGCAAGCATATGGAAAGTCTTGCAAAGTGAACAGACAAACAATGTGCAGTCCTGAAAATGAACCAGGAAACAATCCCCAGGTGTTAGTAGCTACTAGATACAGAGCTGTGACAATAATGTTGCAAAGTCTTGCTTTCTTGTTTCCGTTCCTGTTAATGTCAACTCCATATGCATTGTTGATTAGCCACATGGATGTGTTTGTAAAACAGCTACACTGTCTTACTGGCTACATGCTGGCTAAGACATTAGCGAAGACATATCTATCTTTCGCTTTAGTTGTAAAAGGAGCAGGTAACGTTGCCGCCTCATCGTTCCGAGGTCCCCAGATTTTGTCCTAAGCTCTGGTTACAGTCTGTGTGTAGTTTTGCATGTTCTCCCAGTCTCCATGTGGGTTTCTTCTGGGTATTCTGGTTTCCTCTCACCTCCCAAAAACATAGCGGTAAGTGGAATGGTGATGCGAAATTACCCTACGTCTGAATGAGTCATAACGTGTGCTGACCTGTGATGACCTGGCATTATACCGTCCTACCGATTCTAGAATCTACCATGACCCTGAATAGCGCTTACAGAAGATAAATGAGCGAATAAATGATTTACAGGTTTTACAGTAATCATAAGTTAGATAAGGTCATAACAGTGATGGACTGCAGCTTCAATATTTGCTTGACTGGCAATAACCTGAAGTTATACATAAAAAGTTCAATCCAAATACACATTCTGCAATTAAATTTGCAAATGCAAATGCATTATTAAATTAGCGCTTTGAATGTCAATAACTAGATTAAGCTGCTATAAATTAGAGAATGTATCCCGTCAAGGTAGAATGGAGTCATCCTTCAATCTGAAAAGGTCATTGGCTCTGTCGTGGTGAGAGTGCCTTTCTGGAAAAATCCATTAATCTCCAAATTTAAATTGTCATTCTTCTTCCTTATTACAGGGGGTTGAGTCTTGACCTCGCTCAATTTCATAATTCCTTCATTTTCATAACCATCAGCTCATCAGTGAGAGAGAACAAGGCGAAGATGTGAAAGAACAGGAAAGAAATGGACACTTGGTATACAATTAGCGATTCCAAGGACTCCAAAATGATTCTATATGGTGATGGAACAAATGCCAGTGATGGAAAGGAAAGCCTTTTAAAGTTTTTAAAGAACCTGTACAAGTAAGGAATGAAACATGTACTGGAAGGAAACCACTCAGTGACAGGTGGTGTGACGTGACCCAACCTGAAGCACCATCACTGTTACCAATCAAAGTTGATTATTTTCCAATAACAGCATTCCTCGTACACCGCATCAACGACATCCATGATATTAAATTAAGAGCGCAGTTGGTCTCTGTCACTCCGTCCCTCTCTTTATCTCTGTCTGATAAAATGACATGACATTACATTTGAACGTGATCTAGAACCTTTACGCCAAAATGGATTCTTCTGATCCAATAAACAACGATTTAATAAGTGCACACTGAGCAACCACGGTAAAATATTACTATTGTTGAGCTCTGAAGGGGTAATTATTTTAATCACTGCATGATTGTACTCCCTTTTTCCTTTATATAAGAGTATAAATCACAGCTGAGCAGGGTGTGCCAGATATTACATCAACAATATGTTATTAAAATGTCTTACAGCACTTTTACTTTACGCTCTTGACGTTTTTGCTTTTGATCTGATTATTGTGGCAAACGTGACAAGCTTGCCGTTAGGCTCCTTCGACGAGACTCAAAGTCCAATCAACCCCTTATATGTGAGTGTTTAAGGAGAATAAAAGTGCGGAGCGTTAATTAGGGCAGGAATTAATCAGGGGACTTTTCTAGCTGAGAGCGGTGTCAAGCGAGTCCTAGTGGCAATGTCATTAATGAAGCGCAGCATGGCAGAAGGTCTGCTAGAAACCATTTATGTGAGCTCAGGTTGCTAATTCCGCTAATCACGGACATGGAGTTTTAATTTGGAAATGTCAAAAAAGTAACAAAGGATTAATATTGTGGATAATTCTTGACTTACTCTTGACTGTTAAAGGGACTATTGTTATAGAAAATTAATCAACACCTTCTGACTGTTAGTAAAGGATTGATTATAAAGGCCGCACATGGAGGCTGTCTGATTTTTCAGGCCCACCTACCATCTTGGCTCGGAGACTGAATGCCAAGCAGGACTGTTGAGACAGCACCAGCTTGTCGAGTGGAACCCCATGAACAGGATATGAATGCCAGAGGTCTTGGCATCTGTAAGACATCAGTGATAATGCCAAGCTGCCATGGGCAGTGCTTTAGGAACCCTAGCTTTCCAGTCTCCTGGAGTTTGTTCCTGCCAAGTTCCACAGCCCTAAAACTCCAGCAGAATGCCCTGAACCAGAGCCAGATTTTGTAATTTTGTACTTCACTTTCATGTATGCAGAACATTATTCATCCACACGAGCACTTCCTTTCAGAATGTCCATTATCAAGACTTTGGGTACTTTGGTAACACCTTCTATGACATCGTCCAACAAACAATCGACAGCAGATTATTCGGATTTTTCGTTGAGAAAAGGAAGGGTCAAGGAAAAGATTTGAATTAGTCACGGGAAGAAGCGTTCTCTATCCACTCCTGATCTTGCATTCCTCCGGTGACGTTAAAAAAGTAATCACGGGAAGGTCGGTCGTGTTTACGCTGTAGCAAAGCATGGGCATTTCTAATTAGAACGGCCATACATTATTATCGACGTTCGCTAAATTACAAATCAGAAAAAGCAAACAAGGTCGGCGCATGACTAATATCATCATTCAGGGACAACGCGAGAGGGAAAGAGAGATCAGCACGGACAGCCTTAGGTTAAATTCAAATTAAGTTTGGATCTCCTTAAATGAATCATTTTGATCTATGACTGATGAAAAGGTGTTTCGCGTGACCGCGCCTCAGTATTTATATCATCGGTGTCAAAATTATGGTCAAAGAAATGTTGCGTTCGGTTTAGCTTCACTGGGAATTATGTCATTTTTGAAGGGGACGGGACGGGACGGACACACACAATATGGATGCCTCCATGTTTGCCTTTTGCTACCCAGCCAACTATAATGTGTCTTTCTTGAATGTCAAGCTCTGGGTTTTTTTTTGGTTTTTTTTAGGATTTCAAGCTAAGATTATACGAAGAAAAACAAAAACACAACAACTCTTCATTCCAGTTTGGTAAAGACATAACGGGGTCCTTCTACAGGTTCCCCATGAGGGTCAGGGTCGCGAGGTGATGACTTTGCTATTTGTACTCGGCAAAGAAACGAGCACATGGGAATCTCCACTAGTTCAGAGGGAAACCATGCCGGGACATAAGGAAGTAGGACTATAAATCACACTGTCAATGCTATACATCAGTGTGCTGTATTTGTTGCTCTCAGCTGTCCACGTGACTTACGAGGGCATTGAAGGCTCTCTCAGGTTCGTACCATACAAGAGAACTTCATTGCTCTTTTTTTTTATATGTAATTACAAATATCCATCCATCCATCCATTATCTATAGCGCTTTATCCGTCTGGGTGGCGGGGAAGCTGGAGCCAATCCCAGCAT